>VZSR01003524.1:3012174-3100047 GCA_013398615.1 Brachypodius melanocephalos | reverse complement strand
CTGAGAAGGCACTGAATTCAGGGATTTTTATTTCTTACAGACCGCAGGCATTACACAAACAGTCTGGAACACCAGTCATAAACACCTGGAATTTAGGGCTCCAAAAATAACAGGTAGGGCTCCAAGACTCATCAATAGGCGGTTTGCATTTCCAAGAAAGAAGTGAAATGAAATGAAAAATCAAATAGTGAAGTTAAATTAAGTTAAACTTCACTGAATGAAATTAAACGAAATTAAGTTAAAGCTCGGGATTTCATTTCCTGAAAGAAAATGAAATCAAAAATCAAGGAATCAAGTGAAATAAAATAAAATTTCAAGGAACGAAATGAAGTGAAATGTAACAATCTAGACATTTCCTTTCATGAAGTTAATATTCATTCAAGGAATGAAGAGGATATCAAGGAATGAAGACAAATGAAATGTAACTCTAAGGAAAGAAATTAAATCAAATTAATTGAAATGAAATTAAAAATAAGGACACGTAAATCAAATGAAATCTCAGTATTTCATTTTCTTTCATGAAATGAATTTTCATCTCATGAAAGGAAATGAAATGTCAAGTAACAAAATGAAACTTAACGGAATAAATTGGAAATAAATGAAAAATTAAAGGAAGTATAATGAAATAAAATTAAATTAAATCTCAAAATTTCATTTCTTGTCATGAAACAAATTTTCATTTCATGACAGAAAATGAAATGAAACATTAACTGAAATTAAATGAAATGAAACTTCACAAAATAAAAGGAAAGTTTCATCAAGGAAAGAAGTGAAATAAAATGAGATTAAATTAAAAGAAAGGAAAAGAAATTAAATGTAAAAAAATGAAATTAAATGAAATCTTGAGATTTCATTTCCTTTCATGAGATGAATCTTCACTTCATGGAAGGAAAAGAAATGACAAATCAAAGAATGAAATTAAATGAAATTAAATTTAATGTATATGATGAAAATAAAGTGCAAAAAATGAAATGAAAAATAAAAAAAGAAAGGAAATGTAACAAAATTAAATTAAATATCAAAATTTATTTTTCTAAAAGGTAATAAAATCACATATTTCATTTGATTTCATTTTGTTACACTTCCTTTCATTTTTTAAATTTAATTTCTTTTCCTTTTATTCCATGAAGTTTCATGTCAGTTCACTTCATTTTTTGATGTTTCATTTCATTTTGAATTTTCACTTCATTTGATTGAATTTTCATTGCATGAAAGGAAATGAAATCTTGAGATTTCATCTAATTTCATTTTGTTATGTTCATTTCTATTTCATTGCATTGCACTTCATTTCATTTCAATTCATTCACTTAAGTTTCATTTCATTCCTTGACTTCTCATGTCATGAATTTTCATCTCATGAAAGGAAATGAAATCTTGAGATTTCCTTTAATTTAATTGTTACATTTCATTTAACGCAGCTGTCTTTTGCATATGAGAAGTTAACATTTATGTTGACAACTCTGTTACTTTGAGCATGGTTGCAAAACTCAGGTTCATGAGTGGCTATCCTATTTCTCCTAAATGAGTGGCTTCTCCTATTTCTCCTGTTTTATCCTAAATCCTAAATAGGACATTTATTCCGTGTATGGACAAGGGCTGACTGGCTCAGCTCGATCACCTCAGCCTCCTGTTTGCATTGTGCCACTGTCTCCCTTTGCACTCCCACATCAGCTGGAATCTCTTGTCTTCGTCACTGTGAGTTCTGATACCTTCATCCTGCATCCACAGCTTAAACCCTTTCTTTGGTTCCTAAATTCATTGCACAGTGTTCCTAAAATTCCCCAGTCCCCATCACTTCCTTTCTCGAGAGTATGCAGATTTGTAGATTTGCTTTGCATTTCCTTACACCTACCCTGGACATGACTGTTCTCTTTTTGAGTGTGTGGGTTTTGTTTTATTTTTTAAGTTTTGCAAGCACTATTTTAGTATTTATTCTTATGTTTCCAAGTTGCTGTAAACACTTTGGGAATGCTAAATCTAGGCCAAGGCCCTGTAGTGCTGGCACTGTGGCTGTGCCCCAGAGCTCTTGCAGCTTCTAGACAGTGATAAGAGGTGTACAGGCAAGTTGACAGGAATAGCACTGTTGTAGGACCACAATAATTGTAGGGAACAATAATTTTGTCTCACCTTGTCAGCTTGTTTGCAATACAGGGCTGGCTGGTCCTCAACATCTGCACAGATTCTCAGGTCTTAAACCAGCCTGGAAATCCAGGTCACTCTTGAGGTACGAATGCTTGATCCCCGATTAATAAGGGCTGAAGCAGAGAGAACCTATGAGATGTAGGAATCCAGGGTCAGCAGCTTTGGCAGGGCTTTGTGAGTTTCAGCTTTGCTGTAATTGTCTAAGTTTTAGGAAGCAGCAGCCTGTGGCTGGCTTAGTGACAAAGCTCAGGCAGCAATTTGAATTTAAAAATTAAAATATGTCAACCGGGCAGGAGAGGGGGAAAAAAATCCTAATTAGGAAATGCAGAAAATTGACAGAGAAAACCAAATATATCAAGGACATAACCTTGACTGGAAAACCTTAAAACAGTAAAGGATTTTAAGAAAATTTGGAATAGCAGTAACTCTAGCAATGATAGAGACTTAAGAACATTGAAATTGATACAGGGAAGACAGGGGACCTTGAGCCAGTTTTTATGGAACAAGCAATATATTTTAATCTTGGCAAAGTCTGTTTCATAGCTTTGTCCCTGGTCATACCCAAAACACCAGGGGTGAAAGGAAGACAATATGTAATCAATTCCCTGGACATCTCTATGCTGAAAGAGGCATCGACAGATCAGGAAAATAAGACAAGAAGACCAACAAAGGAAGGGAAGAGGGTATTTCTCATTGAACCATGACTTCAAGTCCATGAGAGCCTCAGTGTCATGCTGAATGGAAGGTAATGAAATGAGAAGTCACAAAGGTCCAAATCCTCACACAAGTCATTGTTTTCCACATTAAATATATTTATATTAATGGCATCTCATACCCATTGAGAGGAATGACAGATTTGTCTTTACAAACAAGCTGTGGATCTGCTGGTAGATAAAACTATCACTGAGAGATAAAAGAAACAATGGGAAGGATTCCATGGATTGATGAACGGAAAAGAAGATCCTTGCCTTTACAAACAAACTGTAGGTTTGTTTGTAAATAATAAATTAAATTGGATATTGATAAATGAAATTGGATATTGAAAGATGAAAGAAACAATGGGGAAAATCATAAGAATTCCATAAGACTTAAAATTAAAAGGAGGGTTATACATTAAAGGGGAATTTAGGTATTAAGCACTCTGGGAAATCTGTACCTCTCAAGTACCCCAGCCAGTGGGGAAAGAGAGAGGGAAATGTGGCTGAGAAATCAGGATAAATAGGAGGCTGCATCCTCAAAAATTTGCCCCATGGCCTCTCTCTTTATTGGAATAAAGTAAAAGGACTCCTCTGTCTCCTTTTTGGACATAAACCTCTGGCGTTTGTGGATTAATTTTCCTGACACCATTAATGGTATCTAATGCTTAATAGTTGCTGTGGAACTGCCTTGCATAAGTGGGAATTCAATGTCTAACTGTAGCTGAGCATCTGACCCTCTGAAATTGGCTCTGCCAGACCCTGCGGAGCCTCTGCTATGCAAGGGCTGCTATGGGGAGAGCACCACGTGGGATGGGAACAGAGCATCCTGTCCCTGTGGTGGAGGGGAGTTGCTGCACGCAGGATACTTTGATGTGGGCTGCTGACATCCTGGACCAAAGGTAATTACTTAGGTCTTCGTTCCCTGACTTTCCCACTAATGTTTCTTCCCTATTTCTGTGGGTTTGTGTGCGTGGCTGCCTGTGGTCCAGAAGGTCTATTACCTTCCCATCCTGACATCTTGATAGGCAGTAGAACGAGTGGGACACAGCGCTGAGGTCATTAGCATTCAAACAGGTTAGGAGCTCACTTGGGGGTTTTGCATGACAGTGTTTTCCCAACTTCTTGTCAGAAACAAGCGTTGATAAGCTCGAGGGCTGTCACCAGAGGTGAAACTGCAAACATGACATCAAACCTTCGTTGTGCTTGGGGTCAAGGAGGAGCTCACCTTGCACATTTGCTCACCTGCAGGAATGGGAGATCATGAAATGCTGCCCAGAAAATACAAAGTGTGCTGTGGAGAGCTGGCAGTTTGCTTCCTGAACCTCTCCTCTGCCATCCAGGGCAATCTCACAGTCTGAGAATTTCCTTTTCTTTTGTATGATATGCCAAGTGAGCATCTCTCTCCTGTCCTACACTGAGCTTGTGGGTCTCTAATTTTCAGTGTACACTAAAATGTTTCTGGACTACTGTGTGTATCTGTAGAAGATTGTTAGTGCCTGCTTAGATTTGTGGCTATATGTGCTTGTTAGGAATTTCATCATTTCACCCAGAATTTCCTTATGTGTAAAATGGAGATAATAACTGGCAATTACCTACTTGGTGAGGCTGCTCTGAGGACAAATTAACCAATGCTTGTGTGGGTGTTTGCAGATGAAAAGTGTGATATTAGGACTAAATATAATGATTGAATGTTACAGAAGAGAGTTTGTATTTACTATGGTGATTGAATAGGATTTGAAAGCACTCTGTAGGTGTTTATTTCTTGTGCAATACTGAGTATTTGTGGAAGGTGGAAAACTGGTGGAGCCAAGTTTGGGGTATGTGTTAAAGAATTGGTTAAAATTCCTCTTTAACCTGACTTTCTTCTCTCAACTAAATCTAATGCTGAAAAAGGGACAAAAGAACAGAGGAATGAAAATGTGGGCAAGCTAGAGAGGAAGGGAATGAAAATGAAATCCAATTGAAGATCATGATTTCAAAGAACAAAAATGCAAAAAGATGACAGGGAGAATAAAAGCTAGAGGAAACGAGGACATAGGAAAGGAAAGAAACCTCAGGGATTCATGGGTATTACATCTTCTCAGTACATGGAATTATGAGAAAGTAAACACCAATTTAAAAGAGGCATCAGAAACAATAGATGAAAAGCATATGCAAGGAAAGAAATTGAGTGAAATGGGAAGGAAGCAAGAGATGTGCTTAATTATTTTTGTTGTCATTTTGTTAAGTGTAATGACATAATTCTTTTATTTCCTGTGGGTTGTTGAGAGGCACTTCTTTGCAAATCTAGAAGATGGTGCTATTTCAGATGCTTTTTGCATGTGTTCCATGCAGGCTGTTAAGATTAAGGTGTGGATGCATTTGTCACCCTGAGAACGGCCCTGTCTGGTTTCATTTGCCTTTCATGCTGTCTCTGGAGAATTAATGGAACAAGTTCATTTCCATCTACTCCAGTGAAGCTGCACTGCCAGTAAATCAGAGCCACTCTCACTGCTAAATGTAGCTGTTGCCCTATGAACCCCTGATCCAAAGTGTTTTTCAGGTTAAACATGGAATATTTTGTGATTAAACCAAAATAATCAGACAAAAGCTTAATTGTTATGAGCATTCTGAGTATGGTATGTTGGTGTGCAGGCTGCCCAGAGGATTGGCAAGGGGAGGTGAACCACGAGAAGAGCCAGTTGTAAATAACCAATACACACAAAGTTCAGAGAGCAGACTGCCTTTCTTTGTAAATTGTCCCGGGCTGCAATGAAAATCACTGGCAAGCGTCCTTGCAAGGTCCTGTGGCCTGTTTGTGTTTGCTCCTTCTGGTTCACCCTCTCATCCACACCCTCCCTACTTCAACATCTCTCTAAATCCAGGATGGCATCCGTTCTTCACCTTGTTTCACATCTCTTCCTTGCACCCCAAAACTTATTTTGGTCTGAATAACTCTTAACTCATTGGCCTAAATTAATCTTTTGTGTAATTCAACTGACTAAAATTGACATAAATTGAGTTACATCAGAGCTGAAATTAACACAGTCTGACTAAAATAGCACCTGCCTTTTCTACCAAACCAGTGCGTCTCTTCCTCGCCTCCACCCACATACCATGATTTTAACATTTCTTTCTCCTCATTACTCTTCCACTTATTCCACTGCCATGAGCAGACTGTGCTCTTGGTGGTCAGCGTTGCCTTCTCTGCTCCAGCATCCTGTTCTCCTTCATACCACAGCACAGCTTGTTGGTCTCTGTTAAGAGCAAAGCCATGCCTGTGTCCAAGCCCATGCAACAGCTTTGCATCTTCTATTGGATTTTCCTGTACCTCACCACAGAGGTGTACCATCTGAGTTCAGAGCATATTTGCACTGGGCACTTCCTGTGCCTGTAAAAATGATAATCTTACCCAAAGAATTTGCAAGTCAGAGTGTCATGCTGTACAAACAGGAGGAGGGAAGTTAGATGAAGGTGAACTTACTTGCCAAAAGTAGCCTAGCAAGACAATAGCAGAGTAGTGGGTGTCACACTCAAAGCCTCTCTTTCTTTTCCATGACTTCCTTTAAACCAGCATGGCATTTCTCATCACCTCTTTCAACCCCTGTCTTTGGGCCTTCACCCTCACATGGTGGTAAAACATCTCCTTTGCTTGCTTTCTCATCCCCTCTGGCTTTCTGACTTCCTTCATCTTGCCCTTGGAGCCTGCTCATGTTGGCTAAGCTTTCTTCCCTCCTCTTGAAAAATCTGGGTGTTTGCAGCAGAAGCTAAAGTATGGCTTCTCTGCTTGAGCCATACTTTATGTCTGGCAGCATGCTCCACCCTTTGCATCTTTGGGTATCTCTTTGGGGCAAGGATTTATTCCATAATTGGTCTAACTTAATTATTTTCATGGCATATGTATCTGCAGTGTTATGCAAACTGTAAAAGCTCCTAGATCTAAAGGTCACCATGTGTTTACCTTCCAAACACAGACGAGCTCAGAACAAAAGGGAATGGCAGGCTCATGAGACGATGAAGGCAGGGAATCACCATGGTCTAACTAATTTTCCAAGGCAGTGTTCACAAAAGTAGGTCACCTAGTGCTGCAGACAAACAACCCAATCCAACCTCACTGTCTTCCAGATGAGTGAATTAATTCCCCAGCACTGCTGTACAGTTCCATAGCAGTGGAGAGCAGAATGTCCTGAACACCCAGAGCAGGATGTTTCTCATCCTAAGTGCCAGGCTGAGTCTCCCTTGCTGGGATTTACACATGGAGTTTCTTGTTCCACAGTGTCAGGTGCCAGCCTTAGCTTCCTGGAGGTGGTGGACAGAAGCTGGGATGTTGTAGAGGCTGCTGTGGTAGATTTATCCCCAAGCTCAAAAGAGCCTTGCTGCAGTTAATGGCCTTCAGAAGCTGGAAAGCCCCTGTGCTTCCTGGTGACCAAGGCCACCAGTACATTCCACACATGGCTTGTCACAGTGCCACCCCAAGCACTGGCATGAGTGATAGCTGAGCTGTGATTTGCTTTTCACATTGCTCTGAAGTGTTGAAAGAAGATCGCAAGGTGATTACCTTATCTGAGCTCATGAAGTGACCCTCTACATTCTATATGCAACTTCCAGGAAGACTAGGGATAAATTGAATGCTTGTGAGATAGGCAAAATGCTAAGCCATTATTCACAATCCTTCCCAAGATCATCTGCTGTCTAATAGCATTTACTGTGACTTAGGTCAATTGTCACCATGAGGGGAAAAAATAGATCAAATCATTGCTTCATCTACTAATTGACAGCCTCAACTAAGTGGAATTAGAGCCATTAAGACTGGACTCTCGTTCTGCTTGTCAGAGCAGAGATGCTCTGGTAAGGATGGGGATCTGCCTTAGGCTGCACTCTTCCTTATGGGATGCAGCTGCTTCTCAAGTAGAAGAATACAAATACAGGAGGGTGGGAAGAAGGTGTGGGGGTCTGGCAAGCAGAAACAAATCAAGCCAGCCATGCTGGAAGAGTAAAAGAAAAAATGCCCAGGGTCACTTTCAAGGGAAGAATTTTAAAAGATCCCCCTATGTATGACAGGGCAAACAGAAAACATGAGGTGAGTAGGATAAGCTAGACACAAGGGGAGAGATAAGGATTCTTCATCAGAAGAAGAAGAGGGAAAAGGAAAATGGATAAACTGAGAGCTGTGGCTTATTTCTGCTGCAGCTTCTCCTCCCCCTTCCTTCCTCCTGTGTGCTTTGCATGAGGGTGCAGCACAGTGAACTGCCACAAGCTCAAAAATAAAGAGTACTGGGGGACATTCCATCTGAAAAAATACCCCTCTGCTGAAAAAAAAATCTCTTAAATATGATGATCAAAGTGTTCAGGTATTAACAGATGAGAATGGTTTATGAATCTGGATTAGCTCAGAATCCATCTGATTATTTTTAAACCTCTAAGACTGAAAGCTATAAACCTTCCTAAGAGAAATGCCATTGAAATGAAATGAGCAGCAAAATCTTGATTAATTGAGTTGCAAAAGAAATGGATCTAAAAACAGGCACTGGAGGAACATGAGTGCATTATGCATTTGGGTTTTACTTTTGGAAGAATTCAAAATCAGATCTTTGCGTCTCTTCCCCACCTCCAATGCTGATCCGAAATTATAATATTCTAAGCCTGAATTCAGGTGTCCATAGACCCAGGGAGGGATTGTCCAGGTCACTGTTCCTGCGATATTATCTCAAGACCGGGACCAGCATCATGCCTCTGGTCAGTCGGCTGAGAAGTCCTTCCCTACTGAAGTCCAAGCAGTAATGTCTCCGGTATCAAAGGTGCTCTGCTGGTTTCCCTGTGTGTGGCTTCGGGGGGTGCCCAGGGTGTGTCCCTGCCTGGAGGGATGCTCTGCCTGGGACAAATGCTGCTGTGTAATGTCTCAGTCAAACCACACGGTGGTTTGGCTGCGCAAAGAGCTGGAACAGAGGCAGCTGGAACAGAGGCAGCTGGAACAGAGGCAGCTGGAACGTCGCTGGCTCTTTTTCTATGACCTTAGTTCAGCATTTATAAAGAAAAAAGAATTAAACAGCAAATTTTGAACATGAACTCCTGTGAAGTTTTGCTTTCACACCTCCAACACGTCCCTTTTCAGAGGGAGGTTTGGTGGGCTCTTTTCATTTGCTTTTCTCTGGCTCACGAGAGTCACTTGCACCCACTTGGTCTGTCTGCACTGTGGCACTGCTGGACAGAAGCGCTGGCAAGTGAAAGGCAGAGATCTTCTGGAGCTAGTAGTTCTTCTGATAAGGTCATGAGCAGCTGATTTCTCCTTTGCATTGATACTTTGGATGTTTTTAAGCTAAATGCACCTCTGAGTCCCAGGTGTGTTGATCAGTAAAGGGCATCATCAAAACCAAATCAACACACTTCTGTCACATCTTAAAATCTAGCTGTAGCTTTCTTTATGTTCATGAATCACAGACCAACTCGTTCCATCTCCAGTTCTAAGCCTCCGCTTCAGCATCCTGCATCTCTGCTCAGAAGGGTTCCCCTTTTCCTTCCTATGCCACTCCCTTCACACAGTTTTGCATTTATTGTGAGGGCCAAACTGCCTCCTAACAATTCATTTTTGTATTTTTAGGGACAACTTATAACTTGTCTCCCCTCTAGTCAAGCCTCACAGTTATATTCTTTCCCCCTCTCTATAAAAAAGAGTGTCCTATTTTGCCATAGCTTTTTTTAACCATCCTCCAGGATTTCTAAAACTTTGTAGATACCAGAGCCTCTTCTCTGCTTCCAACTGCTTTCCATTCCTACCAAATATGCAGCTTTTCAAATGAATTTGTTCACTCTTGAACACTTCATGTCTCTCTTACATCCCCTCCACTAACTCCCTCTTACCCATGACTTTGATTATAACTTTGCCATAACTTTGCCGTATCTCATCAGCAGCACATAACTCCATTTCCCACTTGCTCTTGCTGTACTGGCTGGAGGTCTGCTCCACAATATCTGGATAGTCTCAGATTCCCAGTCCCACTTCCTGCCAGTCTGCTACTCTTTCCCTCCAGCCTCTGCCTGGGACACCTACCCCAGACTTCCTTGTCTGCTCCACTCCTCTTCCTGTCAGCTCTCACCTGAGCATTTTCTTCCCCAGAGAGCTGATAGCAATGCACACTGACAGGTGGCCAGTACACAAATAAGTGCACGATGCTGTCTTAATCTTTCAGTGCCCCCATTCCTGGTGCTCCTTTGTCAAAGCACACTGTGATTTGAGTGCTACACAATTATAGCTGCAATTAAGCATCCTATTCAGAGGCTGCATTGCTGATTCCTCACTGTTTTCTTTAGCCAGAGCTTCCATTCAGGATTTGACTCATCTGCAAAGGGACTCTACAGCTGTCTTTCTTCATTTCTTCCCCCCACTCCCTGATGGAAAAACCAAAGTAAATGCAGGTGACGTTGGTTTGGGGTTTAATTTTTTAAGCTCTTCTCTATACCAGCCCTGTGAAGTAGAGTAGTATTCCTCATTCTAAAGAATAGGAACAGCAGCACAGCAGATGACTTGGCGAAGGCCCCTCAGGGTAGCTCAGACGAATCACAACCAGTTTGACTTACTGCCTGTATGGGTGTTGAATGAGCAAGAGACTAGGGTCAGCACTATTTCTTACAGGAATTTGCCTAAAACTGCTGCCCTGTGAAGAGCAACACACAGGGAAAACGACTAAAGGTCTTTCTGTGCGTGCTTAGTCAGCAAATACCTCACTGCAGGACATAAGCCTGTGAACGCCGTTGTTCTTTCTGCTCTCTTCAGAGGACTCTTACCTATTTACTTTCACATGGAAACACGTGAGTGGGAGGCCAGGAGCACTTGAGAAGCACTCATTTGCGCAATTCCCCAGTTCAGCAGCTAGATTTTCTCCCTGAGGCGGTGTAATGTGACAGAAAGGAAGCTTCTGAAAGCATTTCTTCATCTTCCGGATTGCATTCTGTCACTGCTGCTGCAGAAGTGACACACACCTGCCTGCCACCACCTGCAACTCTGGGTCGCTGGAAGGTGAAGAGGGAAGGCAGGAGCTTCTTCCTCTCCACCCTGAAACTACCTTGTTTTGGGCTTTTTTGCTCTGCCAGTACTTGGACGTGACTAACGCACCCATCCCTGTGCCGGCTTGGCAGCCCTTGCAAACGGGATTTCAGGCTCTGGACAAGTGAAGCACAGCTCACTGTGCACGTAGCAGTCTCCCCACAAACTCCTGAATGCTCATCCAGAGAAGAGAGTCAAGAACGTGCAATCTCCACCGAGCCTTTGTGAGTCTTGCTGTGGTGCCAGGCAGCACAGGGAAGGAGCATAGTGTTTAGTAACAACCGTGGCACAGAAGCCTATTTATTTACTCTTCTATTTCGGGACAGCAAAGCCCTGTCACCCCAGACTAACCTGCAGCTGACATATTGAGAAATGGAAAATACTCCCTTGTATCCTCTGTCACATAAGCAATTAGTTGTCTTTGCACAACTAATTTTTAACCATTTGCTGCTTTTTATGGAGGAAAAAAACCCCAAACAACAAATCAAACCAAAACAACAACAAAAAAACCCCCAACCCCCAAATTACTATGGTTGAATCAGAGGCATTTTGGTAAATCATGTTGTTTTGTTTGGGGGGGTACCACTCCTAACAAAAAGACTTCTACTATACAGCTCTTGAACACTGTATCACAAAATTATACTTATTTTAATATCTTCCCGTTTTTATTCCTATTTTGCATGTAGATGGTAACTGTTCTTTAGCAAAATAAGATGTAGGTGAGGGGGAAAGCATCAGGATTTTATTCCTAAAGAGCTGAGCACTCAAAGGTTTATTACAAGAGCTTGTAGCAGTTTATGCCATTTATGCCACACAAGAAACACTGCTGGGAAATTTATCAAAGAATCTATCACGAGGTGGGCTATTTAGAGGCTGAAATTACATAGGAAGGACTGGCAAGAGAGATGTGTGCTCAGGACAAGCACAGTTGCAATTAATGCTAAATATAAGGTGTCATATCTTTATCTAATGCACAGCCTGCACTGCCTCACAAAGGAAAGTTAAGCAATTAGGCCCAAATAACCAAATTATACTGGTGGGAGGTGTTTAAAGACAGATTTAAAACACTGTAGTAGAGTTGGGGGAGGGTTACAAGAAGAGGTAATATTTCCTGATAGGTTAGTTTACATCCCTTGGAAAACATTCTGGAACCAGAACAGAAAAGTAATCAAGGCCTTAACCAGGACTTGGCCTGGGACGACGCCCAAACAAAGGTGAAAACTAAAGAAACCCAACCCCGCCTATGCACATGCAGCCCCTCCAGCAAGTAATCCCCGGGAACAGAACAAATCCAATGAGGGAAGGATGGTGTAGTTCTGTGTGGATTTGCAGCTGCCTCAGCGCAATATAAAATCAGCCTTCCCCCTTTCTCGTTTCTCTGGAGCCAGTGCTAAGGGCAGAGAGGAAAACCTGAGCCCAAACAATAATGAGTCTCTTTTAGAGTGGAAACTGGAATTCACTCCTTGATCCCAGAGTGGCAGGGCCAGGTGCAAGTCTTTCTCCCACCCTGCCTGCCAATTGTCTTCTTCTCTAGTCCTGAAGGGTTGGATTGACTTCCTGGCAGAGAGGGCAGTTTGTTTGCAGAGACCTTTTTACTCCTCTGAGGTGAGGCTGGAGGACTGGGGGAAATCAAAAGGAACTGAATCACCCGACCTTATAAAAACTCCAGATCAGGAAAAGACTTGGTTGGAATGTACTGATGTGAGGATGGGGAGGGAAGATGTGCTTGCTTTGGGAAGGGGTCTCTCTCAGCTCCTTGCCCCTGTTTATCCTATCAACACACAGACAACATTTTGTGTTCTAGTGTGAGAGATGGGTCTAAACATTTAATCACAACAAAGTGAGAATAATTTTTGCTGCCTTTACTTGGATGTGGGAAGTATTCACTTGTTTTAAATATAAAACTATACATATATGTGTGAACCTACTATTGCTTTCATGTGGGAGCCTTAGGTGAACACAAAAGACTACATTGAGCAGCTACAAATGAACAGAGCATCCAGGATTAAAGAAATTTTATTTAGCCCCACATGAAATAGCAGAGCTGATGGCAGCCTCTGGAACAGAAAAAAAAATACAACCAAGAGGTAATTTAGTAAGCATTGGAACTAAGAAAGCATCATCTCTGTATATTTGTATATTGTGGTTGATTTGCCATGGTGCCTAAGATTAAAAAATGGCAAAAAATTAATTTGAAGATCTTCCTACAGATCAGGCACTTATTAGTATTCTCAATTCTGTGGACTATCTTGAGATCTAATAAGGCATGAACCCACATTGTAACTTTCACTGTTGGGGACAGTGATAGAGTCTCTTTTTGCTGTCAGGCCTATTATTTTTCAAAAAATCTGTAGGGATGTAATTACACTTCTGCCAAATAGTTTGAAATCAGACAGCAGCCTCAAAAGTTTATTAGAGACATGGACAGACAGGCAGACAGATGCAGACACCATGACCACGTAAAGTCTCATTTCCATCAGAAATAAGGCTAAAAGAACTTATACGGAAATTAATTTTTAAAGGAGACTTGATAGGCAGAGGAGTAGACCTTTGCAAAGTGTAATTTCAAATCTTAAGTGAATTTCATGCTAGGAAAAGCTGTTGAAGACAGTCTGGAATACTAAAAGTATCTCCTTTACATAAAGGAGAGGAACAGCACAGGATGAGCTGTGGTGGCTCACCTGATCCTTGTTTTCTTAAACTCACACTGAGGGCAGGTGATTTCTTAGAGAGAGGGGAAACAAAGAGAAGCTTCAGAAGCCCTGTCCCCTACAGTTTTTTCTGCATGTGAGCACTTAGGGCTAATCACAGATGTAAAGCATGGCAAATGCCTCTGAATGTTTGCATTTCACCACTGTCTTTGACTTTATCCTTGTTTCCTTGCTCATTCCCCACCAGCTCTATCCCTGGGCTGCAGTGGGGAAGTGCTGCTTTTTATCCTTTGTGTATGCAATCCACACTGGGACTGAAATCTTGATCAGGGCCCCTAGCAATGATCACACACCTCACAAAAATTGTAATTTAGCATTACAGCCCCCGATCTCTCCGATGGGATGCATGTGGGTATTTATTCACGCTCCCAGTCAGAGACTGGAAACAGGGCTGTTTTACTCCCAGCTCTGACATCAGCCTGCTGGGCGGCCTCTGGCACATCACTCTGTCATCTTCCACTCTGTAAGCTGGGTACCCCACACCGCCTGCTTTTCTGGAGTCGCTGAGCTGCCAGAGGATGCAGAGAGGGCTGGCTACCACCTCACTGCAGGCCACTGCCTGTGGCCACCATGGTGCTCTGCCCACCTTCCTGGCCTCACTTGTATCCTCCTCTTCCTCATGAGCGTCCTTCAGGCTGCCAAGTCTGAAAAAGTGGGGCAAAAAGTGTTAAATAGATTTTTGCATTTGCACCCCAAAATACACCCAGTGCCCAGGCCTGGCTCTCCTCCAAGCACTGCAGTCAGGACACTGGTGCCAGCCATGCCCAGGTGCTATCCCAAATTTGGGTTCTTTCACCCAGTGGGGAAGCTGATCCACACAGAGTTGAGAGACTCGATTTTATTTCATGTCTGTGCAGAGATGGCTGCAAAGTGGTAAATCCACAAAGCTAGGAAGCATACATACATACACAACGTACACATATGCAAGCATATTTATACAATCCTATTCAGGCAACATTTGAATCTACATCACTACCTGGCTTAGCTACTACTACCTTCTCTTTCCCCTCCTCGGTTTAAAGGCACAGGGTATTCCAAATTCACGTGTTCAGAGGGTGAGGGTCTTCCCTAGGAGATGTGGTTTTCCCATTTCAACGCACCAAGTTCATTCCTAGGATACAATTTCACAAAATAATTAAAGATTTCTAACCCACAACCCTCGAAACTGGCTTAGGCCGCCACATAACCAGTCTCTTTCTTTTACCTTGCATCGCATTCTGCATCTCTTAGGTCAGGTCGATCTCCTTTTCACAGAAACTGTTCTCCCCGCAACTCGTGCCCCCGCCCCCGGGGGCTGCGCAGGGTCTGGGAGAGGAGCAGGGCGGCGGGGACAGCCGTCGCCCCAGGGCCAGGGGGAGCGGCCGCCGCACCCGTCGGGGCGGGCTCGGGCAGGCCAGGTGAGGCGGTCCCGGCCCTGCCTCTCCCTCCTGCCTCAGCCTCCTGCCCTGGCTCTCGGCCGGCGCTGCGCTGGAGGTGCCGTCGGCATGGCGGAGTCCCAGGTGCTCCTGCTGGACGAGCTGCATGTCAACGAGAAAGTGACAGAGGCCCAGGCTCGCTTCTACTACAGCGAGGAGCAGCGCCGAGCCCTGGAGGCGCTGGTGACCCGCGGCGAGGCCGCGTACCGGGAGGCGCTGAGGAAGGAGCACCTCCGGGATTTCCTCTCCGGCCGGGAGCTGCAGGACCTGCGGGGCAGCTGGCGGGGCTACGATGACCCCCGGGAGTGCGGCAAGGTGGCGCGGGGGCCCGGCGGCGAGACCCTCTCACTGGCCTACTGGCCCGAGTGCTCCGACACCGAGGTGCCCCCGCTGGACTTGGGCTGGACCGACAAGACCTTCTACCGGGGCATCAGCCGGGTGTCTCTCTTCACGCACCCGCGCAAGGAGGAGAGCGCGCCGCACCTGAAGGAGGTGGTGCGGGAGATGATCCAGCAGGCGCAGAAGGTACGGCCCCAGCCCTCGACGGGCCAGCCCTGCCCTCCCTCACCCGGGCCGAGGGTCTGGCTCGGGGCATGGGGTGGAAGGAGGGCGACTGCCGCCGCGGCCGGGCTGCCCTAGCTCCAAAGCAGGAGCACGCAGGCCGATGGTCGTCGTCCGCCAGGCAGGGCTTTCTCCGCCCCTTGTTGCCAGTCGTGTTACGCTTTGCCAAAGTTGATGCCTCTGCACACCCCCTCTAGCTCCCCTCAGCTGGGGTTCTGTACCCGTGGTTCGGGTTGTCCTGTCCCGGCCTCATTCCCGGGCTCAGAGGAAGACAGGTCATGATGCTGTTACAGCCACCCCTACCTGGCGTGCGCAGGTATCCCTAGTAAAAGATAGGGGAGCGTGTTCATTTATGAGATGGTGTTTTTTGGGGGGTTATTTTTTGTGGTCTCAACACGGTCCAGCCTGAACTGCAAGTAGCCAAAGTGCAGACAATATGCGGCTGCTGCTCCTCCCGTTTATCTTTCCCTGGAAATGACTGGTGGTGGTGACAGGACACTTTTGGCAAGGAAGCAAACCAGACGTGATGCTGCAACAGCTTGCTCTGAACAGGTGGGAGCAATCACGAGGTTTTTCATCACCCACCCCGGATGTGGGTGAAGTTCCCGGGGAAGACCACCCAGGAAAACATCCCCGTCAGAGCTGACATACCCCTTGGGTAAAGGGGAGAACAGTGCAAAAAACTTCATTCCTGCACTTAGTTTTGCAGCTTTCTGGTTTTTCTGCTTTATAATTCAGCAGTCATTTCCTCCTCCACCTGTTCCCCTCTGCCAGCACACACTATATGTACAGCTTTTGCAGACTTGTTCGAACCAAGTCTGCCGGGAAACAAAGAAAACTTTACAGGGAGGCATTAATCTGATGGGTGATCTTCTCAGCTCTCTGCTCTCACAAATTGTGCACACCCTGTAATTCTGTTCAGTGACTGGTGTGATCAGTCACTTAGCAGCTGTAAAATCCTTACACTCTGATGTAGTGCAACTTCACCTCCTCTTTGCACTGCTACAAAGGCTTCTGTGGACTGTTCAAGAACTGGGAAAGTTTGTTTCTTTCAATAGGTGTGCCTGGCACCTAGAAATAATGAATTCCTTTGTAGATTTTTATTTTTTCACTGACTGGATAAACTGTGCCCCTCCCAGCCCGAAGCTGGTTGCATGTTTAACAGCCATTTGAGTGTTTAATGGTCCTTTTCATAGATAACTATGACTATTGTGTTCAGCTGAGCTGGCCCTGGCAAAAAAAGTCTCCAGGTAGCAGCTTTTTAATCAGCAAATGAGAGTGGGGGTTTGTTGAGTTAGGTTTTTTCGGGGGGGCGGGTCTAAACAGATACTGGTAATACATGGCGCATATCTGTGGGTGGCTTATCATCAGTATTTTACAAATATATGTTAATTAAGCTACCTTGCTGCAATGAGATTAGCAAGCATTAACTTGCCAATCTTAAAATTCCTATGAG
Source organism: Brachypodius melanocephalos (assembly GCA_013398615.1). Taxonomy (NCBI): domain Eukaryota; kingdom Metazoa; phylum Chordata; class Aves; order Passeriformes; family Pycnonotidae; genus Brachypodius; species Brachypodius melanocephalos. The sequence goes on along the minus strand of VZSR01003524.1, from coordinate 3,083,044 downwards.
GAGCTAGGCACACCTATGAGCCCTACAGATAAGTTTATTATCCAGAGGATAGGAAGAGAAATGGGGAAAACCTCTTGCAGGGGTAGACACTCATGCTCTGACTTGCTATGCTTGAGAACGCTCCTAGGTGATCTTGACAGACCACCAGCTGTGACAGGAGTTTGAGATGGCAAACACAACAACAGGCATTGGAAGTTTTGACTGCTGTTCTCAATGGTCCCCAGTCTTGGAAAGAAGCCTGAACTGACCCAGGGCCCCACACCCTGTAGGGAACCATCCCTTCACATTGCAAAGCCGGTACTGACAATTAAAGGTTTGTCCAGGAAAGGCTGTAATTTCTGCAGTCATTATACTCATTGCAAATGGAGGGGATGGAGAGAAAAGAAGTTTGTGTTTCTGGAATCCATTCCCTATGTGCATGCTCTTACTTAAAATGAATGTTATTTGGCATCCTTTCTCCTATATAGCTCATCCATACCACTGTGTGTGGGGGCAGAGGGAGCATAAGAGGCCTGAGTTAATGCATGAACTGTTCATGGCATTAATTATGATTTGCCTATATATGGAGTTGTTCAGAAACAAAATGGCACAAGTTCACAGTATTATAATTTTCAGAGGTTCTGATGACATTCCCTGCATCCTACTGGGAAGGGAGAACCAAGGCAAGACCTGAAATCCTGCCTAGTAGAAGTTACTGTGGGACTTAGTATGATATAGCTCCAGCACAGTTCACCTGTATTAGGAACTCACATATTAATGATCAGCATAAATACAATGTCAGGTCTTTTTTTCTTTCTCTAACAAAGGGAAGCTGGCGTAAGCACTGTTGACAGAAGGAGCCTGACAGAGCAGATGTGTTGGTTGTTGTTGGCCATAAAAGCAGATACTCAGCAGAGATTCAGCAGATGAAGTGGAGGATGTTTACTATGGCATCACTTTCCCAAAAGCCATTTGTTCAAAGGCATTTTTCACAGGAAAGAGGTTTCTGAGGAGAATTATTCCCCCTTCCTTAGGGAGCTCCTGCAAGAGAGCTGCACCTCTTCCAAGCATCAAATGAAGAAAATCCTACTGTGTGATTCAGTATTTAGCTCCATTCACACCTGTAAATGCCATCCCCAGCCCACATGGACTTATTACTGTGATGCCCAGCACCCAGGAAATTAAAATGTAGGTAACTCTATTCCCAGCCTACTGTCAAGACGGCAGCTCTGACCTGAGCTGATGTTATGCAGAGGGACTAGAAAAACATTATTTTCCTCCACTGATAACCCCCAAATGTTGGGAAGAATAACTCAGGCAGAAAAATTATTTGGTATTTCTAGTGGTGTAAAAGATACATGTTTTGTCTTTCTCTCCCTTTCTGTAAGATCAGCATTAAAGTTAGCCATAACCTTCTTGGTTTTGTTGTTACTCATCCTACAAATGTTTACTCATCCTATAAATTGTCTCTCACGTCAGTGAAACCTTTTTTTTTTCTATGCCTGGAAATAAGGATTAGTTTTATACCAGAAAAACAATACATGGGGAGAGAGGGAATGATCGTTTTGCTTCCAAATCTTGAATATGCTCCAGTCCCTTCCTGAGAAATATGAGGTGTTTATGTTTGAGCTCTATAAATCATTCCTTGGGAAGCCAGCCCTGAGAGCAGACTTTTCACAGGGATTTGGGGAAGAAAAAGGGAAATAGAATTTTTGTTGTCTACACTATGCATCGTGGCTGAGGATGCAGGCCCTGATACCTCTGCACATTCATTCTTCCATTAGACACTTTAAGGTCAAGTGTTAAAGTTGTGTTTTCCGTCTTTTTGTTCTATTTTCTGTGTTCTTCTTCATTTAAGTGAGTTCTTACAGAGAAAATGGAAATTTCTCATTACAGAGGAAAAACTAGGTATTTGGCTTTGGCATTCCTGAGGCTTCTAAAATAAGTAATTTTCATCCAGAAGAAGGAGAACTCTCATAGACATTTACTAAGTTGCTTCCAAAGTGCAGCAGCTAGCCCAGAAAATTACAGTTTTTGGTAGTGCTTGGGCATGTACATCCTCCCTGTACTTTTATCTCCCTATAGGCTTCTCTTCCATTGTCTGGTATCAGTGCTCTCCTTTATTTTGCACCAGAGGGAGGGGCCTTCCTTTCAGTTCCTAATATTTATTCAGTTGTCTGTCTACCGTGTTCTTGTTTCCAGATTATTGCAGTGGTCATGGATGTATTTACGGACCGGGACATCTTCCGTGATATTGTTGACGCAGCATATAAGCGCTGGATCCCAGTCTATATAATACTAGATGAGGAGGGTGTGAAGCTCTTCCTGGAAATGTGCAGATGCCTTGACCTCAGTGACTTGCAGATCCGGGTAAGATATTCAGTATGGAACCATTATCTCCTGCAGGTCAGTAGCCTTTTGCAGTTGTAATGGATCTTGGAACTTGTTTGGACTGGCAAACACATCTCTTCCTCCGTACAAGTCATACCACAGCGCTTACAGAGGGTTGATGGAAACAGAGGGATAACAGAGTGGCTTGATAATACAGAAGGAAAGAAAAAAGAAAGATTGGGATTTCTTTGCCTTTCGCCCAAGAAAGGGATCTGTGTAGTTTCTTGGCTCTTGTGACCTAAAAATTCCAGTCTGGAGAGAAAATTATCAGAGAAAATTCCTATAGGTTTTCTATGTGAGGATTCAAACTAGAGTCCCAAGTAGCTCTTTGAGTTGTCTGCATGGATCCCTCTTACAGGACACCTATACTCTGTGAAATCAAGACTTTCCTATCCTCATCATCCAGGAGTGAATGAGTTTGTAGTCTTTCTTCGCAGGAGAATTTAAGGGATTGAGGGCCACAGCTGCTGCCCAGTCCCATACCAGAGTGCCTTCATACAGTGCATGCAGCACAGCAGAGTAGTCAGTCTAGCTTGATTGACAGAAGCAGCCTCAGAGGGATCTCATTCCATTACATACAGACTGAAATCCTTTGTGTGTTTCTTGTAGTATTGTACTTCCTTTTTTCCCCCATCTTTTTAGTCATTGTTGCTACTACAGACTTGTTCTGAATACTGAAAAAAGTTGCTAGGTTGGAAACAACCTAGGGGATGCCAGACTCACCCCTCTTTGTGATCCAGCTGTTCTGAGCAGCAGTGGGGAAAAAGTGCTTTTTACCTGAGGGAAGGGTGGATTTTTCATAAACACTCAATTAATAGTTAAAAAAACCCCAAAACACAACCAAAACTCAAAAAGCTCTGATGATTATAGAGTCTCATATTAATCATTTTAGGAAAACCATCTTAAATCTGGGTGAAAACTACCTGCATATATCTGAACAGTGCTCCTGTGAACTAGCACTCTGCTCCATCAAAAAAGACATCCAGCTGAGAAGTTTTCTCATCTTTCTCCAAAACAGTGGTGGAAATTCCTTCCCTCTGGTGTCTTTGAAAGCAAGATACAGACCTCATTATAATAGACATGTTTCAAGTGCCATTGGTATTGTGTGTCCTATGCTTGTGTCTCTTTGGTACATAGCTGTGAAATCACAGCAGTAGTTCCATTTGCTCTGGTACCGGTTTCCCGGTACTTTTCTTATCATGTACAGGGATGATGTCTTTAGTACTACAATATTTTAACTCCTGGACAGAGTGAATGAAAAGATGTCCTGGCATTTTAGAAAGAGTTGTATTGCTATTGGAGAGGTGAGTTCTTTTCAGTTAGTCTTTTCTGTCTCTAAGCAGTAAGCGGTCCCCTTCTGCTTGTCCTCTTATCCTTCTCCACAGGTATCTACACAGACTTGACACTCCTAAACCAGTGATCACAGTGATGTGCTACTATAGCAGTGCCTGGGTCCTGCAGCAGTCTAGTTGTATGGCTCTCTCCAAGAAGGTGCAGTTTGAATTGATGCAAGCAAAAGTATGAGAAAACTTTTCTGTGTCCCTTCTGTGATTCCCTTCCTTCATGGCAGCCCATGCTATGTTTTTCTTTAGACTTCTTCAGCTGAAAATAGTACAAGCCGAGTTGAAGGAAGTCCACTGAGAAGAGGTTTTTAACATCTTCTGATCTCGTTGTTCACTATTCTGCAGAGCTTCAACCCAGAGATTGCTGTCCTTCAAATTTTTCCTCTCTTTTCCTCGGTATTTCATACTGGATCTTAAATTCCTCTGAAGGTTGTTACCTCTGTTTTCCAGTATGGCTTAGGTTTTTGTTAGTCTTGCTAAGGTCAATGCAGTTAATTCCTGTATATGGTTCTATGGAATGACCAGGCAGATTCTTCATGAAATGGAGAAACAAGTAATTTGCCTCTCAAGGAAGATGTTCTCTTTGTATCCCACACACAGTTGCCTTGGATGTGCCTATGCTGCTGCTTGGGTCAGTATAGCAGAAACCATCATGTAGGGATTTCCCTGGCAACAGGTTTTGGATACCCAAGGAAGCTCCAACAAGGTTAAGGTTTCCCCTTGAGGACTCCCCCCAGCCCTTCCTCTTTGATGTGACATGCCAATGGTTGAAGATCCAGATTTAAAGCAAGAAAGCAAGCTGGGCCTGCGGTCTTGTTTAGGCAAAATCATTTCGTCCTGCATTGTTTGATCACAGAGGATATTGAAATTGCTAAGTAAACTATCATTCACCCATTTCTTATCTACCAGTCTTTCTCCTGACATCTGCTTTGATGTCTGAGTTTCTTCTACAGATTTTTAGCAACAGGGAAAATGTTATCTCCTTTTTGAATTACCATTTTGCTTTACTCTAGAAGATTTCACCAGTTTTCACTAGACATAGTTTGCCAGCAAAGGAATTGCACACTCTTCCTTCCTGCCTTTCTGCCCACTTTTCCTTTGGAATGCTTGTGCAAGGTAAAAGGATGGCTTTTTTCCTCAGGAAATTGCAGCCGCATGAGATATAACTCTAAGGTTTAGAGGCAAGTTCTGATCCCAGGGGGAAGAGAGATGATGCACTACCATGAACTGGAGGGTCACAATGTTTATTCTGTCTTCTATCACTGCCAGATACTAATTTTGTTCTGTGTTTGCTGCCCTTTCGGTCCCATTGCCCTGTTAATCCAATGCAAAGTCAGTATTTCAACAGTCCTAACAGGGAGATTTACTGTTAATACTGGGTTTTGCCCTTTGTCTATGTACAGTGATGGCCATTTTCACAAAATTCCTGGCTATTGTATTATTTTTGTAGAGATAGCAAGGTATCATGATCTGTTAACAGTCTCATGTGAGGGAAACTGCTGTAGGAAGATAGTACCTCACCCTACAAATAGTAAAAGCTCTTAATGAACTCCAAGCACGAAATGAGATAACCTCTATTTTTGTCTGAAGGCCAGAGTTCATGAGAAATACATTTAAATTCAATCATCAGAACGTTCATGGGTTGTTCATAAGAGCGTATCTTGTGTGTGTGAGTCATAGGGCTTCCTGAGCCTACAGGACATGGTTTGTCAGACTTGTGTCATGTTTGACACAAGAGTGTTCTTTGGAGATCACAGTGAATCAGAGTTCTCACAGACCCAAAATTCATAGCCTCTCAGAAATTCCTCTTTTTTCAGGACCTGAATGTGAATGTTCTCACCAGTTTTTAGATGAGTGGTTTTGGTCCTCCTGTTTCTGTTAACCCCAACCATAGTAACAGACACTCCTGCCCAAAAACAGAGAATTAGGCAAGCCCAGGAATGACTTACCTGCAGGAAGTTTACCTTCACATTAATTTTTACACCTAAGAAGTTTCTCCTTTCACTTCAGAAAGTCTAAAAAGCTTCTGCCCAAGAATCTTTTGGAATTTCATTTCAGTGTTTTATGGTTTTTATCATTGATTCCTACCTGAGATGAGGGAGGAGTGGAATGTGATGTGAAGCAGTGCTGTTGGTTTTTTAATGGTCTACTAGAGTATTCTTCTAGACTACTTGTGACCTTCTGAGAATGGGAGCTTGCAAGGCTCTCTTTTTGTAAAGACACAAATAGAGAATACTCTCTAATGATCTTGGCAGGCCATATCCCAGCTAGCTGCATTCCATCCTGTTCTCCCTGAATACTTGCAAGTTACACTATTTTGTCAATAACTTTTCTAAAACTGTCCAGGGCAAACAGAGGATTTCCCAGTTTTAAGAGGGAAGGTACACATAGGATTCTCTGGTGAAAGCAGTTCCAACACCTCCCTTTAGGGTCTGTCTTGTGTGACCCCCCCCTACTCAGCCCCAGTTTGTAAGCACTACAGCCTAGGTCTGTCAAGTCAGTCACAGCATTACTGACTTTCTAAATTGGGTCTAATTTAGCTTTCTGTGGATTCAGAATGAGGTTTAAGTGTCACAATAAATCAAGGAAGACCAATTCCTTGCTATTTGTATTAGGATGCTCTGTCAGTCTTGACTGTTACCAGTCGTATTAAGCTGTAGCCAGGGAGATATTAGTCACTGCTTTTGATGAGGAGTGGTGCAAGTTTGTGGAAAGGAAATATGGGAATTTAATGCAGACTGCATCTCCCATAAGCCAGGATATGACAAAACAACCTTAAACAGGCTTCTGAAACAATACAGATCTGGAGGTGTCACTTCTATCTGGTGAGCTAACTGGTTCTCTACTCAAAATACTTGTTACTACTGTAACTCTAGTGCCCTCTGGAAATGCCTGCAATCTCACCTCATTTATATTTGTCTTTCTTCTTTTGTTATTCTGCAGTCTTCAGTACATGAACCGAGACTTGTTCTTCCTCTGTGCGGCTTGACTTAGCAGTCTACAAATGTTCCAGGGTCCTTCAAGGCAGAAAATATTATACAAATAACCTGTTAAGTGACTCGATGTTTATATGACTTTGTGCTTGTTTTGCATTTCAAGATGTATTAATGTACTCCTGTACTTACTTTATTCAAAGAGGTTTATGTGCTCAGCTGTTCAGTTCTATTTCCTCTGCACCTTTCTAAGTGTTACATACAGCTCAGTTACTGCAGAAATCCAAATGCGATTTCTTTCCAACAAAAGAAGGTGATAGAACATACAAACACAATAAGATTCACACTTGTTATATGCTGGGAAACTTTCTGCTCACATAGACTGATACTTCTTGATTCACAGGAGTACATCTCACATCAGAGCTGTTGACTGACTTCTTGTCTTGTGCAGTCAGCATACCATGATTTGGAAAATCCCACATCCAGCGTTAATCAGCAAGGGAAAAAAGTTATTTCAGGTGATCAGCCAGCCAAATTCAAATGTTATTTTAACTATTGGAAAGGGCACCCTTTCTCCTACCCAACCTGCCTTCAGCATCCCACACATATGAGTCACTGCCAGGCCTTGGGCAAGCCACTTCATCTTTTTCTGTCTTAGGTTCCTCATCTTTAAAACAGGGTAATAATATTTTCAGTAATGTTGGGAGCATTAATTATCTAATGCCCACACAGGACTCCAGACAGATCAAGCAACAGCTGAATGCAAAACTACTATCATCAGTTACTGTTAGTCAGAATTTTTATTTCCACTGCTGTATTCTAGTGGGGGAAATAGGAGCAGATTCAAAAGGTAGGAGTTATATTCAGAAAAACAGCTTTTGAAAGAAATCTGCATCCTTATGATCACTCATTCTTGCATGCTGATTTCTATAGCCTATCAATATTTAAACTCTCAGTGAGGTTTATAGTAATAGGACTTAGCCCTTTGTGGGATCTGAGGCTGTGCTAGCATTAGCAAAATCCTCCTGATTCTTCTGCTCTGTAGATGGGGAAGAATGAAACAAAGGTGAATTGATTTTCCCAGAACATCACAGGGAATAGTATCAGAACTGCAATTACACCTGAGACTATCTGACTCCCAGCCCTGGATTTATGACTTTAGTTCACAGTGCCTTTTAACTTTTCACTCTTAAGGAATCTTTATGTAAAGAGATGGTGAAATGCAGAAAATTGTCTAGATTTGTGTATCAGAGTGACAAGATAATTTACTCCAAGCTTATACTGACATTCAATATTTTTGGGTTTGGAGGGAGGGGAGGGGGAATGTTTCATGTTAGATACTTTTGCAGTTCAGCCTTGTGCATCGAGGACCCACAAGCAGAGTAACACTCAGTCCAATGCGTGAACTGGACAGTATGCACAGACACACATCTATTGTTGAAAATCATGTAATCTTAACTTTGTGTTTCTTCTGTATCTCGTAGTGCTTTGTTTTATTACTTGTAGGTTTGCTGACCAAAGGGTGTGAGATGTGAGGTTTGAGGAAAGGTATTCTTTTTCTAACTACTTCCATTCATTTTATGAAAAGATACTCCTTTCTTGTCTTTAGAAATTCTTCTTTGCTGATCTATTCAGGACATTAGTAGAGACACTTATATGACAGCATTGTGTTGCCAGTGGCACAAGTGAATAGCTGAAGACAGCAGGCAGGGCTTTGATGATGCTGGCCCCTTGGACAGCTATAAACTGATGGAGAGGACTGACCTATGTAGACAGGGGATGACAACAGGACTTCCGGCACTGTGCTTTCCTTTTGCAGCCCTTCTGAGGGGCTGATACAAAATGAGCTATAGTCCCAGAAGTAGTGAGATAATGTGAGTGACATCTTTAGACTTGGAGCTGGCAATTATCTAATTTTCTGTCCTATTTATTGTGACATTTTGTGTTTTCACATCCGTGTTAGAATATCCGCATACGCTCTGTGACAGGAGTTGGGTTCTACATGCCATCAGGGAAGATCAGAGGCACACTGGCATCCCGATTCCTGATGGTGGATGGTGAAAAGGTGGCCACTGGATCATACAGGTGGGTTACTCTTGCTTAAGGCGTTAAGGCATTTATTTAAAGAATGGTCAAGACTTTGTTTGAGAATCTTATTCACATGTCATCCCCCTTCTATCCCAGCTTCTGTAATCTGTGTGGCGTCTGTAGAAACTGGAGTGGGACAACAAAGAAGGTGGCATAGAGCCCTTCTCAGGGAATGGAACATACCCATGCTGGCAGACCATTTCAGAGGGCTAGAGACACTGCATCAGGAACGGGTCTGCAAGGACTCCCCACCAGCCCCTGTACTCAGTTCTCTTCAGTGAGGTTTTCAGTCTGGAGACTCTTACTGTTGATGCAGTGCTGCTTTTTTTAAAGGGCAAACTATCCTTCAGAGTTTCAGGGCCTTTTCTCCCAAATCTGGTCTACATGTCTAAAGAACAATAATGTTGTGTCATGTATCTCTTGGAGCCCATCTGGGCAAGGATATAAGGGCAAATGGCACAGTACTACCTATTCCCCTATAGTGTCTTAGGTTTTGTTAGGTGGGCTGGGTCAATTATGCACTGCAAAATCTAATGTCGCTTCTGTTTGCTCCTCTTAGCTTCACATGGACTTCATCTCACATTGACAGAAACATCCTGCTAGTCTTGACAGGACAGCACGTGGAGATGTTTGACATTGAGTTTCGTGAACTCTATGCCATCTCAGAGGAAGTTAATTTATACAAGGAACTGGGTATTGTTAACCCATTCCTCCTTGGAATTGGGAAGCCAGGCTTTCATTCCTCCACCGTATCTCGGAAGTTCATTAACCCGAAGTACGGTTTAGTAGCAGGGGCAACCCGTGGTGATATGATGCTCTGGGCTTCACGGCACAGGCAAGACAATCAGGGAAACACAGAAAAGGAGGAAACAAGTGAGTCAAAGAAACGGTTAAATCAGTTCCTGAATGACTTAGTCACATTGGAGCAAGTGTTCCCAGAAATAGATCCACCTCTGGAGAACTTGAACAAGCTGAATCGGAGCCCCCAGAAACTGTTGTCTCGGCTCCACATGGACCTGAGAAATAAATCCAAATCCAGGGAGTCTATTCGTGATATAAAGAAAGAAGATGCACAGACCAATGCAAAGCAAGGAAAACGGTTTGCCAGTGGGCTTTTCAGTCGCAAGGCCAAGCGGTCTCCAGGTTCAAGCATTGAGGCCAATTCTTTTGCAAGTGAAGGACATTCAGGAGAAGACCTTGGGAACATGAAACTGGAATATGAGAGGCTCAGCATTGGCCCAGCTAGTGTTCGGAGTACTGGAGGCAACTCAGGTAAAACCTTTTACCAGCATACTCTGCTCTCTATGTCCCTTGTTCTGGTCTTGGCAGATTGATGCAACCATATCCACTATAGGCATTTGTGAGTAGTCCATCTTATTTCCTCTGAATAAAAATGAGGGAGATCAAAAGGTAGAAGTTGAATTAAAAGATACAGGCAATTTAAGTTGAAAGCAATTTAATGGCAGTCTTACTGTAAAGTTGGTACTTCTCATGTGGATATTTCTCATACTTTTGGGCAACAAAGGGAGAGAAAGGTGAACCTTGCCTTGTGTAAAACAGTGCTCAGTTCATGAAGTGCATTTCCCTAATAAACAGCAGCACTGTGTTCTCTATTGTAGTGACTAGCAGGCCACAGACAGATTTTCAGTGTAATCCCTCCTTTCCTCATTAGAGTTTAGGCAGGTGAATTTAGTGTGACAAATTCCTGACGGAGAAGAGAGGAAAACATGTTTATGTTGAGGTGAGGGGACAAGGAGTGGAGGAAAGGGTGGAAGTGTTTTTAATTTGCTCCTTTACTACATTCTGAAATGGGGGAGAAGGTCGTGAAAATAGAAGCTACAAAGAAGTAGATCGCTAGATTTCAACTTTTTTTTCTTTGCTAATGCATGATGGATGTTTTCACTAAGTCCTTCCAAGGCTTCAATCAGTTGAAGACACAAGTGATAAAGATTTCTAACAGGTTTTGGGTTCATAGCTGACTCCCAAACATGTTTACATGTTTTGTGAGATTGAAGTAAATCTTTGGACTATTTAGCCCTGTTGTCTTCATCTCAGTGAGCTGTGTTTGGTGTCAATACATCCTGCACCATGAGAAAAATAAACTAATTGCAAGGAGAAAATTTCTTCTCCACTTGTCTGGCCAGAGACCATTCTGTGCTCTGATGAATGCAAAATGCAGATGTAGAGAGACTGAATTCTTTTGCAGCTACCATGATGTGAAATGGAAAGACATTTTCTTGAGACCAAGAAGAAAAGCGGGGTATTGGGACAGTCAACAACAGTGATTAATTAGGTTCCTGGAAATATTTCTGGCTAAATGAAGGACAGACTCAAAAATGCCAAATGAACACAAGAGAGAGGAACTGTAAGAAGGCATGGCTAATTTATTTAAGACCGTAGTAGATCCATTTTAGAATCTGCATTTGGCATTTGGGGAGGCAGAAGTAAACCCTGGTCTAAAGAGGTCCTCTCTCCAAGTAAGTCTTGAGCACAGACATTATGTGCTGGTGGGCTCCATTCCTTAAAGCCAGGAAAAGCAAAATCAGTGAGGACCTGTGGGGAAATCTCTAGGCATTTCCACTCACAGGAATGGACCTGAGTGCTTGCACTACCCTCTAGTGACAGAAGAGGATTGTATCATCTCTGATTCATCGGCACTTTGCAATATCAGAGATTCCCACTGTCACCCATTTTAAAGCAGCCAGCCTGGCATTCCCACAATGTCCTGATGAAGTCAGGCCCAGATTAAGGCACAAGAGGTTGATGTCTTTGGTTGGACAGTGGGGCACTGCACCCTGCTGGGGCATTGCACCATCTGGGCAGCAGGGATGTCTCTGTTCCTCCTAACACAGTGGATCTGTTCCAGAGAGTCTGATGCTTGGTCTAGACCATGTCCACAAAGACATTACCATGCTATTATGTTCAGGTTTTATTTATTGCCGCTATTACTTCCTGCAGACTGCCAACTCTTTCTATAAGGGGGAAGAAAGACTCGAGAACAGGTCCAGGGACGGTGCTGAGGTCCAGCACACCAGTCTTTCCCTTGTGCTTCTTCTGACCTGATAAATCTTTCCAGTGAATCCTTGCTAGTATTTTTGGTTTATGCAAATTAAGAATGCCTGTTCATGGTGACAATGGGACATTCCACAGCTTTTGAAATATGGTGTAAGGAGACTTTGGCCCTCTGTTGTCATCAAATGGTGGAAGAAGATCATGGATTGTGTGTCGCTTTTGAATTAAATCACTGTTCTTGAAAGAACACTTCTCTAGTCTAATAGTCCCAAAGTGGCATATGAACAGAGGTTGTAGAGGGCATAATAGACAGATGGATACTCATGAGGAACAGAAAAGGATTTAATAGAAAATTCTTAAACAGAGCCATGGAATAGAGTTCCAGCCTCAGTATAAAGGTAGGAGGCACTTTATTCTTGGGTGACTTTAGGTCTTACTTAGTTTTAAATATTAAGTTGTCTTTGAGCAAAGCTAGTAAAAACTGGTGCTGTAATACTCTGGGTGACAGAAGGGAGGTAAGTGGAAATGAAGGAGAAGGTACTTGGTATGCAGGCAGGTTAGGATGCAATTATTCAGAGCTTCACTGTTTGAAATAGCTGCCCTTACCTTAAACATCACACTTAAGCCCCATGGGCCTGCCTGTGCACACACCCTCCAAAGTCATTATCAATTCTCTAGCACCATGGAGATACATCCCACTTTGCAAATGCATGGAGAGACCAGATCCACAACCGAGTACCTCATAGAGTAGTTGAAAGACATTATTCAAGCAGGCTAAAAGTCAGATTCTGTCTTGTAGGAGCAAAAGGTGATAAAGAGAACCTGAACTGGGAAGGGAAATGATGAAAGTGTATGCTGTGATGGAGTCTGAAAATCTGATGCAGTCTTTACAGGCTAGAAAAGGATATCTACAAGTCAGAATTGGGAGTCTGAGTCAGAATTGGGAGTCTGGAAAATACAGGGGCTACAGATAGTAAGTAATGTCCCAAACTAAGTATCTGAATTAACATCCTCAGGTGTTGTCCTAGCACATGGCATGGAAAATGCACATTGTCTTACAAGGCTTTCTCAAACCACACCATCAAATTAACAGAACCCTTGAATTTCACTGTTACCTGCTGAGGAACACAGGAGCAGCTCTGAACCTGACGAGAATCTTGTTAATTTAAGCTGGTGCTAGCCAGATTGTCATCAGCAAAGACAGTGACTTGCGTGTGCAGTTTCTGGGAAACACTGCAAAAGTCTGAAAGCAGACTTCAGGAGGTGCAGACTTTTTGGTTAGTGTTCTCCCATGGAAGAAGCAAAGTGGGCTTGTTCAGAAGGGTCTGCTGTCCTAAGTTGCTCCATGCATTGACTTCATTCCTTGTGAGCGGCGGTTGCAGAATACATACACTTAGTAGAAGGATTTTGTGTTTCAGTTTTGTGTACTTCTTGCAACAAGAAGTGGGATTTATGCTGGGCACTGCAATGGCATTGAAATAGCTGCTTAATTATCACCAGCGTTTTTCAGCCAAAGTGAGATCATGGAAGAGTGGTAACTAGAATTTTCAGCCTCTTTTCTAAAGTCAAAGATGGAAACGTTGGGTACATACAAAGAGAGTGTTTGCTCTAACTGTAGTGGGATATGTAGAAAAAGGTCAGCAGACAAGTAGAAAGTGACAAGAATAAAAGGGCTGGGAGTTGAAATTAAGCAGAGAAGCACAGACATCTTTCAAAATAAACATAAGGGTCTTGAATGTGATACATACAGGGAAGGAAAGAGGGGTGGGGAGGAGATAGAAGTAATGCTCTAATGCTAACATGCTCTAATGTGTCAGAGGGAGACAGGTAGAATGAAATACCACAGGGAGATATGGGGAGGAGGCAGTAGCACACAGAGCAGCCACAGAAATGAGAGCAGGTTGCAGTTCAGCCTCCCAGGAGAACATCAAGAAGATGCAGTGTGGAAGAAAGTGGAGAGAAGGAGGGGGAGAAGAGAGAGCTTTTCTCTACTCCATCACCTACAGGTAAGGGCAGCATTGATCAAATACCCACAAGCAAGAGTGTGACATTAAAAACTATTCACTGGAAGCCCAATTCAGAGGCAGTGCTTGGGTTGAATGCTCCCTAAACTTAGCTGAGACTTCTCAGTAGCATGTCACCATGACCTGTGGCAGTTTTCCCTCTTTGTTTTCACTCTGAACTGACATCTGGCTCCAAGTGCTTGGGAGATGCACATGTACTTTCCTTCTGTACAAACACATGTGCGTGGTCTGTCTGTGTTCAGAGTGATTCCAAGCCACGTGGCAGCCCCTCTCAGTCCCTGCTGCCCTGGGCTAGTCATGCAAGCTTTGCTGAGCTCAGAGCACAGGTGAGCTCCCTCACTTGCAAAAGCCTCTGAGCACACTTTTGTACAGTGCTTGAAACAGATATGCTGGGGCATCCAGATCAACATCTGGCTGTAATGATGGACACCAGACAGAAGTGCAAGCATTGAAAGGTACAGTACTATAAGCAGAAGAAATTCATAGAGTAAGCAATGAAAAAACCTAGGATTATAAAAAATGGAGGCAGCATACTCACTTTAGTGAGAGACCTTGAGGCCTTAGGATTTGTCTTGCAAAGGCAGTGGTGGAAACATTGGCATGAGAGATGTTTGAAACAAAACATTAAAAAAACCCTCTACTGAGAACATTGTGTCAAATGGATGAGATGACCTTGGGTTTTGGGGGTTTTTTTCAATACCTCACTCTTTGGAAAACTTCCCTCCCAAGGCATGACCACACTATTTTTCAGTGCCAGCTGGAACCTAATGATCCCATTGAAGTTGGACTGGGTACAAGCCAAAGCCTGGAAATACTTCTCCAGTGGTTTTCTCTACAATATACTTTGTATTTGCTCTTATTTTAAAGTTTCTTCATTTCATTGCAGTAGAAAAAAAGCCATGAGAGAGTGCAGAAGAATGTAGGTCTAACACAAGGTGTATAGTAAAAAATGAGAGTGAAGCATGAGTCCAAACATTATCCAGGTCTTACTTACTTAACATTAATACTATTTTAACTTCTTTTCATTCCAGGTAACCTGAATCCAAACTCCACTATGAGTGATAAAAACAAACAATCTACCTGTGTGTTATCTTGATTGGGAAGGATTGTCTGGAGAGGTGGACTGAATCACAAGCTGGAACAGTAACTTCTTGATTGATCTTGAACTTACAGCCGTATCCTCATGCAGTGATCTGCAAAGCCACTGTGGAGTGGGTCCTGATCCATCTGGCACCCCCAGCTAAAGCACATTTACTGGGTGATGAGCAGACTTTGGATAGTCAGTCCCTTAAATGAGGGTTAACGATGAATGTATTAGTCCATATGTCTATGTGCACACATATTTTGTATATAAAAACAACTGTGATGACTGGTCTCAGAGCTCGCTCTGTGCCCAGAGAAATGCAGGAGATTCTCTGACTTGTGCTGCTACTTTGGTCTGTCCAGCTACAGACTTGAGATCACTGTGTTCATTGTTTACTCTACTGCACTGCAAAAATATATTGATCTGACTGGCTGTAAGGCTGAATCCAAGTGGCAAATTCTGGGTGAAATAGAGATGTTTACAGACAGTGGAGCAATCCTTTGTCCATAAGGAGTCTTCCTGTAGATTCCTGTTGTCACTCGCCCACACAGAAATGAGCAGTCTGGGAGAAGGGTTTAGCTAACAGTGGCCAACAGAGCAGTATCAGAACTGTTTCACGTCATAAACATAGTCGTTGAACAAAGTGATTTAGCAAGAACTTGGTAAAGAGAAAAAATGGAATGTAGGACAATGTTTAACATACACTTGAGACTGGAGAAATGCCTGATGAGAGGCCTGGGCAGGATCTGGGAGCAATAACACAGACTTCAGTGGCTGTTATGAAATCCTCATTGTTCTAATTCAGCAATACTTTTACCATTCATGGAAACTGAATGATTAAGGAGCACATCTGTGAGGGTTGAAAGAGGAAGCAGAGGAGGCATGCAAGCTTTTTAAATATCCTTTTTTTTTCCTTAAGTTAACCTTTCTGAAATCTAAATCATGCTAAAATTGAGAGCTTTGATCCATAAGAAGCATTGTGTGCAATCAGACCAAAGGCCATCTGATCTGCTGTTCTGCCTCTGAGAATAGCCTGTAACAGGTGATCACAGAAGCATAAAATACAAGGCTTGTATATACAGAGGTGTTTCTCTGACACCATTCCAGCAGTCTGTGGACTTTCTCATCTTTCTGGCAGTTCATCCTGGACCTGGCCTTAATGAATGAACTTAGTGCCTTTCTGAAAATCCTTTTTTACTTTTGGCCCTGAAAATGTTTTGTGGTAACAAATCCTAAATTCATTGCATGGTACAAAAAAGAAATTTTGTCAGGCTGTGTTAATGGTTTCCTTGATGATTTCCCCATAGCTGCTATGGGATCTGACTCACACTTCTGTCCTCTTATTCACTATCCCTTTTCCAGTTCTACTCACTAACAGAGTGGATAAACAGATTGTTTTTGTCTCTACAGTGGGCAGATTGACATTTCACTCTGCTTATTTGCCATTTAAATTACATACCCTGCTGTCATAAGTAAACCCTCTTGTAATATGTAAAAAAATTAGATCCTAGTTATTAGAAGACACCTGAAAACTACCATGCATACTTGCCAAAAAAAATTAAACATCAGAAGAACACAGGTTTCATTTTCTTGCTTTTTGGTTAGAGGAACCATCTGGGTTTTTTTAGCTGCACCACAAATTTACAGCGAAGGCAACTGATGCACTCCCAACACAGAAGCAGCTGATCCAAAGACTCTTTCAGGTGCTGGGTTGCAGTAGAGGTTGTTACACTCAAACAGCTGTCTGTAGTTGATGATAAAATGCAATTGATTGATTCACTGGTTGATTAATTGCCTTTCCTTGAAGTATAATTAACTTGAATGGCAAACAGATCTGTTTTACTCTATTTACCCTGCAGAATGTCTTGAGATGCTAAAATACCAAAGGTATTGTTCCTTCTGTTAAGCATACTCATCCTCACTCCATGGGTTAAATGCCTGCTTCTCTATATAATATTCTATATTCTGGGAACGAGCTGTAGTTTTACAGCTGGGTCTGTCAGCTCATATTATGAGCAGTGTTTCATAAAATTGTTCCTGGTAATGTGGAAAAAAAGAGGTGTTGGAAATGACACCACCACTTGGATGTAGAAATGACTTGATAGCTGAGTTGTCCTGTTGGCTTCATGTTTGTAGCTTATGTGCCTAAATCTACTCACTGTGTTTGCAGGATTGTTGAAAGTGGTTTGATCTTGCCATACTTTGTTTACTCTCCAGACATTGGGAGACTTTTTTTCTCTCTTTGTATTTATTTCACTTTGTTAGCAAAGATCAGATATAAATTTATTAGCCTGATGTTTTTCCACTTTTTGTTCTGATAAGAACAGTGTCATCTGGTGTTTCCTTGTCCTCCCAGGCTTTAAAAGTATTTATTTTTTTTTAATTGTGCAATAGGTTAATTAACTAATTAGCACCATGTTGATATATATGGTCAGGTTTTCCAGGAAGTCCTTTATCTCCTTGTTTCTTCATCTTGGGTGAATATAAATACTCCAGGAGGCTGGTTTTACTTGCCCTTCCTTTCCTTCTGCATTTACACATAAATGCGCTTTACTTTCTCTTTCCTATGGTGGATGTCAGAGCTCTTTTCTTTAACCTCTCAACTAACAGGATATCCTTTCCAGAGAAAATCTTTCATCTGCTTGTCTTCTTTGTTGCCATACCAGTTCCTGAAAGATAATGTTCCCTTACTTTCAAATTCTTTCCATGCAAGTCAGTCTCATGCCTCGACTCCAGAGGCTAGTAGAATTCCTTAGGCTTATCACGAACTGTTTAATTATGTAATTTGAGAGAACAGACTTGCTTTTTTGCATGATAAAAACCTGCTCCTTAAACTCCGCATGACTCTGATGATGCACACAGTCTTGTTGATCCAGAGTGGAGGTTTCAGGCTCTGGTGGAACTAGTTCTTCCCTGAAGATAAAATCTGCTGAACTTGGGCTATTTACCTGCTCGTGTGGCAACAGAAGTGAGTCTGGCTGAGGTGACCACATTTATTTTGACTAGTTTTTGCTAATTGTGGTTCTTGATGAGTGCTAGAAACCTGAGGCTGTGACCTGTACAATGAACCTCTCTTGCTCTCCAGATAAATTGTTGTTAATGGTGTTGGGGGTCACAGGGGCAAAGACCAGTGCTTAGGAATGGTGTTCGAAGTCTGCCAGCAGAGGTTGAAGGTACAGCAGTCTTCAAATAAGCTGTCATTTGGTGCTTGCCCAAGATGGCCCCTCTTGTAATCATGTCACCAACCTCCCAAGGGGGTGGGAAAGATGGGAATTTTTGTTCTGTTGCTACTCAGAAGAGCCAGATTAGCTCTCTTTGGCATCTGTATCCTGACCCTGTACAATCCCAAGAGGACCCCTGTCCTCTGGGTCTCTTTCCCTTTTAGGCTGGTCTGTGTGGAGCACCATGGGGCCTAAGGCTGTGGTCCTGGTTTTAGACGAAGTAACAAAGCTGGGGCTCATGGCTCCCTCTTTCTGGCCTGCAATGGTGAGTGGTTCGGAAAGAGCCACTTGGCTGAATGTGTGCCTTCTGTGTTTCTTTTGGTATGCGTTTGTATATTTTATGTATATGTGTCAAGTTAATTATGTGGGAGACCTTTTCTAAGGCAAACAAATAAACTCTTTAATGTAGATACTGTGTTCATGGTGTCACTTGTAATTTCTCTGCTACAGTTCCTGGGTTGGGGGCATTTTTCATGTTTATTCATCAAGAACCTGTACTGTCTGGATTAGAGACACCTGGCTTCTGTGTAACTGGTGAACTTCTTTGGTCGATGTTTGGTGGTATTTGTGAAAAGAAATCTGGGCAGCTAAATTCTCCACAAGTACAGTGTTTTGTGGCTTTGAGTACCTTAAGAGAGAATAATTCATTCCTGCTTTCTTGCTACTGGAGTAGGGTGCAGCAGCTGTCCACTTTAGTTGTTCAGGGGGGTTTTGTTGTCTTTTTAAAAAATTTTTTTATTACTTTGCAGCTGAAATGTATCTTGCTGCAGCTGTAAATGCATCTGACAAAGTGCCACCTCAGTTTTCCTTCCCATCTTTCTTATTTGTACCCATCAGCAATGACATTTAATCTGTGAAATTGAGTACCTGTGCTACATTTCAGTTTTACCTGTTACATTTAAGTAATGCACAAATTCTTGTTTCAAGACAAACGCTTCAACAACAAACTCTTGTTTCCCATGCTCCCTCTGTTTGCATATGCAAAAGCCTGTTTTGAAACTGCTGATTATGTTTCAGAATAAATCCACCCTCTATCTTACTTTTGGGCATTAGGGTACATAAAAAAGTATTTGCAGTAAACAAAATCTCCATCTTTCAGTGTTTTAAATCCATGTTGCAATTGAATTTATACTGTTTAAGAAAAGTCTGTCTAATCCAAGCTTGTTTCACAGGGTATCTCAGGGCTCTGTGGATCCTGAGCTACTTTCTTTTTAACAATAGGACCACCATGACTTTCTGCCTTTTCTTTTTCTGTTTTAGGGAGGTTCTCAGAGAAAGAAAGATAATACTGTCCTTCCTCTCATTTCCCCGCTACTTTAATATTACACTTTTTTTTTCTTGACACTTTTGTTTCTACTCTTGCAAAATCAGGGAGCAGTCCAGGACTGAATGACCTCTTTGTGTGTCTACAACTTATGTCCCCTGTCCTTAGCCTGCTGAAGAAATGCAAATTTGGAAATCCTTCGTAATAAGCAAGGCTTAGGAAAAGCAGAGTCAATGACTATAGGAACCGTCTTGGAAGAGAAACCTATGGATGTAGATGAAATGGTAAAGCCTTTATGCCTGTAGCAAGGCTGGCACAGGTTTACCTAACTCTTTGCACAACACGTATTTCTCATCTTTCTCACAAGTCTGGGCATGTGTGCTTGGGGAATTCAGTTACAGAAAACCACAGCATGACATACAACACTCAGCAGCCAAATGTGGGCAAATTTTCAGTGCTTTTCAGCAAGGTAAGGAAGTAAGAGAGAAGGTGGAAGTGTCTGTACAAGAACTTAGGGGCACAGTAGCTGCTGTATACTAAACTCATCACATAATGTGTTAATGTCTTTTGAGTCTTGTAGATGTTTCTAATTCTACTCCTTTCTCCCTTTTCAGCCTGTCTCTCTGCAGTACCAACCTCTGCCTTTCATCTGACTTGTCAGGTTTTATTTCCTTTCTCTAAAACAATAGAAATGTCATTGATAGGAGAACTGTAGGAACAGTATAACAGCCCTCCTGCCTGCCTGGGTAGAAAGCAGCAACTTCTAGATGACAGAGAGTTCTGAAAGTAATGATTTTATAAACACTGGGCAATTTTTTATAGCAGCTGAAATTTCACTGGATGTGTGAAATTGCACATAACCAGGAAAACACAACCAAAAGAATTTGTGCAGAAAGCATAGAGACGAAATACAACATTTGCATAATGAGGATTGTGGCTGTTACAGAGAGCTTGGAACCTAGAACATAAAAAATGAGAGCTGATTTCAATACATTTACATCCAGTAGCACAGGGAAGGACCAGGGAGGTCAGGTTAAGGATATTTCCATTTGTGAGTGTTGACCCTCTTCAAGGGGGTCTTTTTACTTTATGTAAAGCAAAAGAGCTTCTGAGTTGCAAATTTCCAATGTGTAAAAAAGAAAAGTATGTTGCACCAGTGGGCTGTGGACTTATCAGCATTTTGCATGGGCTTGGGGGTGGATTTGGCACATGCCTGCTGTGCGTTGAATGAACGCCCATGTTTCTTCAGCTGTTTGATTTCCCAGACCAGAGTGGCTTTTCAAGTAAGGATATTGCTCTCTGCAATCAGACCAACAGCCAATTGATTGCAGGATGCAGCACTAATATCAAGATGCTACCATGATACTTTTGTTTAAAAGTGCACAGAGCAGTACTCCCAGCCCAAGGGATAAGACATATGAGCTAAATGTACATGAGAACATAGGGTAACACAGGAATAGGAATACATTGTGAGATCTGGCTGCTGGAACACATTGGATTATGTTTCTCCTAAGGTGGCTGCAGACTCATGGCAGAATGGAGAATGGGGAAAAAAGCCTCAGCACACAGGAGAGCAAGCTGCTTATTCCAGAGCCAGATCCTAGACCAAGCGTTAGAAACAAAGGCTATGTTTTTCATACCATCAGCATGTGTGGAATAGGAATGTCAGTTATCTATGACAGCAGAGTTGCAGCAGCACAGGTCTGAGGTTTTACACAGTTTGGATTGCAAGGAATATAAATGTTCTAGCTAAGGGTTTATAGAGGCAGACCCTTGTGTCTGAGGTTCCCCTTAGGATGCAAGAAAAGGTAAGTGCTGCTGCTTGGTTATAAAGGGCAGAACACTATTTGCCCCTGCTTGCGTTATTTGGTGGGTGTTGTGGTTAAGAAACAACACAGAAGGGGCTATTTTATTATTGTTATGCTCTGGCTTAACAGGAGCAGGAACTTCCAGGTAGCTGGGATGAAACCTTTTTTGGAGGGGGTGCTTCCACAAAGAAAGATTATTTAAAAGAAAACGGTAGTTCCCTGAGAAGTTACAATATATTTGGTGAAACTGTGAAATCTTAACATGTAGGTGCTAGACAATCTTGGGAAAAGGGCACTTCAAATGTTTGAAAAGAAAAGCTGTTTAAACTTTGAAGGAGCTATTGGTTTTATTGCTGCAATATTTATGATCCTCTCTTTATAGGTCATGCAACCATTTCCTTAGTTATCCCTAATCTTCTAGCAGAAAATCTTTCCCTCGGCTGACAGTCCCCTTGTGCTGAGCACTACGGAAACAGAAAACAGCAAATCGAAACCAAGCGTGATCATCTATAGCTGCCGTGCTAAGTGCACAACACATCTGCAAAAGGATCAATTGCTCTGATTTAGCATGGCCATTAGTGACATTTTGCCACTGAAAGGAAGAAAATGTCTCTGTTTAGTTTCCTGAGGTATAACAGCAATAATCATGGACATTAGAAATGGGAAAGGTCACTAGGTCATCTAGTCCATTGCCTCAGTACAATGCAAGGCAATTCACCAATATAACTTTTCTAGGACTTGGTAAATTATGCTACCACTTGTTTGATGTTCTCCTTCAAGGTCTAACAAATCTCATAGGAAGAAAGTAAAAAAAACCCCAACTTTTAGGAGAGCTGCAGTAGGCAGATGTTCTGACAGGCATTGCACTGAAATAATGACCTGTCTCCTAGTTTATCAAAGCACCTGCCACTGCCCTTTTACAATGAGGACACTGTAATATATTCACTTCCTTTGCTCTGTATTTATGACTGCAGCATTTCAACAAATCAAAATTTCCTGGAAGGAAAAGTTGGGAGGATCTCTACTGGTTTCTCACTCATTTCTACACCAGTTTTAAAGATGTTGATTCAGCCACAGAGCTAAAGTTATGCTTTTGCAAAGCCTTATTAATTTCCCTGCACCCAGTGGGGTTACTCTGGATTAAAACTGGAGTTACTGACAATCCAGTATGACCAACAGCTTCCTCTTTGCATCCAAAGAAACAGACTTGCAAGAACAAAGAGAGAGACAGACAAGCACAGGCGCCAGCTACAGATGCTGCACCCTGCAGCCAAAATGAGGGTGTTGTTCCATCTTGTTTCAAAATCTTCCACGTAAGTAGTTCTTGGTATAAATAATTGGGAATTCACCCATGCACAGCAGTGTTGTTAACATGAGCACACCCTTGGAAGTGCTGTAGGGTGTTTGCATTGAATATTGCTGCAAAAGCAATTGCTGCAACAGAAAATCTTCTGGAGGAGTTGGGCTCCCTCAATAAACACAGTCTCCCTGTCTTGAACACCTCTCTGGTCTGGAATATCTTGGAAAAGAAGCTTAAGTGTGTATTTACCTTGTTCTTTGAGCACTAGCACTACCCTGTGCAAGCAGGACCATAGGTTACAACAGATACCAGGCCTGGATTAGGCTCTATAAGATCCTCAGTGATATTAAGCAATCCAGCAGCAGAAATTAAGTGTGGTCTAAGCAGAGGAGGAAAACAGACTAGAACTGAGCTGCTGAGGGCCCTTGAGAGGGAACAAACACACTTTCTTTTTAGCAAGGTCTTTGAATTCAGAACTGCAGTTACAAAAGAACATTTTACTCTCTTTCAGGAAAAAGAGAAAGCTAGCCTCAATATAATGTTGACTTTCCTCTACCAATCCAAAAGTTTCTTTAGGGCAGGACTCAGAAAAAAGCCCTGGGTTTTTCTGAAGTGAGGAGGAGAGAACCTGGTGTTTTTAGAAGGGCCATTTGTGCTTGATGAAATGCACTGGAATTTTGATCACCTTTCCTGTGAACGGCCGAGGGGTCTGTGGTCTGACCCAGAATGCTGCAATCTTCCCAGAGAGAGAGGTCTTGAAAGAGACAACGTTCTAGGGGTCTTGGGCAGTCCTCTGGCCGCCGGGTAGCCTCAGCAAGCTGCAGCCTGTGGCTGCAGGTGATCAGCTCCTAAGCAGTGATTTCAGCTCTGCCTTGTGGGGTAATCCCAGGCTAACTAAGAAACAGAGAGACAGGAGAGTCGTGTGGCGGTTCCACAGGGATAGCCTTTATTGTCCAGCACCCTGCGAAGGGGGCCAGGGATGACAGCTCCCTGCTGAATTGGGCAGAAGCGGGATATTTATGGGAAAAAGCGAGGGTGGTACCAAAGGGGAAAAACCAATGGGTTAGAAAGAATCTACATGGGTATATCAGAGCATTATGGGAACTTGCCATGACCAGGGAGAACAGCCTCATCTAAGGGTTATCTCCCCCAGGGAGGGTTGAGAAGAGGTTATCACATTCCATTCAAGGGATATCTCTCCAGGGCACAGACTTGGTAGGCTCATCTGCCTCCACACTTTCCTTCCTCGTGCCAAAAGAGAATAGGACCATGGACCAAATACTGTTGTAGCTCCTAAGCAAATGCATCTTTTTTCTCCAGTGGTGCTTGTATACAATTTATCAGTGTGTCTAAAAATATTATCTCCCAGTACCAGGAGGTCCTGTAATTGTTCCCAGATGTGGTCCTGAGGGCTCTGCCCACACAGCCCTGCCTTGAACTCCCAGTGGTTGATCCTGTGGCAGCCACAGGGAAGCTGCTGGCTGATTTCCCTTGAGCAGGTGACACAGAAAGCCCTACTCACAAACCTGAGTTGACTTTGCTGCTGTTGCAGAAGCAGAGCTGGGACAGTGAGTGAGTCATGGGGTTTGCAAGTAATAAGCTTTGAGTAGTAAAGAAAAAAGAGTTTGGCTCACCCAGTGTAGCTGCTCTTTGTTCCTGAGCTGCTGGAGGCAAAATCATGGGAACAGCTCTTGCCGCCTTCCTCAGTGTTCACACCACCTCACACAAGGTGACCCTGGGCCATTTTGCTTCACAGCGCTTCCTCCTGGCACTCACACCCCGCTGCTGTCGTCATCTCCCTTCTGCCTCCCCACGCAGCTCTCCCTGCAGTGTCTTGGCCAGGGTCACCCTGCAGCTGATCGGGCAAGGAGAAGAGCATAGCTCCTCAGAGCTTCGTGTGAGGGCAGAACAGGCCCTCCTGTGCAAAATGCTGGCCCATGATCCAAGAAACCTCCCAAAGAGCTTCCCACTCCCTGCCACATAAGGTTCCCACATTTTCCCCACCGTCACCTTCATTCTGTAACCATATTTTTCTACCAACCTCAGTTTTATGTTGTGTTTCAGCAGGTTTTTTCCTCTATCTGCCTTACTGATGATGCTCCCTTCCAGAATTATTCTCACTTTCTACCCTCAGGTCCTGCCACTGTGGTCTCTGGGCCCTTTGCAAGTGTCAGTGCTGTCTTTTTTTGTCGTTTTTGTTTCTGTAAAAATAACTGTATGCTTCTCCATGAAACACCAGTTTTGGAAGCTTTGGGAAGGGAGCCATGCAGGGGGAATAATACAACCACATTCCAGAGTGTATGAAAGTACAAATTGTCATACTGTATCTTTAAATTCCTAATCAAAACTGATGGTAACTTTTGTGGTTTGTAGGGTTTTTGGGTTTGTTGGGTTTGTTTGTTTTTTTTTTTCTTTTTTCACCTGGGCTGCCTGGAGGAGGCACAATTTCCCACATATTAGAAAAGGAAACTCTCTTTTTCCCCCTAATGTTTTTTGCCTTGCATTCTGCACAGTCCCTTGCCCTGCCCCACAGTAACTCTTCAGCCTGTCTGTCTCCTGTTCCGCAGGTGTCATCCTTGTTTCCTCATCTGTTTTTCTGGCAGAGCATTATTCTGGCTCACTGTCTGCGTCCAGCTCACCAGACCAAAGAAAGGCAGATGCTTTGCCGTTGGTATTGCTTTCAGTGCTGCTGACAAGTGCAGACAGCACTGTGCTTTTCTGCTACAGATAGTTTCACTTCCAGACTAAGGAGAAATGGCAGCCATTCTGCTTGCTTTGATCTCATTAATAATAAAGGACAACAGGAGCCCTTTTAAATATGAGGAAAAAGCTAGAGTTAAAAAATTAAACAGCATACTCAATTAATTTAGAACAACAGCAAAGCCTTGGAAAGCTGCCATCTTAAATTACTACACAGACACAACTCACAGAAAATAATAATTTAGGAAACAAAAAAATAATCCTGTGGTCTTGCTGTCCTAGTAAGAGTCTGCTATAGGCAGACAGATAGCTTTCCCCAACATCAATATTGATCATTCTTATGTGTTATTTCCCTTTTGCAAGAGCAAGGGCATATATATCATAGCTCCTGTAGCATAGGGAAGGAACTAGCAGGAATGTGCCCTGCCCTATTTTATCTTCAAAACCTGATTTCTCTGTTGGGATGGAGCTGGGCGACATAAATGGGTACATAAATGATGTTATAATTGCTTTCACCTACCTATACTTTAGTTTCCATTTAGATTCAGTGAAAAGGGACTCAAAACAGTTTTGCACAGGCTACTACTGGTGTTGAGTATCATAGCTCCAACCAAGTTGGTGGCATGGTAACAATAAAAGTTAATTAAAATCTTGTCTGAAGAACTGCACTACTTCTAGCCTCAGCATAACTGCTAGCTGATAACTCCTATATGCATGCTGGTTCACTTTCAGGACTAAACATAATGAAAAAAAAGGCAAATACAGATTGTGTAAAAGACTACAATATTTTTCAAAACATTTTCCTAATTGTCTGGTTTTTTATTAAAAAAACTCCACATTAGCATTGTTTTGCTGAAAATAGCTGTATTTAAAATAGCTTCAAATAATATTAATGAAGCATTGTTTTAATTTTGCCTCTAGGAAAGAAAAAACAAAGTAGTATTATGAATTATTCTCTATTTAAAACACTGCCATCATAGTAACAATTTTTTCCCTTTAGCTGTGGGCTGACAAAATTCTTCCTCCCTTTTCCTTCCAACAATATAATGTATGACAGCACAACAAATTGAAACTTCTGCTAAGCACTTTGCCCAAGACATGCACAAACTGCTCTTGTTTCTGTTGCAGCTGCATGTCTTACCTGCGTATGACACATAAAAATCGGTAATGTCAAAACAAGCCTACTATATTAAGAACAGTTAGAGATGTGGAGGTGTCTGACTGGGACTTAAAGCTCAGGTCCTGAGCACTTACAGTCATTAAAGAGATTTTTACGGTTTTTTGTAAAGCAGGAATGTTAGCACTAATCACATGACTAACATACAAATTTGAAAATTACATCTGACATCTCCCTAATTTCCTATTGCTATTTAACTTAATTCTAGTATCCATTACTTTCTTTTTCCTTAAATTGCTCTTTTGTGTTTCTTCTTTGCTGTTATGGGTGGCTTAGAAAGGAAAAAATAACTGCTTTCCAATCTGCTCTTCTCTATTTTAAACACAAATTCCTTTTTTCCATCCTGATTTTTACAGCTCCCAGGCATATGAAGTATTACTTCCTCTCTTTTCCTTGTTCCCTGAAAAGTTCCATGAAGGATGCACAAGAATGGCTGAGAAAACTTCTCACCACTCAATTGAAGGAAATAGGAAATGCTGAATCCTTAGCAGGTGTCTCTGCTGAAAGTAATTATTAGGATAAATATTTTTAAATAAGGATAATTGGTATTTAAACAGGATCAAAATCTTTGTAAATATTTGTGGTTTATTCCCCTCATATACTGATGCCATATGCCTGCTGAAACTTCAGTGAAGTCTTCTAGAAAAAGGATGGATTAAAAAGCTGCTTCCAGGGGAAAGATGTAAGTAAGAAAATAACCTAATCAGCCTGTGTTTATGTAAAACAAGTGAACATAAATTCTTTTATTACTTTTTCTATGAATCATCTTTTAAACAACGGCAATCTTCTTTTTCAGTGCTGCCTGCATTTTAAACGCAGATAAAGTACAGCATTGTATCACATTAAATGTTACATTTCACATGAAAACACCTAAACATAGGACATAAAGAGCATCAGCACACACTTGACTATGGCTTTCCAAAAAGTAACCTTTCTCTTAATTACTATGCAGGTAATTAGTTGGTTCCTTTCTGTGTCCACAAGACAGCTGCTGCTCACAGCTTCCAAAGCAGAAAAAAAGGGCAGGGTTAGCAAAGACCTTTTCTAAAAATATCAGTAGTTTTTAGTGACTGACTATCCAGAGTTCATTCAGGTACATTGATTTTAAAACCTAGCAAGCCCATAAAAAGTCATGTCACGGCACTTTTGGAAATAATAAACAAATGTCAAAATCCAAATATCAAAGCTGTTTCTAAATTCTTGTTCTCTCTCATTCCTGCATCCAGAATTGTCCCAAGCTGGCAGCACTCTTTGTTTGTTTAGAGAAGTATCTTCATGCAGGCTTTTTCTAGACTGTATCCCTGTCAGATGCAGTATTTATAACAAATAAACTTCACTTTAAAAAAGAGGTGATGTATTTTCGTAACCTAAGAGTCAAAAGGCTGTAGAATTGACCCCAACTCTGAAGTCTTGTCTGTCTCTCTGGCTACAGTCTGTGTGAGGTTTGATACTTGGGATGTCTGCAGGCAGGGTCCCAGCCTGTTTCTGCAGGAGCCAAAGGGCACACTTATACTGCAGTGAGACCGCTCCCCAAAGCTGTAATGGTTTTTCTCATCAGTTGTCTATCAGAAAAGAAAGACTTTCACGCCAATGCAATCCAACCTTTCCCAGCACCTGGAAAGACACCACAGTGGTAGTGTAATACTGACACCCAGTGGATGAAAAAATACACTGTCGCTGCCCAATTTTGTCCCATTTTTTGGATAAGATTGGTAGTGGGGAGATATGAAAAAACAGGAAGAACTATTTTGTTCCTAAGCATTTGGACTTTTTGAGAACCAGAACTTGTCTGGGAGGTGTGATTCCTTCCAAACCCACAGGTGAACCTGAGTGGGAACTCCTGAGTCATCCATTGTAACTTCAGACAAACCCAACAAAATCTGCTTGCTTTCTACAGTCCAAATTTATTTTGTAGTGTGAAACTACAAAGACAATGTAGAATGGTATCTTTTCCTCCTCTGAAATGAAAAATACCTGGTTCCCTAGGCTTATACAAAATAAACCATATTCCTTCACCTGCTACATGTACACCAAAACACTGAGCAAAGCATAGGAAGGAACACTCACAAAAGAACACCAATAAGGGGAAAGATAATTTAAAGAGGGAAATGATTTTATTTTTTTTTTTTTACTTATGGCAAAGACAAGGTCAGCAACTTTGACAGATCCGTCTCTCCCAAAGTGTGCAACCTGAACTCTTGGTGTATTACTGATTTCTGCTTACAACATGAAAAATACGTGTGGATAGAGAGGATACAGACAGTTCCCACACATTGAATAAACAATGAGGAAGCGACACAAAGTGCACCCAAAAGTTAAATTACTAATTCATATTGATTTATACAGAGCTTTTTGTATTCCATTTTTCTACCCTGATTTTTACAGCTCCCAGGCATATGAAGCATTACTTCCTCTCTTTTCCTTGTTCCCTGAAAAGTTCCATGAAGGATGCACAAGAATGGCTGAGAAAACTTCTCACCACTCAATTGAAGGAAATAGGAAATGCTGAATCCTTAGCAGGTGTCTCTGCTGAAAGTAATTATTAGGATAAATATTTTAAAATAAGGATAATTGGTATTTAAACAGGATCAAAATCTTTGTAAATATTTGTGGTTTATTCCCCTCATATACTGATGCCATATGCCTGCTGAAACTTCAGTGAAGTCTTCTAGGAAAAGGATGGATTAAAAAGCAGCTTCCAGGGGAAAGATGTAAGTAAGAAAATAACCTAATCAGCCTGTGTTTATATAATACAGGAAAACAAACAGTAACAAGTATGTGCATATCCAGTACGAAGTATTACTCATATTAATGGGGCTCTTTCCCACCAATCAATGTAAAAATCAATTACCATTACTGAATGGAGAAGCCATCAAAAGATTCACTGTTTTTTACTGACTTGTGTAGCCTGAGTTTACAGGGATCTTGTCTGCTGTCTGTGCCACCAGCAGACGTGGCTTTCCTGTGCTGGCAGCTGTCCCTCCTGCTAGTGACTAGCCTGTGAAGGGCTCTGTGGCTCTTCCAAGACAAGTCCATGTTTTCACCGAACACCCACAGACCTGTTCACTAAGGTGACAGGCACATCACATCTCTAGGATTCTCTGTTCAGCTGCTCCACAGTTCTGCTGATCAGGTTGTAACAGGATTTTCCCAAGGAGATCAAATGGAAACACTGCATTGGTTTGCAGCCCTGGGCGAGGTCAGGAAGTAACACTAATGGAACAGCAGCCTTCAAATACACTGGAGATTAAGGAGAATGGGAACGAGCATAGAAATTAGGTACAAGGAGAACATCTTGCTCCCAGTTTATCCTCCGCATGCTTCTCTTATCCATGTATTCCCCTCAGTGCTTCCTCTGTCAGTTTTGGAGACTTCAGTGCTCCTCTGGCCCTGCTCTTTTGCCCTACTAATCCTTTGTGCCATGCACGTTCTACTTATGGACCTCCCATTCTGTCCTTCCTGTTCTACCATGCAGCAGTGCTGCCCTACACCTGCTCTGCAGTCCAGGGCTAACGCTGCTCCTCCAGGCCTTCACACCACCTCCCAGGAAAGCGTCCCCGGGCCCGCTCCTGCCTCAGCCTCCCACCGACCCCTCCCGCAGCCCTGCTTCTGGCTCGGCCCACTCCATGGATAATGAAGATCAGCGCGTTATTTGTAACGACTTAATTTAGGAATGACGACGTGGTCACCGCAGTCCATCCTCCACAGGTTTTCCCGGTCGCGGGCCCCAGTCACGTGCGCAGCAACCTGGCCCACGCGGAACGCGGCGGGCACACGCCATCACCCCGCCCGCCCCCCCTCTGTCCATGGAGATTGACAGTGAAACTAACCAATCAAAGGCGCGACTCTGCCTTTCCGCTCCCCCCCCCTCCCCCAGCCCACGGTTGCTGTGTCATCCGGCGGGTGACATCGAGGGGCGGCAGCCGGTTGGCTGCGCAAGCGTCAGTTTACGGCCAATGAGCTCCGCGAGCTGCAGGACTGGCATCTATCCTGCCCAATAGCTGTCTCACGAGCAAGTAGGGGGGAGGGGCGGAGCGGAGATGTCGCTGTGGACGGCCGGCGGTGAGGCGTCGGGGCCGTCTCACGGCGCCGCTGAGTGGCCATATCCGCTATCGCCTGTGGCCGTTACGGTGCCCTACCCGTGCGGCCGGCAAATGAGTGCACAAACTGATGTAACCTTGCCTCGGCTGAGGAGGGTCACAGGGGACACCGAGACGCGCGGCTCGGTGGGCGAGTCTCCGCGCTGTTACGGTGTAACGGGCACATCCCGTCTCTAATGGAGTCGTAGGGTGCGAGCCACAGTTCAATCCGTAGGGTGGAAGGGCAGGACAAGCCGAAGCGGGCGAGCGAGTGCCCCATTTAAGGGGCAAATCTCGCAGCCAACCAGCAGAGGAAGAAGGGGCGGGAGCCAGGAGGGATGTGAAGGAGGCAACGCTAACCGGTGACAGCCAGCAAATGCAGCCAATCAGTGAGTGTGTAGTGACGCGAAAACCCAATCAAAAGCGCCGAGAGGCGGTGTTCCGCTGTGATTGACGTGCGTCCCGGCTAATGGACGGAAGCATCCCCACGACTCTTCCCAATGGACAGCGTGAAGGGGCGGAAAGGGGAACGGAAGGAGAAGACGAGCAGGCAGAAAAACCAATCAGCGCAAGGGTCGGCGGGGCACTATCCAATGGGCTACGCGAAGGGCGGTGTGGGGGCGTGTTCTGGTGTGTTTGGGTTCGTGCTCCTCGGGGGAGGGAGAGACGGCGGCGAGGAAAGTTTGGTTTTGGTTTTTTGTTTTTTTCCCCCCCGGTGGTGTTTTTTTGGCGGGGCCGGCGGAGGGGGGCGGGACGCTTTTCGCAGCTTCTTCGCCTTTTGCTTCCCGGGGTTCGTGTTTTCCGGGCGGGCGGAGCCGCCCCCGGCACTGAGAAGAACGGGGGCTCAGCGGACCACGGCGGCCCCTCGGCGGTGAGTGTGGGACCGACCGCCCACCTGTCCCCCAACTCCACTCCCAGCTCCCGCCGCGGGACTCCCTGGGAACCTTTCCCGCCCTGTGGATCGTCGCGCCGCCTCTGAGGGGCCTCTGGCGCCGGGCCGCGGTGCCGCGGGGCGGGGGAGGGACGGGGGGGGCCAGGCCGGCGGGAGGGGCCCCGAGTGGCGGCGGCTCAAGGGCGCTGCCCCGGCAGCGGCGGAATGGCCGCTGCTCCCGCCCCGACCCCGCTGAGTGCCTGTCCCGGGGCAAAGCCGGGCGAACGCTGCCCTCTCCTCGCCTCGTGTGCGGCCGCCGCTCGCCGCGGCTGCGCCCGGGTGCCCCCTCCGGCTCCACAGAGGGCCCCGGGGAGGAGCCGTACGCCCGCCGGCTCACCCAGGCCGAGCAGGCGGTACAGCGGCGGAAAGACTCCGAGGAGCCCTTGTGTGGATGGGGGGAAAAAAGTGCTATAGTGTAGGGGCAGAGCTGAGGTTGCGTTGATATCACTGCAGCCTCACTGGAGGAGTGGAACGTGATGCTGGTTAAAACGTGTGTGTGTGTGTGTATACGTGGTGGGTGGGTGGGAAGAGTGACCCTCTTCAGAGGTGTATCCCGGGGGAAAAACGTTTCCCCAGCTGTTAGTAGCAAAATGAGGGAGTGTCTGTTTCTGGAGACACTTCTCTGGCTGTGGATAAGCGCTGCTTGCAGCGTGGTATATTGCAAGCTCAGATCTGCTATATGAAATGGCATGTGGGAGGATCTACTACGGCATACAGCTGAGGCTTGTTGAATAAACCGAAGACTCAACAAAGTGTTTTCCTAGCTAGAGTAGAGATGATTACGTCTATAAACAGTACTTGTTTTTCCGTGGTAACGTTTCACTAACGTTATGAACATTTGTTAAAATACCTCTTTGTAAAGTTAACTTTTCGTTTGTTTTTACAATCCATTAATTACTATTTTTAAATCATGACTTGCTAGAGTTTAGTGTCACGTTTACAACCTTTACAAAAACTGTGAATTTTCCTGCAAAATAGTAGGTAGGTCTTCGGGGGTTGTACAGCTTTGTATTTGAAAAGTCTGTTTTGCCCAGTGTTTTCCAGTAGTATCGCTATCCATATCAGTTTTGGAAATTAGTACCTGCTACAAGTGTTGTAGAGTGATAACTTTGGTTCACAGGGTTGTTAAATATGTGCACAAGTTCAAGCAGCTTTGTACTTAGCTTGTCCACACAGAAGTTGCTCAGTAATGCCCTCCTCTCCTGTGGTGACTCTCTAAGGCTGCAGATTCCTTGGAATGTGTGCTGTTGAGATGTGAGTGGATGCTCTCATCTGCTGCATTACCCAAGGGCCGGAATTAAAAAATAAGCTCCAGCTTTTCTGCATGAGCCATGGTTAGTGCAGGGTCTGGTGGGTAGATGTATCTCGGGGGAGGGGTTTGCAGGAGCGACTTTTCACCTGAGTTTAACTGAGTTGCAGATGTGACTAGACAATTCCTTAGCGAAGAAATCGCCCTGCAAAAAGTTGAGGCTGGAGATGGGGGAAGGGAGCCCAGAGAGGTGTTAGTGGTGTGTTATATTTTCTGCTGTGAAGTTTTTGGGCAGTAAGGTACAGGCACATCTCTCTTAGTAGAGAGTAGATGAAGTCATTATTATATGTTTACTTTTATCTTTAGCTACACTGCATGTGTGCTGATGGGCAAAATGTTACTGGGATGCTTAAAGGGAACCTCCTGAATCGTGTAGTACGGAAGTCCTGGTAAAAATTTAGTAATAAACCAGCTCTTGATTAGGCAGACTTTTGAATTAATGCATTACTCTAGTTTCTGCAGACCTGCAAATTTAACTAGAGATCTACACTTTCATTTAAATAATAAGTTCAAACGTTTGGACATAGAAGTCTTGACAAAGTTTAATATGCCAGAGTTTGTGTCATCGGTCCAATAAAACATTTAGGTTGAGTGTGTGTCATGGCTTTGCTTGGCGATGCTTATTTCGTCATTAAAACATGATGTTGGAGGATGACTTCAGAGGAGGAAGCTTCAGAAGAGAATTTTGTGTAGCTCTGCGGTAGCATATTTTACTTTAGATCTGCCTCCTATCATAGCAAGTAAGAAATTAGAAATTAAATTTTTGCAGAAGTAATGCATAATAAAAATCATATGTAGAGATAGCTGCATCTAGAATAGTGGGATGAATAGCTGCATCTAGAATGATGGAAAGAATTGGAGGACTGCTATAAAATTAATAATTTGAAAATAAGTTCAAATGGAGTTTGTTCTCTTGGGGTTTCAAGTGATTTTTTTTCTTTTTTTCCCTCCAATAAAGCTAGCGTATTTTTGC
This sequence comes from Brachypodius melanocephalos, assembly GCA_013398615.1. Taxonomy (NCBI): domain Eukaryota; kingdom Metazoa; phylum Chordata; class Aves; order Passeriformes; family Pycnonotidae; genus Brachypodius; species Brachypodius melanocephalos. Next base: position 3,049,428 of record VZSR01003524.1, on the reverse strand, counting down.
TCACAGAAGGGATTGGATTTACAATTAAGCACTATGAACTGGAGATCATAGAATAAGTCTAAGAAGCTTAGTTATTGACTTGAATGAGTTAATGTATAGTCTGCTTAATGGTTTGATTACTCTATTCTCCATTTTCTGCAAAATGCTTGGATGCAGAGTCTGTTCTAGTCACTTATTGCCATTATTGTATTTATTCTCTTGAAAATCTTTTTGTACATAGATAGTGTCTGCTTCGTACACTAATAACAACTAACAGTCATTTTCCCATTTTTCTCCAATGGCTTTCCTCAATCATTGCTCATAGTGCTGCTATTAGATTCACTAATTCTGCAATACTTCTACTTACAGCATACCTATTATCTTACAGCTGTTGACTTCTTTATCATTAGTTTTTATTTTTCACTCAGCCTTAACCTGTGTGTAATTTGGGTCAATAGATGCATTTTTGTGAAGAACTGGAATTGTTTATTTTCACAGGTTAAACTAAACATGTTTAACACACAGACAAATAAGGGAAGTACCTGATACTAGCACGTATGTACCACTGCTTTTCTTTAAAGCTAAAAATTTTCTGTCACCTCAGTGCTTATAAAATGTGTTTGCTCTGGATTTGCTTTTAATGATCTGTTTCTTGCATTTTCAGAAATTTTAATAATGAAATGTTTCACTGTCCTAGGGAAAGAATAGCAAGGGAATGTCAGTCTTCAGTTGTAATTGCACAAACCTAGCACAGAGATGTTTAGCAAACAGCAACAAGCATTTCTAATAGTTTGACTCGTTGTGGTAGAAAAATACATATATTCTTGCTAACGGCCTTCCTTAGCTTAGCATTTACCGGCTTTCTCCATTTTCAGATAAAACGTATATGCTAAGGTTGCTTGTTTTTTCAGCAAACCGTGTGGAATATGGACTGAAGAATTCATGTTAATTTCTTGTGACTTAAAGAATAGTAGAAAAATGAAACTTTCGGCTACCATCTTCTAATAAAAATAGGGGCACTTTTTGATATTTGGGCCAGCTGTCACTGTCAGACAAGTAGTTGCCCGCTGGTATTTCTGCTTGTGAGGCGACCGGGGTGAGAGTAATCAGGATATTCTGATTGCTGTTCCCTGACCCTTTCAGCGGACAGTAAAACTCTTATACTTCCCTACATTTCCCTTCTGTTCCTGGCTTCTTTGTGTTGCACTTCTACTCATTTTTTAAAAATTTCTTCAGGGAAGTAAACATGCTTTACCGCAAGGCATTGGTGTAACTTATTTTTTGTCCTTCAGAGCAGTAGCCCGTGTGGATGTTAAATTTATTTTTTCCCTTTGCCTTCTTATAGTGGTTAGAGGGAGCGGGTGTTTTTGCACTTATTATGGTCTGCATCATGTTGTAGGGGAATGTTCTGAGGTTTTTAAGTTTTCATCAGTGTAAGGGTTGTGGTTGGAGTTTGGATGTTCTCCGTGTTTACCATGTAGTGAGCTATGGAGATGACCTTTTCCAGTTTCAGCTAGTCAGTACGGATTCCGTTTCTGGGCCCTGCCAGCTTTAGTGTTTCTGAAATTGGATATCATGCATGTATTTCCCGATTTAATGTCTGTGGGTTAGAAAAAACACAATAGTTCCTCTGTGAGAAAATCTGGGAAACAAGTTAATGTTCTATCCGAGACTTGCACTGTTGAAATTTTTAAAAATATCTCCTTAAAAAAGTAAAATGGATCTGAAAGCAACTCTTAGCCTGTTTAGCTTTTAAGGCTGTGGAGCGACATCCTGCTTGTCAGGCGAAATGAGAGCTATCATAAGGCAGCAGTTGTGCTGTGTGCTACAGGATACTAGTCAGAATAAATGTATTTGTATATATCAACCTGGAAGTTGATGAATTTTGACCATGTTAGACAGAAGATGGGAGGCTGGAAAGCTAAGAAAGGATAAGGAGCAAAGTTGCAAAACAAAGAGTCGATAATTTTAGATAGCCTGGCAGAGGATTAGTCAAAAGGTGATACAGTAATATCATGTTGCTTGTATGAGTGGAAGTCCTCTAATCCATCTAAATTAGTTATGAAGTAAAAGTAGTTTATATTTTTACTTGCATTTAATTTCTATAATTTTATCGTGACTCTTGACAGTGTCATAAAAAGTGCTATTAAAAACCTGGCAGAGCTTTTCAGTAGTGTATTAGGTTTTTCATTAGTAAAGTCTGTTCTGTAACAGAGGAAATTTATGTCCTTTGATTTGGTAGTACTCTACAAAGAACATAGTTTTTGTGAATACTGTTGGCTTTCTTCGGCTAAGTTTGAAGATTTTTCAGATTCTAACCTCTACTTTGCTTGTTGGAAATGCTTCTTCCTGTTCCTCTGATCAACTCGTATCCTAGGATTACTGGGAGGTTTTTTTTTCCTACTTGAGTCCCTCTTATTTTTTACCACAAACACTGGTTGTACCTGCAGTTCTGTAATGTGTTGTTCATGTGGCAAAAGCATACATCGTGAGAGAGTTTCACTAGTGAAATTAAATGTATGATTTTAAATCCAGAAGCTGAGTGTTTGGAAAGGTGTTTGCTGGCCCTCTTGTTTTAGGACTGGTCCAGTAGGTTTTCACATGATCAGAACTAACTCCTGGGCTGCTCCATGGCAATCTCATTACCAACTTCTTTGGCCCTGTGACCTCTCCGCATAAGTCTCACGACAGTACCATATGAGTGGTAGGAAAGATAGGAAACCCACCTCTGGGGAGTAGAAGGAAGCCTTCAGGGATTTGCCAGTCCACTAAATATATTTTTGCCAGTGGACTAAATATATTTTGGCTTTAGGGTGATCCACCAATGATAATGGGAGTAGGTCCTCTTGTCTTGGTCCTTCTAACAGCTGAGAGATACAAATTACTCAGCACTTTGATGTCAGTGTCCTCTAGTTATGAACTTCTGTGTCTTAGAAGCTGAAGAGACCCAGGTTGTCCAGTTCATCTCCTGGACATTTGAGAACCTTTTAACTCTCTCCTGGGACATTTGGGGATCCTTAGAAATAGTCTGATGTCTCTTTATGGAGAAGATGGAAGTGCCAGAGTACATTTTATTTTCTTATTGCAACTTACAGTATATTCTTCTTTTTATACAGTGGTACAGTAACTTTGTGATTTAAAAGCTTTACCAGAAGTTAGTTTTTGTAGAAGATTAAATCACCTATACACTCACTTACTTTGCCATTACAGTGAAACACTATTTCAAATCTTTGAGGTTTCTGTTGCTTGCACACTTGTGACTTGATAAACCATAAATTAATGGTTTTAATTAATTAGTTTAATTAATTAATTAGTATTAGAGGGTGCAACTAGCATGAGGAATGATGAGCAACTTGGGAAAAGTGTTAGGATAATGTTTTGATTTAAAAAATTGCCTCTGAGATAGAGAAATGGAATGTATCCCCTCACCCCAGCTTCTTACAAAGACCAACATATACTTCACTCCAGAATGAATTATGATCCAGAATGAATTATGCTTGATCTGAAGCAGCTCAAAATCCCTTTAAAAAAGAAGGCCATAATACATACTGCTCTAAATAGTTGTTTTAAAGCATTTTCTGCTACTTTTATGGGATTTAGTATCTTTCTTTGTGACCCTCTCTGGGATTTTTATGTATTGAGATTTTTCCTGGATGTATTAGTGTTATTATAACTGCATTTTCTTATATTGCTGTAAATATAACGGTTTCACTGTGTGTTGGGAATATGTTTGTTCTGATAACTATGTTTGGGAGTTTTGTTTTGGAGTTTTTATTTGTTTAAGTTCCACTTAACTGCTTCACGTAAGAAGCTTAAAAAAGAGCACTTCGGCACCAGTGATGTCTGTGCAGGATATTTTACTATTACGGCCATCGTAATTTAAAGTCTTATCTTTCCACATGTATTTGGGTTCTGAGAAAAATTTGTTTCATTTTAAAATTAAACCTTTAGTATTTTAGTTTGTCAAATGGTTGAGATTCTGCATTATCAGATTTGATAATTCTGCGTTATCAGATTTGCGTTGTGTCAGATGCCTATTCTTGCAAATTAAAAATGCATATGAGTCTTCTTTTGAAGAGAATAAAAATGAGAGTCAAGCCACAGTGCTTATTTGTGACTGTTCATTACGATTCATACAATTTTTCATTGACGTTGCAAAAAAAATTCAGTACTTAATATTTTCTCACATTTGACGTGGATCTTGTCTATACTATTCCCTATAATACTATAGTATTTCCATGCCACTCATAATAAGTGTCTTTTTTGTGGTGATTTCATATAGGCTTAGTTCATGTTTTTCCTAGCTCTTCAAGGCAAAGTGGGATAGTAAAGCTAAAACTGAATTTTTATTATTATAGCTATGCTTTTTGCTTGGATAAATCTTTGGGTGCTTCAGAATCTACTCATCTACTTTCTGCAGCTGGTGTGCTGACAGCCTGAAGAACAGGTGTAGATTCTTGTCGGTGTTCAATGTTATATTGAATAAAAGCTATATTTATATTTAATAAAAGCTATGGGGATGTTGCCTATGTTTCTAATGGCACTCACTGTGCTAAATGGTACTTGAAGGGGGGAAGATGTATTTTATCGCAGAGCTAGGCTTTATCACGCATTTTTTAAACTCCATAGTTGCCGTAGATTAGCTGTGTATAATTTTCTTTGCTTGGCCTTTTTAATTTTCAGAGTACTCAGAGACACAACCAAAATGGGCTGATAATACTCTCCTTTGTTGGAAGTTAACTCCTCTGGTTCTTTCATATTCAAAGTCCAACTTTCTCTTCCCGGTCCCCGGCAGTTTATGTATTGCAGAAAATAGATTCATATTGAGAGAAGCTTCCTGTTGATTGAACACTAAATTAGACTGTGGAGAAAACAAGTAGAAGTCCCATTGTATCAAATACTTTTTAACATTGTCTAATAAGCAAAGGAAAATGCTCCTGACAGTGTTACATTGTGGTGGCCTGAGGGCAGGAATGCAGTGACATAATTAGTCCGTTCCCTCTACAGCTCTAACCCTGTACTTAACCAATGCTGGATAAGGTTGCTTTCGCCAGTTGAGGGTAACTAGATAAACTGGCACTGCCTTGTGTATGGATAATGTATATCAGATTATCTCACCCCTGCCACAGCTGGGTATGTAAATGAACTTAAAGTAACTTTAGTCTTACGAAGTTTGGACAAAAAATAATTGAGAATTTGCGTTACTGCATTTTCAGATTTAATAAAGGATGAACAAAAAGTAACCTCTAAGTGAAGAACGTTCAAAACTAAAAGGAAATTTCAAGAGTTGGTTTTTTAAATGTGGTGCGAGAGCTTGACTGTGAAAATCAGTTGTCAGGTAGTTCAAGTAGGTAGCCTAAAGGTAGACTTTTATGGTTTTGGTCGCAATAATAAAGCTGACTTACTTTTATTTTAAATGCCACTTTCAGGGGAAATAAGATGAGAAAGTTGAAGAACTATTTTGTGCCAAAAGACTGAAAATTTAGGGTCCTGACCTCACATTTAGTTGAGCAGGTCTGAAGCTCTTGTTGCAAGTAGTTCCAAATTCAGTAGTACTGACTAAACATGTTCAGCAAAGATTGCAGTGTTGAGGACTAGCATTGTATCAGTAATAATTTACATTGTGTTTTTAAATTTAAAAATTAGCCATAAAAATGAGTGTATTGCTTCATTTCTTTGAAGACTGAAAAAAACCATTGAATATAAAACAGATTTTTGAAAATTAGCTTCCTGATCCTTTCTTAGGTGCTGAAATAGCTGAAAAGTACAATTCAGACTGATGTCACACTATAAATATTGATGAAGTTCTATTTGGCAGCTGGTTATGTTCAAAGTTGGTGTTTGCAATTATGGTTTAGAATTATTTGCTTAACAACTCAGCATTTTTCTTTGACAGTAATAGTGCTAAGATCTTGGACTTCTCTGCATGTATAATCATGTTAATGGGAAGTCAAAACGTCTTTGTATAAAAGAATCTCTCTGTTATTAATCATTAGAAGTGAGATAAATATGGAACATTATTTTGGAAAATTTCAGGATGTAAACTATAAAAGAGTGAAGTTTGAAAAACAGAAAAAGCAGATTGTGACTTAAGCTTCATTCTCCATCACGCTCCCCTGGCTTTCCTCCTGGCTGTGTCCTGGCTCAGTCTGGCCATAACCTGCCCGAGGCTGCATTACAGGGTGCAGTGCTGAGACCTAGGGCCTTTCGCGGGCAGCAGAGGATGCTTATCTGCATTCATGGCTGCTGGAGGACTTAGCATCAGTATTGTCATGCTGGTGTGAATTCCATAACAACGTAGCTCTTATTGTAAAAGTGAACAAAGGAAAAGGATAGTTAAACACAGGAAACTTTGATACTCTTCTTTGATAATATTCTGATTAAATACAGGAAGATTGTAAGAACTAGTTTGAAAAGCACGATATCTTCCAATCCTGTCCTGCATGTGAATGATTTTTAGTAATTTAGACTTTTGATCTTGTAATTGCTGCTGTCAGTGAATAAGACACTGTTCCCCCTTTCCTCTGCACAAGGCTGCTTGCCACCTTATCAGTTTTGATTTAGTTACTGCTGCTGGGTTTGACAAACATACTGCTGTACTGTACTGTATATGAGTGTTACTGGTGGTTGGAAAGGAAACTTTCGATCTTGAGTTGACTTTATTGGTATGAATAATCTGTCAGGATGATTCTGTTGGAATTGCAGCAGTAAAGGAGTTACAACTTTCAGGTTTAAAGTCGAGCTGTTGAGAAGTGGGCTTCTCATTCATCAATGTTTTGCTTAAGATGGAGAAAATGCTTCATGTCTTTGGTCTAGTATAACATCCGCTCTTCATCTCTCCTTAGAAAACTCTGGTTTTCTGTATTCTGAAGACTTTGTCACTTTGCAAATGCCCTGAAATAAAGGCTTGATTGCACTGGTGTAGCTCCAGCAGTGCTGAATCCTTGGGAATGCTGGAATACATGGATTGTTGGCATTTTGAGCATGTTGATTGTGGGCCATTTTTGCCACTGGGACACCATTAAATGCCGTGATAGTTGTAATACTTATGGTAATGACGGCTTTTGTGCCGTTGGGATTCCAAGCATTGCTACTGTTAACACGTAGTGGCAACATTAGCAGTGTGAAGTAGCCCTTTTCTGTGCCTGAGAACCGATAATTTGCAAGATGTAATAGAACCAGAGATTAACAGTTGAAAAGAATGCAGGTTTTTTAAGTGATAGTTTGTTTCCAGCTTTAGAAAATACATCTCTTGATTGGGTTAAACTTTGATGTGAATGTAAAAAGCAGCTGGTATTCTCTATTCATTATGTTTTAATTCCTTCCAGGTATCACCACAACTCTTACTGTGCTGCTGACTGTCAAGAATATGCTGTCAGTTAAGACACACTACTCCCAACAACCTCAGTTTGATAGCTTCCATAAACATTGTGGTGTTGAGTGTTGAAGGTCTTGAAGAGAAAAAGTAGAAATAATTTTGAGGATGTTTTGTTACATACATATATTGTATCTACACACATATATGTGTATATAAATACATAAATGTGCATAAATGTGTGTGTATATATGCTTCAGTCACAGTGAAAAGACAGAGTGTAACAAAGCACAAAGGACTTGGAAAACCTAACCACTTGGTAGCCTTTGGCTGATTATAGTTGGGATGCAATCTTGATTACAGTTGATAAGTGATGGGTAGGGTATGTAGCGTACAATAGGCTGCTGTAGCAAAATGAGCACAAATACCTTTTATGTTCACTATAACCTTTAATGAATTCTTTAGCAAAATCGGTATGAGCAGAAAAGAAGTGGGGTTTATGTTTCTTTGTACAGTAGAAAGTGGCAAAAAGGTGTAAGCAAAACATTTTTTAAAATAAGCTTTTCAGTTTACTTTTCCTTTACTGGGAAGAGAAACATTTAGGACCTTAAATATTGTTTATGTAAATGGTTTGGAGCACTGGGAAGGTGATGATGAAGTATTCTGTCCTTATGTTTCAAGACTGTCTGGACTCAAAGGCTAGAGACAGGATTTTCTAAATTGAAAGTCTGATTTAGGATCATTTGAGAAGTATCCTTTTGCATGTTTCACATGTCTCTCTTAATGATGAATCAAAAAGGGCAATATTGTTTAATGAGAAAAAACCCCACAAATTCACTAATGACTGGATTTTCTTGATCAGCTCATGTTGTGTAGTTGCCCACTTTAAACCCTCTGACATGTTCAGGAGCATTCTGTTTTAGGAAATGGTTTATATTTGAGCTGTTCATGTAAAAGGACTTAAGTGCTGTGGAATGGGACTTGTGTTTTGTTCATATAGGTTGACTTTAACTTCTCTATGGTCCTTCTGTTGTCATGTTACTTTAGAAGAGCAGTACAGACTAATGTATATGATATCTATTCCAACATACAGCTATTTATCTTGTTAAAAGTACATGTGTCATATCTACATGAACAGCTGAAACATTTTCCATATGTTACCGAAAGCATCAGTGCAAAGAATTTAATACTGAACAAAATATGGAGTTGTGCAGCCAACACTAAATTAAACATAATGGGCACCCTTTCTCATGTCGTGTTTTGCTGTAGAACACCACAGTGATTTTGTGGGGTATGTGACTGCTATTCCTGAATATTCCTCTAGATTTTTTTTCTGTGAAAGGTCGAGGATTTCTGCCTTTTCCCATTCCTCCCAGCTGCTTTGTTTAGAGTGATATCTTTAGTTCGTTTTTCCTTGAAGTACTAATCCTTCCTGGATTTCCTTCTACCTAAGTAATGCAAAGAGATTGTTCTAAACCATATGAAATAAAGAGATTGCAAATCCTCTTCTCAAGCACAGTAGTATCTCTCCAATAAAATTATTGGTTACAAGCTATGTTTCCGTCTTCAGTCTTGAAAAGTGGAGTGGAGAATTACCATCACAGTGGGACCTGGGTTGTCCTGGGTAATTTTTATAGTAAATCATGACTGTTACATTGCTGCTGTGCTGTAGATGAAAAACTCTGAAATATTTCTGTGTTGTTTCAAAGTTGTGAAGCCAACTTGAAGCCAACTTCCCAGTATCCTAATTGAGTATGTGATGTTTTTGTTTATTTACATCAGCAGCTGATTTTTGTAAGATGATGTTTTAAGACAGCTTGAACACTTTTGAGCAGAGTGTGCTCTTGGTTGCTTTATCAGAATCACCCCACAGCATAAGTCAGAACCAAGTTCAAAATTAAAGTTTGCGTCTGTCAAACATTTACTCACTAAGCAAAGGGACAGGTTAACCACAGTGGCAGATAATACTCCCTTTCATCACCAAATGTATTTTCTAGTCAGAATTTGTTTGAATGGAAATCATGCCCAGAAAGCTCTTAGTTAATGCTAGAAGATCAGGAAAAAAACACTCAGTTTATGACAGTTAGTCCAATGACAGGAACACTGTTCCTAAATAATGCTGTACATTGAGCAGTAATAGCCAACAAAATGATGCAGTGAACATGTGAAAAATCACTTGTTCATATCCCTTACAACAAACCTGAGTAATGGCAACTGGAATAATTTTAAATTTTAGTGATGTTAACTTGGATGTATAGTGGTAAGCCGATGGTTCTGGTCTTGTTTTAATTCCTGGAAGTTGGTTATGTTTTGCAAAACCAAAACTGAAGTATTTAATACTAGCTGTGGTTAAGACAGATTAGGTATGATTTGAAATGAGCTTGATTGTTAGCCAGTGCGGTGCTATGTTACTCTTTCAAGATAGGATTAAATACTTGACAATTGGTGGATATGGCATTCATTTTTACACATAATATTTAATGTTCAGGAGCTATTGTAGGATTATGTAATCACTTCCCTTGACGGCAGTGAAGCACATTTGTGTGTTCTCTCACTTCTAGTAGAAGAAACCAGTTTCACTCCATGTTTTTCCTAGTTGTAAATAGAAATTATGTTTCTAGAGCCTCCTACTGTTCTGTTGTATCTCATAATCAGTAGGAGATTATCTCACACATGCTACCAGTGTTTACTGTTTCTCTGGATTTGGATGGGAGGTTGTGGGGAGAATTTTAAGAAAATACTTTCCTGATGGCAGCTATTCCTTTCACTTCTATGCATTTAGGTTTGCTGAGCTTTGGAGACACTTGACTTTTGTATTTATATTTGGTTTTCATTTACTAATGACCACAATTGGTTGGCATTTAATTTTTTTTTTTTTGTCTCCTTTTAGGGTTTTGTTTTTGCACTGAATGTAGCCAGGACGGATCCTTGTGGGCTTTGGCAGCCCTTGGAAACTGTCAAAGGTAAAAATCAACCAAAGCTCAGTATTGTGATCTTGAAAGTTGGAGGTGAGAAGAACAATAGCCTTTGCCGGTTCTTAAGATACTGTAGGATGTATATCTGTTTTCATGTGTTTTCTACTGTGTTATTTCCTCTGAGTTCGCTTGTGAAGTTTATGTTACTGCCTGCGGTGATTTGTTCCTGTAAGCTAAAGTTGATATGATGTATAATATTCTTTGAAAATTAGTTTATGTTGAGATTTTTTAAGTCACTGGAATTGGTAATGATTATTTCCTATAAGCAATAAAGTTAAAGTCAAGGGTTTTTTATCTTCTGAATGCCCTTGCTTTCAGAGCAACTTGCATTTGAAGTGACAAAAAATACTCTGGTCTTCTTCTGTACATTAAATTTTATGTTGCTTTTTAAAATTCTTAACAGACTCAATGTAATACAATGCTTTAGCAATTAAATACAATATGGCTAGATCATGTGTTAAAAATTAACATCTTGTCTGTACCAAGAGGCTGGTGACAGCAGTCATGTGTTGATGCAATTGTGTCAAGTAAGTGCAGTCTCATTTAAGACACAGTTTAATCGAGTAGTGCCTTGTTCTAATTGCTCTTGTTTCAGGTATGCCACGTATGCCAGGATGACCATCTTGGAAGAACACTCATGTGCTTGTTTTGTTTTGGGAGAGAGTTTGGGACCTACCTTCAATTCCTGCTTAATGTCTGTAATGGTGACAGTTGGTGCAGCCTTACTGTCTTTCAGGGGGTTTCTAGTGGGCCATATCCAATTTTAACTTGGGACTTCACAGGAATTGCAATTGATTGTACATTAATAAATGCTTCTCTCACAGCTGCATTCTTTAGAAGCTTGAAGTAGGTTTTTTCTTCATTATCAAATGAATAGATTCTTCTCTTTAGTCCATATTTGATTCCTGCTGCCAGTCTAAACAGAAAGTGTTGCTGCATGAAAGGCACTTGAATTACACACGGTGCTTAGTCCAAGTGGTGCCTGTTTGATGAAACCAAATTTGAAATCATTGGAATTCCAACTCTGTCTTGCTAGTGAGAACCTTATGTTTTTCCATGCCGGACGTTTCTATGTGGAGGGAAAATTAGGCCTAGAGGAAGTACCTTGTTCATTGGTATTGGTTTTCGGGGATTTATAGGTATATGGAAGTTTTGTTCAGGTTTTTTCTTGCCACAGTGTATTAGAATGCAGTAGTGCAGAGATGGTATCCATAAGGACACTGTGCTGTTCTGTTTACACTGAGTGGCTGGTAGCTGCATCCATCATGCTGATCCCAGTATACAAAATGAGTACATCTTTGTTGCAGAAAGAGATGGAGCAAAAATAGGAGTAAATATCAAACTGGATTGTCCCAAAACCATACTGTTTATTGGCAGGACAGTATAACAGTAGGCATTAAAGTTCATAAGAAATCCAGCTGGTTCGTATTAATGAATGTTTTTACCTTTGAGAATAGAATCTCATCACTGTATTATATTTTAAAGACTTAAATAAAAGTTGTTCCTAAATTTAGGTGTGCATTGGCCACATCATATGTGTGCATACCAGTGCGTTGCTATTTGTCAGGCCTTCCTTGGCGTTACCTTACTCCAGCTGAAGTTAGTTAATTTTTCTGAAGGATATCAGGTGAATAAAGAACTGGGGGATTTCAGTCGCATTTCAAGTATTATGGGTGGATATACACAGGGATAGAAGAAGATTATCTTACTTTTGACCTTTTCCAGAAGTGACTTTATTGATCTGAAAATCTAAATAGACTGTCTATAAACTTTTTTTTTATCACCTGAGGACCCGGAATATCACATTAAGTATCGAATATAAGTAAATTAATGCCTTTAGACTTTTGGCGTTTTCCTGATCCTATAGGATGCTAGTAGAAATTCTTACTCCCTGTCCATCCTCCATGCATAGAATAAATGACCCTGTGTGTCACCTTCAGCACTGTGGTCAGAAGCTGGTGAGCTGAAGAGGTGATGTCAGTAACATGGAATAATTATGTTATTTCTTAATATGCTGGCTATGATCAGTCTCTGTTGGCTGAGAAGTCACCCTCAGTTGTAAATGACTGCTACAAAACTCTGCCACAGAGGCAGTGTTCCCTGGATCCAGGAATCTCGAAATGTCTCTTTTTGGCAATAAATAAACTTGCATTGCAGCATTCTTGTGCTAGTGGCTAAGGGAATCAATGATTCATGTATGCAAAAGAACATCAAAATTATTGAATTGGGTTCATAGTTTATTGCAGGATGTTTTGTCTCCTGAAAGAACCCAGAAGCAAATGCAGTAAAGTATAAAAAAACCCCAAACAGCAAAAGGATAGTGTTCAGCAAAACTTCCTCTTGCAGCACCTTTTCTAGTCTGTGGCTTAGGGTCTTCCTGCACCAGCTAAAAATTTTTGTTGGTGGATTTTCTTTTTCCCATGTGAAGTTTTCTAGTAAATTACTTAGCCTTTTAGAACTTCCACCTTTTTACCATCCCATGTGAGTGAGTTCACTCTAAATATTGTATGACATAGTATTATATGGGTTTTTAAAATATCAAAGCAAATAAAAACATTAGTTACGGGATAAACTGAGAGAAAATAGAAATTACAAAAAAGAAAATACAGTGGAGAAGGAAAAGAGTTTATTTGTTCAATCTCCTACTCTGAGTTCTGGATAGTCCCAGTGTATTTAATCTGTTGTCTGTGGAAGAGCTTGCTTTTCTTTGTTCTTGTGGCCTTCCCATTTTTTAAATTTCCTAGTTCTACTGAACTTTTCTTTCTTCCTTTGACATGCACTGATTGGTAGTTTTTTTGTCTTCTTCCAAGAGTAGTGTATAAAAACTGGTGTCAAATACTGCCAGTTCCTCTGGTAGTGAAGGATCTCAGGAGGTAGAACACATCAGTTTTTCAGAGGCTTATGTTTCAGTTCTTCCAGCACTCTGAATGAAAAGTAGCTTTCCCTTACAGTGCTCTTGGCCTGACTGTTCTGGTCTTGTTTTAATTGTAAGCTTCTTCTAATGTTTTTGTAGCTCAAGTTCATTCTTGTTTATTTCTCTGACTTTGTGGCTGGGTAAGTGCCACAGGAATCTTTCTGGCCAAAGCTGTTTTTTCTGTCTGACTTCAGACTGTCTGTCTAACAAAAATCTGAGGAGCTTCCCAATTACTTGACTCTGATACTGCAAAATCATGCTTCAAAACTTCCAGCTCTCACGTTCTGGAGTGGGTTTCAGAAACTGAGCATGGCAAAGAAGTACTGTGGACAGGGGCTGCCCAGCCTGGCCTCCTCCACTATGGGTGTAGAACATAAAGCAGGAAACATTTGTTACAGGCAGGAGGATCTTGATGATAGATGTCATGCTTAGCATTTTATGCCTCTGATTTTTGGTTATGTGCTGAAGGCAGAACGTTTAAGTGAGGATTTGGGTAAGAGTTCGTTTTTCTCCTCATTCCGTCTCTTCCCAGAAAAGGAAATTACTGTGCTCTTAAGTCTTTTCAATTCTTGTGCCTTGCACTAGAATGTATGATATTACTGAATGTAACAGCTTGTTGATTGTAAGATTTATTAAGTTGTATGTAATATTTTGTAGCTTCAGGCCCTTAATGTTTGTAGAACGTGTTCTTCACTCCTTGAATCAACGATGACAGATGTTGTTTTGCCTATGTGTAACATAACAGAGGAGGTCGGAGTGCAGATAGCCTTACACTCTGAACAGGCATTAACAATGAAGTGAAGGAGGTGCATCATTTAGAAACTTTTTCTTGTCAGTTTCAGGCTTGGAATTGCTGCTGTTGAAGGTGACAGTCAGTAGTTCTTTAGCCAAGATGCAGAAGTAGAGAAACTGAAAGTTTAGATGTTAAATGCTAGTGCAGTTTAAGAGTTACGTAATCTTGAGAGGGGACAACTGTTAAAGGCCAACAACTCTTGGCTTAAATAGAATTCTTAACTCAGTATACTTAGTGTGAGCCCTAACTTTCCATATACCTGGAATGTTAGAGATCTGGTCATGACTTATGTCTTGCATTTTAAGTGTGAGAGATTACTGCTGAGTTTATGCCGGTGCATTTGATCTCTTAAACTGATTAATTTGATCCATTATCACTGAAAGATGCCTCATCCTTTGGAGTATAAGACCTTCTAATCTTAAACACCCGAGTCTCCCTAGTTGTATTGCATCCTTTGATAAGTTACTTTACAATTTGAAGAAGTTTGGGGTGCAGATTTTGGGACTGCACTGATACTGTCAAAGAAACTTACTAAGTTACCTAGTAGTGTTGAATATTGGAAACATTTGGATCTGTTGACCTGGCTTAAATTGGAAATGCCAGCCTGAAGGTGAATGACTGTCTGTTCCCTGAACCATTTAGATTCTAGAATGTATTTGTTTTTTTAATGGAGTCAAGGAAAAAGTCCTTGAAGTAAGACTTCAGAGGTACTGTGAGATCACTGGAAGACCTAACAATATTTCAAACTACTAACCTTTAAGGTTGTCTGTAAGCTGAGTCTTTGAAGCTTATATTTGCACAAAAGCTATTCCTAATATAGAATTGCTCAGCTCTGGTCTGTGTGATTGGTCCTTGCTGACTGACTTTAATGAGTAAAATCAGTGACTACATTAAATTCTCAGTAATGACATTTTAAAGTTAAAAAAGTATATTCTTGTTAAGTGGATTTTTTTCTTTTAATTAAGTAGTTTTGTCTTATCATGAATAACAGTTCTCGTTTGTGTAAAACAAAATTTCAGCAAATGTGTGCAGAATGGCAGCATTGAAGGTCATAGCCTAGAATTGTTGTTTAGGTACACTGCAATCTCACATAACATTATTAAAGGCAGAAAAATAATTGTTTTTAAAATATGTCTTTGTTGTTTATCTTTTAGGCAGTATTTTGCATTTCTGCAGAGCTTTGCACAGATCCTGTTCCCATGCAAACTGATGAGGGAGAAATACTGGAGGAAGGCAGTTCCAAGGTCAGTGAGGTAAATGCCACTGTGTTTTGGAGGAACAAAAGCTTGCTTGGCTGAAATGGGGGTGGGGAAAGTACTTGGAGTAATCATCCAGTGGTGGTGTTTTTTTTAATAAATACCTTAATGTAGGTACTTATTATTTATTGTTATGGAGATACTTAGAAAATTAAGCTTTGAAAAACCTTTAGACAAGACAAGGGGTTTTGCCACCCACTAAGGATTGGAATGTGTGTTTTCAGGCACTTCCAGGAAGGAAAGAGAAAACTTATAAAAAGATACTAATCTTGATTGCATTTCATTTGTGAAAACTGGAAAGCTTTCTGTCTTACCCACCCACCCTCTGAACTAACTTAAGGAATTGGAAGTATGGGCACTTAGATGCAGATGTTGATGTCTGTGCATTACCGACTGACCTGTACTGAAGGTGTGCTGCTGCTTGTTTGCTTGTACTTGTCAATACGTGCCATGTTGTGAGACTGGATTTTGTGTTGCTTTAAAGGCACTTCTGATTTTCAGCATACTTTGTTGGGACAGGAGCGTGTGAAGCATTCTGTTGAATACAATGCTGCGTCCTGCTTTTTGCCTACTTCGTGAAGATGTGAATGTTAAGGCACAAATCACTTTGGTTTTCATAATGACATAGTCATTGTCATATTCTTCTGTAGGCTTATAAATACAGTTTATAGTCCTGACTACTTAATGAGTTAGTGTCAACATTGCAACTGATCTGTGTCTAAAACATGCTCCCCACATTTCACAAAAATCTGAATTATTGTTAGCTTGCCTGTAGCTTTGTGTAAGAGACAGACTGAGAAATGAAGAACTAGAAGACTAAAGTTTTAATTCGTTTCCTAAGTAGACCTTTGGAGAGATGTTTCCATTGTTTTATGGTCTAAGAATAAACATTTTTTTAGCTGTAAGCACCAGGTTAGGAAGTAAGTCATTATTAGAGAAAGGACTTGGCAAATGTGCTGCATGTACTTTAGGAGTTGTGTTAATTTTAAATAGCTTTGAAGGAAAGTTAGCTCTAGATTAGGAGTTGAAAAATGAGAACGTATCAGTGGATGTACTTGCAGCAATCCAGGCTACTGAAGGCATCTTTTGACAAGGATGTGATTACAAGTTTTGGTGGGGAATAGACATGAGAGAGGAGACATCAGTGCAATAATGACTGATTTTAGGATAGTTACTTGTGCTTTCTTTTCACCACACAGAGAGGATCATTGTGTGTGAACACATATTTATGTGTATACCAACAGGTATCTGTGCATATATTTATGGTACACAGCTTTCATTTGGTTTTTGCCTGTGTGGCAGGAAGTAAATTGAACTGTCTTTTCCTCCAATTAAGGGTATGCCTTTCTTTGGCATGCTTAATTCTGGATATCATGGTGAAGATTGTATCTCTGCTCCAAAAACTGAATGAACATGAATTTAAAACCAAATTCTTTATACTGACTTTGAATACTTAACTGTGTATGAAGTATTGCTTTGAAACAACTGTCATTTAGAGAATTCAGGAATTGTGCATATAGTATGTAGTATTATTAATAAAAGGACTAATTAAAGGATTAGTAGGATCAGCATATATTAAGCAAAAAGGTCATGACTACATCTAGTCCTTCTCCCCATTCTGTAATGTACAAGACTACTCACTGAAGTCTGTTTTTCAGTGTTTCTTCAATCTGTGAATGATTATCCTCTCTTTCCTTGACTCAGAAGAGTTTTGTATTTATAACAGTTGAAGGTCTGTCCTAGAAAAATTTAGGCAAAATATATTTCACTATGTTGTCTAGTATCATTAAAATGATTCCTGTAATTTACAAATGTTTACATGATCTAATGACCCATTTTCATGAAGATACATTTTTCTATGAAATACCTTTTTTAGATATTCAGTACTGTAGTTCAATTTTTTTCCTTTTGTCGGGTTATTTCCACATCCCTCCCTACCCACTCCCAGCTTTTTTAGGTGGGAGACATGAGGTATTCTTGAATGAAGTATTCTGAAAGACATGAGGCCAAAATCATCTTTTGTGGAGTTACCACAAAACTATGTTTACATCAGGATATAAATATTTGGGTATTGCAAGAAATAATTTTTTGTGGTGCCAGCCTGAAAATAATGTAAAAAGTTTTATACGAAGATTCTATCATAGAATGGAAAACAAATGATTTGTCATGCTGTATGCTTGTGAACTGGTTTGGTTCTATAAGTGTCTCAGATTTTCTGGCATCCTGGACTGTATAGTATTTTGAGACATCCTGGTCAAGGCTTGAAGATAAAAGGAGATTTCCTCTGGTTTTGAAAAAGAAAACATAATATTGTGCCTTATGTAGAGCTGAGCAAGTCACTTGAAATATTTCTGGCCTTCAAACTAGTTAACACTATGTAAGGTATGATCAGAAAATTAAAGTCTTGCAGTCAGACATCATGAAGAATGATGTTTTTGCTTGACTTCTAACAACCTGGTGAGACAGTTGTGAAGTCAGCTTTCGTGCTTTTCTTTGCCACTCTTGAAATGAGTGGCAAACTCAGTGGCAACTCATTAGAAAGTAAGCTTAGGGAAGGTTACTGATGGACTCAGTTCTTACTTAACTGTTTATTTCTACCACTGTTGTTAATGTGTACATTTTTTATTGAATTAGTAATTTAATTTTTTTTAATATTGTGGTTGTTGAATTGTGCTTATGTTCTCAGTTTTGCATACACTTTCTTTAAAATTGCATCAACACGGTAAAGACAGGTGGCACCTGTCAATAGCATGCTCTTGATTCCAATAATTACCTAATGTTAGTGCTATACAGAGGGTAAGCAACCTGTGCAGAAGTCAGTTTTTTCAAATGTGTGTATGGGTTTTAAAAATTAATTTTGTTTTGGCAGATGTGGAAGTCTTACTTGATAATAATATCCAGTCTATTTTATCCAAATGATCTACTAGTGAAGTATCATAGAGTAAAGTATCCTTTCATTTTTTTAGAATAGTTTGGAGCGGGTTGCCTGGTTTCTGGCTTTTCAGGGTCTCTTTTTCTTCCTTTAAAAAAAAAAAAAAAGGGATCATAGAATCAGTAAAGTTGGAAGAGACCTCTAGGATCATTGAGTCCAACCTTGAATACCACCAAAGGCTCACTAGAGGGATACAATCAAGGGAATTTTGTAGGACTGATCTTTTCAGAACTGGGAATCCAAGAAAGACCCTCATGGTATTCTTCCCAGTCATTTTTGCTGGAGCTGCTAGTGGAGGCAGGAAGCACTGGGTCATTCTGGTTCCCTGATATCAGTGAGATCTTCTGCTACCTCTCCATTGCACCAGGAGAAAAAGAAAGTTGGTGTTTCTGCTTGGAACCCTACATCCTTTACTATTATTTGGATTATTATTTTAACTTTTAATTATATTTTGTGGTAGTTAATTAGCTACTAACAATTACTAGGCTTTTTTCCTTAACAACCTTAGTACACTGACAATATCAGCAAGCATTGAGCTTCTTGCTTGTGACTGATTTCAACTGTTTTGATCTATCAGTTAAGGATTACTGTGCAAACAGTAGTTAAACTTGGTTTCTCACTTGTTCCTTTGCTGTAAAATATTGCAGGAGGAAGCTAAAATTCTATGCCTGATTTGAAGTACTTTGAGATTTCTTTCCATGTTGGCAAGAGTTTTGAGTTTATGCAGAAGACTTCTTTATCAAAAATGCAATTAATATGTTCATGTTAAATGTAGAATTTCCTGCTCTACTCCTGGTTGTTCCTTCATGTCTCAAAGTAAAAGCCTATGAATTCAGAGAGAGGGAGGGACTTTGACTAAAGTAATTTATAGAAAGGTATTTATGAATCGTGGTTTTGCTTCAGTATTGTGGAAAGGAAAGAAGAAAAAATAGATAGTTCTGCCACTTTAATGTTTTGTATACTAAAAATCAAGATGCACAAAATTTTGATGAAAAATATGCACACTGCACAATAATAACACTCAATTCTTAATAAGAACAGGAAAAGGGAAAAGACTCTCTATTGTATACAATAGTGTTAGGTAAATGTAATTTTATTCCAAATTTTCATTAGTATTTATTGAAATAATTACTGAACTGAATTGGTAGGCCAGGAATTAGGCTATTTTTTCACACTTTAACGCTTTCAAAACCAGTGACACAGACACTGAGACTTGTCCTGTTTCCAAGTCTCACTGTCCAGTGCCACTTACAAGCTGTCTTGAGGCCACCTGTTAATCCTTATTTTATTTCAAGTTGCTACACTGTTAATATCTATCAGTGTGAATCTTTCCCTTACATTATTGAATACTGCCTGTTCTCAAACTGGTTAATTCTGTCTTTTCTTGCCTCTTGGTGTCTAATTGTAAGCTAGTACTTGACATCTATTTAAGTCACTCTTCAGAACTCTGTTGGCACTTACTGTGTTTTGGTATGGTTTTGTTTTTATTTTTTTTTTATCCTGAAGCATTCACACAGAGATGATAAAAAGGTTAAAAAGTATGTGACTCAAGTATCTAAACACTTGATTTTACTTCACACATGTTGAGAATAAAGGAACACAAGCCTATGTTAAGCTAGGTTTTTTATATTTATAAACAGAATCTTAAAATTCACAAGGAAGTGTTGTTAGGAGTTCTCTTTCCTAAAAGAAGGAATGTTTTACTAACTGCATTTATGGGTAAGGTATGCTCATTTCCTGATGTGGATGTTGCATAATGATGACAATAGCACAGAAGTTAGGCTCATGCTTTCATTTTGTGGGATTTAGAATTAATATAATAAAAACAACAACAACAACAAAAACAACAACAACAAAAAAACCCCCCAAAAAACAGAAAAAAAAACAATTAAACTTATAATATCCAAAACCTTGATGCCTGTACCTCTGGGGCTTATAATCCTACTTAGTGATACAGAACTGAGTTTCTCTTCAGATAGCACTAGATAATTTAAGACATTCAGGCCTATACAGTAATGAAATGAACAGTCTGCTTTGTGACTGTAATTATAAAAAATATATTTTCCAGTCTGATACTGGCCTGGTACATGGTGCTTTCAGATTATGGTTCCCTACTGTATGAATCCCTGCACTTTTTGGAAAATTCTGGCTTTTTACAAGTGATGAGCTTTCAACCTCAGTGTACTTTCTTGTGAGTACCTGACAGTTCGGAGCAGGTTTCAGTTTACTCACGTGGCTGTTGCTTCTCCACTGGATCCAGGACAGTAGGCTTTGGGGTTTTTTAATTTCGTTATTTCATTTTTAAGGTCCGCTGGTGAGTTACTCGTCAAGCTTCCAGCATTTCTGTTCCCTGATATATAGGGTATATTTCCATTGTTTTTCTAAAACATGAGCTCCAGTAGGAGCAGCTAGTCTTTGTAAGGCTGACTTACAACTATATTAAGTTCCCAGAGTCTTTGTGTGGAGTATCTTCTATAGTTTTTGAAAAGTACCAAGGTATTCTGCCTAACAAGACAATTTATGCCTCTTCCAAAATGTAGCAGCTTAAGAACTGGGATGACAAAGAATTTTTCACAACAGAAGCTGATGTCATCTCCATGCTCTGCTAGCTTCCCTTTGTTAACCTGGAAATGCTACGGCTCCTTAGGAGAGTAATTTCAAATGCAAAATATTTGCATATCATGTATCAAAAAAAAATCCATTAACCTCTCAGTAAAGAATTAATTGAATTCAATTTCCTTTTAATTACGTGTTATAAAAGCTTGTAAAAGTGTTATGACATAATCCTCTTGTTGTAAGTATAAATTAGCATAGTCCATCAAGGAGAACAGAAATTTTGGGTTAGTTTCTCTCTGGAGCTTCAACACTGGGGCCAGGAAAAGAACCTAAAATACTTTCCTACAAAAGACTACACACTTGGACCTTTCTACATAGGGAAGAAAACCCAAGCAAACCTGCTTGTGAGTTTATAAAAAATTTCAAAATTTCAAGGCATTGTAACAAAGAGCTATCATTATGGTATGAGGTCTAACCCTAGCTGGCAACTAAGCACCACACTGCTGCTCATCCATTTCTGCCCCTGCAGTGAGGTGGAGGGGTAGAATTGCAAGGGTAAAAGTCAGAAAATATGTGGATTGAGATAAAGGTGGTGTAATAATTTGGGGGGAAAAACCCAAATCAACAACAAAGAGGAGAGGAAAATAAAACCTGTGAAAGAACAAATGATGCAAAAGGAAAAGAATTGCTTGCTGCCAAAGAATTGATGCCCAGCCAGTCTCTGAGCAATGTTATTACTGGCCAACATCCACACACACCCTCACTCCTTCAGTTTTTGTGCTGAGCATGATGCCATATAGTGTGGAATATCCCTTTGGACAGCTGGAGTCAGCTGTCCTGGCTGTGTCCCCTCCTGGCTTCTTGTGCACCCCTAGCCTGCGTGCTGGTGGCGTGGTGTGAGAAACAGAAGAGGCCTTGATGCTGTGTGAGCCCTGCTCAAGGGTAACAGAAACATCCCTGGGTTATCAGCACTGCTTCCAGCACAAATCCAAAACACAGCTACTATCTAGAAATCATGTTCTGGAATGTATCTCAATCCCAGCCAAAACCAGTACAGTATTGGTTCACTATCATTACTATATCACTTAACAGGATTTGCTATAAAAAAGCAGTTATAAATAAGGTAAGATTGAGGACTTTGCAAAAAAGAACATGGAATTAGACAGTACTACTTGAACTATTGTAAAAGAATGCTGTTGATAGCTTTGCTGTTTGGACATTTTAAAAGAAATTCAGGATCAAGTCCAGGATTCTGCCAGTGGGGTGTACTGTTTTCTACAGAGGCAAGATGGATTGCTCATTTGAAACCTACTTCTCCATAGTGAAGACTGCTAAAATATAGATGCTGAACTGAAAGATGGTTCTCTGTTTTCTAATCTCAAAATACGTAGAAGTGCTTTTGAATCACAAAAGAGAAGGTTAGCGCAATGATCTATTTTCTTTCTCTTGGAAAATACCGTCATGTGCCAAGATGACTTTGCGATCTGCAAGAACTGTCACCATACATTCTTTGATCCAGTCTTTTGATATGTACAGTTCATGTGGAGAAAGTGTACTGGTGTGGCATGTCACTTGTAGTGAAGAGGTGCGTGTCTCATTTCTAAAGGAAAAAACCCTTCAGTCTTAAAAAAAGTGCATTTTAAAAACTCATCTTTTCCACTATTTTGAAGGTTTTTTCTTTTTCATAAATATTTTCTCATTAGTTTTTTCTCAACCATTAGCATCTCTTCTTCAGTTAATTACAGCAGTTTATAATACTTTGCAAAGCAGACAAGCAGATATTTGCTTTAAGATGGAAAAAGTGGCTCTGCATTTGAGAGCTTATGTGATATAGTCCCAGTATGATGTGGATGACAGTCAGGGAAATTGATTTGTGGCTTTGCTAACCAAGTGTCTTCTCATGCAGGTGTACTATTGGCACAAAATTTGAGGGGTTTCTGCCTTTTTCAGAATATTGCCTTTTGATCTCTTTCCATTTGGTATTGGCTTTACAGAATTGTTGGCAGTGGTTGCAGTCCATGTGAATTGTGACAGATTCTTTAAAATTGATCACTTTATATGAAGCCTTACAGATGTGGAAGTATTGATGAGTGTTTTCAATTTTCCTGTCTTGTGGCAGACTCAAGGGGGATAGGTATTTGGGGAGAAATTTGAGCCAGGGGCATTAAAGCTTATCTACCTTACTTTAAAAGAAATCTTAGATTTACTTTAGAAATCATTTTTAGAATGTTAGTTTGGTTGAGTCATTGAAAGGTATAAAATTCATTGGTCTTGTTGACTTCATGCATTTGCAAGGCTTTGTACATTTGCATTACCCTGCAAGGACTATTTCCTTTTCATTTTGTGAACTAGATGAGTATGATTTTTTTTCACTTTCTAAATTTTTTTTTCATTCATTGGGTGTGGAAGACGTGCATGTGAGGTTTGATGAGAAGAGTGTGGGTTGTTACTCTCGTGATGGTAGTAGTAAAAAATAGTAGTGATGGTCTTCATCATTCCAGTACGTGAGAGAATGACCAGACAACTAAGGACACTAGAACGATGCAAAAACATATTGTGTGATATCAGTTCCCCTGAAGGGTAAAAGCCACACTAAAAACATGTCAGCATTTCCTGGCACTTGTTTAAAGTCACTGAAGCATTTGAGCAGTAGGCAAGAGGGTGTATCATAAGAGGGGAGAATGTAGTAGTTGTCTACAGATGCAGTAGTGTGGAATTAGATTAAGAAATATTTAGAGGTACTTTGAAATCATGTTGGTTGGTTTCAACAGATACGATTTCCACGTGTAATTCCCAGAAGAATAACTTATTCCCATGGCATCTAAAGGTTTGTTGGGGTTTTTTTGAGGGCAAGCTATAGAAAAGCCCAGGCTCTGCTCCAGAGATGAGTGGCTATTTTAATGGTTTGGTGGTCTGTCAGATAGCTAATCTTTTTAATAATCTTGCTAAATTTGTAAAAATTTTACAAGCAAACAGCAGTGTCAGTGGCTCCCCTGTGACTAAAATGAGTTTGGATTTGCATTCTGGTAAATGGAGGAACTGGAAAGCAGCTGTGTAGTGTGGGTGTGGATAGCCTGTATTCCTTCTCCTTTTTGACAATGGTCAAAAGTGGATGCCTAATACAGACCTGAGGCAGGGTTAAGATATACTTATAACAGATTTGTTCTCAGCCTCCAGCTGTTGAGGAACTTTCTGGGCCACTGGCAGTTTCTATGTGTTTAGAATCCACACAACAGATTTCTGTGAACACAGAAAAGAAAGTTCTTTTTATTGCTTTCCTGTCTGGTCTTAAGGCAGAATTTTAGCACCAATTTGAGTGTGTCTGATTTATGTCACTTTCAATTATTTCTAACAAATAGCTGCAAACAGTATTTGTGGCAGTGAAGGTGATTAAATGTGTAGTGCAAAAGTGTAACTTAGTTTTCTGTCATTCTGATTTCTTAAGCCTTTGAAAATTCTTTTAGCGGTTTGTGCCTGTTGTCCTTTTGTGGCAATGCATCATCTAGATTTCCAAATCCAAGTGGGAGAAAGTTATTATGTTTCCTCTCTTTTGTTGTCAGGGTGGTTAACAATGTGTATATCAGAATATCAGCCACTTACAGATGTCAGTTTAAACTCCTATAACTTGTTCATCTTTATCTGCACCATAAATAGTAAATTGACTGTAAAATGAGTTGAGAGTCACTGGGTTGTCTACAAGTGACTTCTGAAAGTACTGGTGGAGGTGAACTGTTCAAGGGCTTTAGGGTCAGATGTGTCCCCTCAATGGAAAGTGTAAAAATTTTGGTATGATAGTGTGAAAGGTAGTCAAAGTTAGCAAGAATTCATGGCTTTTGAAAGGCTTCTGCTATTTAGGTGAAGAATACTATAAAAGGTTAATTAAATAAAATAGGGGAATTTTTTATCTTACTAAATTCATATTTTCCTGGAATCCATCCATACTATGTATGTGCAGAACACACTACAAAATGGATGGAGTGTGTGGGTAAAACACACCAAGAAATGGATAATCAACAGCGGAGCAAGGAAAGGAAAGCACTTTTGCTTAAATTCAGAACACTTCATACATTTTTTGTGTTGGAGATGGTTGAATTATTGTTCAAAGCTGCCTTGGCAGTTTCAGAGTTGAAGTTTTCAGATGATATTTCTGGATATCCTGTCATACCATGACTCGACTGACTTTAACATCTTCAGTGGTTGACGTAAGGTAAAACTGTATCTTGATGCAAGCAGCTACGTGCTCTAAATTGCTTTCAGAGCAAGATTTATATTCATTATTTTATATATATGCACACACACACTATTGTATTTTAAATACTTAGCAGCTTAGTAATACATTAAAAATAATTAAAATTATTAATTAAACTTTCATATCTGTACAATATGAAATGTGGCAGGGATCCCAACCTTTTTAGCATTTCCAAAGTGCAACTGTTGTTTTCATGATACTTATAAAACTGTTTAAGCTTAGTAGGGAATTCATGCTAAGCTGCTGGGTATTTCACAGAATATTAGTTAACAAACATTTTAAATATTACATATAAAGTGAGCCATAGGTTATTTATGCAATTACTTAGTGACTAATTGGTGACAGCTGAAACTAATAGCAAAACTTCTGGTCTTTAACTACTGCTGCAGCTTTTGTGCTTGTTTAGGTGTAGCATAAATTACATATTCTGAGTTCCATAGGTTAATCATTAAATGAGTTCCCACTGACAATCTGTCCTGCTGTTCTATACTGATGATGCATGTTTTAATGATGGTGTATGTTAACATGTTGGCATTTCTTCTAGTTAATGTAAGGTTTCAGTGAGCCAGATGTTAAAAGACCATTAAACTGCATATAACAAACACCAGTAACAGATTAGTAAGTTTTGAAGGTAATTACTGTGGTCTAAGTGTGTTAGCATTCAAAATGATTAGCAGGGAGCACTGAATGTGAAGAGTGATTTAGCAGGGGGATTATGTTAGTAAGTTTTCACTTCTCCTGTAGCTAACTGAAAACCAGTCAGGACCATGTAATGGTAATAACATTGAAATGCTCCATCTAGATGCTTCTGGCAAGCTTCAAGAAGATACTCAATGGGCTAGGAGATAGTTCATGTATTTTGATGGTGATTTTTATATATCAAGGCCATACTTTGGCAAGATTGAGAAGAAGGTAGAAATAGGTTCAAGCACAAATTTAGTTACGTCACAACGCTGCACAGTACAACAAAGTTCTGAAAGAGACCAAAAATTTAGCCAGTATTTCATGCATGCCTTGTCTTTAAGAATTCTCTCTATGTGATTCAGAAAAATACTTGGTGCTTTCTCATTTGAGCTGGGTTTTTTCTATTTTTTTAAGTTTTAATCACAGATTCTAAGGGATTTTTTAATGCTTTCATGTGGTAATGAATTTAAGATTTAATCTAAGAAGTATATTTTGAGACTATTTTTGCTAAACAATTTGTCCTATTCTATGCATATTCTGAAATGTTAGCTCGATACTAATTTATTCCTAAGAAATTATTAAAGTGTTAGTAGCTAAACTGCATTTTTATTAAAAGAAGTTAAATTAAAAAAATAATTAATCTGTTCTTAGTGAGTAAAATTTTCCCCAATGCAGTTTGTCCAAAGTGTTTATAATGAAGCCAGGCAGAGAGGTGACTCAGCTTTCCTTTCCTTCGTAGTAGTGATTACATTTCTGTCAGACCTCAAATGGTCTCTGAGATTTCTTTTCTTATAACACAGCTTTCACTACTGTTAGCAGTACTGACTAGTGACTAATTGCCTGGATTTCAAGGACTGGATTTTGCAACTCTCCTTAAAACAACTATTAGTGAGACAAAATAAGTGCTGATGGCCTGTTTATATTTGTGCTGGTACTGCTCATGATTGGGAGGGACCTTGATGTTAAAGCAGTACTTATGACAAAACATGAGCTTTATCAGTCTTAAACTGGGCCTGCGGTAGGCTGTGTGAAAATCATCACTTCACTTAAAGCATGGGAAGTAGATGGCCACAACGTGCAGAAGCAGCATTTGACCTTGGCTGGTCCCCACCAGAGTGTCTGGTCATGTGCCTTTGATATTGTCTGCTTGAGATGCTAGTCAGTGAAATATTTAGAGTCTTCATCTCCTGGCTGGCTGAAGTCCTTTTGGATTTTGTTTGTTTAGGGATTTTTTGTTTGTTTGGGTTTTTTTAATTGTTGTTTTCTTTGATTTGGTTTGGAGTTTTGTTGGGAGTTTTTTATTGTTTTGTTTGTTTGGGGGGGTTGCTTGTTTTGGTTTTCAAATAGGAAAAACCCCAGCTTTGAAAAGGAATTATGGAATGAGTAGGAAAAGGTGGTGATAGCAGCTTTCTGATGAAGCTGTATTAGTACATTTCGTTGTACTGGTGAAGACAAAATGATTGTTTAAAATTAATAGTTTTTCATAATAAGTAAAGGTTTTCTCACAAATATCTATCTTTTTTTTCCCTAAGAAAATGGTTGATTTGTCTTAAGCTCAGTTTTTCTTTGGTGGGCTAGGATAGCTAATGGAAGAGTTGAATCTTGTTAGGAAAATGTGCTCTCTAACATCAGGATTCAGGAAAGATGAGGCTTTTGCCCTTGAAACTTTTTGACTTTTCAGAGTGCTGCTGACTTTGTCTAGGAGATAAGGTTTACTCATTAATAAAATCCATTAGGGTCTCATTGAAGATATTTTTAGAAAGAGTAGTATGAAACTTTAGTAGCAGGTGTTGCATTTCTGGACAAAAAAAAATAATAGTTGATTACATTGGAGCTCATGATAAATTTTGTTTCCTAAAAGTTAAGTATTGAGTGTCTAATGCTGAATAGATTTTTTTAACTTAAATAAAACAGATTGTCTTTTATTGTTTAGAACACTCAATTCTTAATTTGTGTTGAAATTTGGAAATTCACAGGTTCCTGGATTTTTAGAGAAAAAGGCTTTGAAATAATAAAATACAGAGTTCAACAACTGGCAGTTCCTTTAAAAAAAAAGTTTTCTATTGAATTCCTTCCCTGCTGTTGCAGGATCTATTTCTGGTCCCTACTTCCAGCTGCCAGAATCTTGAAGCTTTCTCCATTGCTTGCCAGGAGAAACAGGTGTGGAGTGCACTTCCTTTGATTCCTGCTCTTGGCATCCATAGCTCCCTCTGCAGTCCTCTTATGACCAGCTGAAGTGTTTCAGATCTTCTGCCATTCCACTTTTTCTCCTTTCCTTGGGAGCAGTACAACAAATCCGAGAGCTCTGTCATAGTTCCACCTTCCATTCTTATTCTACATATTGAGGACAACCGCATTTCCTGTGTGTGCTGTGAGTCAAGAGAGACTCAAGGCTTAGAAAGCAGAGCCTTTTCTGAATGCTGCAGTGAGACAGATCTGGTGAGGCTGCTGGATGTTGTAGATTGCTGGAACTTAGCGAGGACTCTGGGCTCCAGTTTTCTTTAAAAAGAGGCTCAAAGAGTGCTGAACAGGATAGGGTGATGACAGAATGGAGGGGAACTGAGAGACTTACGGGGAAGAAATGTGCATAGGAATTGCATAAGAACAGTGCATAGTAAAGAGTATTTTCAGCTAACTGTGGCTCTTACATGCTGTCTCTTTCTTCAGTTCATGCTCGAATAGTCAATCAAAAACTTTAAATACCACATTCTCGTTCTTTCTGCAGTATGATGTCATTACTGTCATTGGGAAAATAAGACCTAAACATTTTAAGTATTTTTTAAATCTTATGATTAATTAATAAATAGCTGGGCCTAAGAACAAACTTTATGAATATGTAAGCAATGTTTTTGGAATTTTATTGGAATTTTACTTGCTCATTAATTTTCAGAAGCCTCTTTGTCAGATATATCTCTTTGAATTATGCTGAACTACTCAATAAAGTGACTCGTTGCAGAAAGATGGAAATGGATATTACTTTATGAGCTTATTCTAGAAGTTTTAGACCATTAAATAAGATGTGTATCACTTTCTAGCAAAAAATTTAAAACCTGCAAAATTCCAAATGAAAAATAGAGATCACTGATCATCAAATTGTTTAACATATGCAGGCAAACAAAAGAAAGTTAGAGACAAGGTTCTGCAAAAAGAGGAAGGCAGAAATTGCTGTATTGGATCAGGCCTGTTGAATGATCTTTATATATAACTTCTCCTTTTACTTTGTAAAAATAATGTCATTGCCAGAAACAGAAAAACATATACTGTTGTTGTTTCTAATCCTCTAATACACAGATAAATCTCTGTACCTATAGGTATATAAACCATAAAATCTGCAAAGACTTGTGAAATTCAGTGTTGCAATTTGTTTGTTCAATAACTAATTTTTTGTCTGCTTAGTAGTACATTTTCTCTGTGTATCCCCTTACAGGTGTTCTTTGAGAGTGAGTTGGGTTTTATTTATATTGTATAATAGCAAAGGGATGATGTTTCTTATAATACTGTCACACTGCTTTTTTTGTGTACGCCTCAGTGCTGTGTTGTCTTTCATTGAGGGATATTTGCAGGCCAGATGTTGGATTTTATTTATGTGAAATCTCCCCTCTGCCTACACTGTTGTTTACTCTGAGTTCTCATGTTTTTGGAGTGTTGAGGGGGTTTGAGTCTTCATTGTCTCTACTCGTAGACACTATTCTAAAAGAGGCCATACTATAGATATGCTGCAGACTTTTCAGTATTTCTTTCTTCAGCACAACTTATTTTTTTCTTGGTAGTTGTTTTATTTTGAGGTCTTTTTGATTATGCAACTTTCTAAGATATTTTACTTAGACTTTCCAGATCAAAGTGCAGGTTCTTGCTGTGTTGGGAATTCAGTAGTGTTTTTTGTCATGTATGTTATCTCTCAATATTAAACTGAATCTGTTCTTGTGTTCATAGGATTGCTGTGAAGTTCAGGTTCAAAGGGACCTTCCAAGGTCTTTAGTCTGACCTCTGGCTCAAAGCAGGGTTACCTATGGGGTCAGACCAGGTTGTGAGGGATTTTACCTAGTCAGTCCATGCATGAAAAACTGAAGCAAGGACTGCAAAGCTACTCTAGGGTAGACCGTTCTAGTCCTTGACTGTCCTTCTGGTGAAAATAAGTTACCTTGTATCCATCTTAGACTTCTCTTGTTTGAACATAGTCTCACTGCTTCTTGTCCTGTCCCAGGGTACCCCTGTGGTGAGCCTGACTGCTTGCTGACCTCCTTGTAGTTAGGGACACTGGCTGTTAAGGTCTTCTCAAGCCCATCTCTTCTCCAGGCTGAAACAGCCCAGTTCCTTCTGCCTTTACTCACGGCACAAGTGGTCTGGCTTCTTGAGCATCTCAGTGGCTCATGTGTTCACATTCTGGGTGTACTTCTTGTGTTGTGGGGGCCCAAAACAAAGTGCATTAGACCATGTCTGGAATAATAAGCACTGAGTAGAGGACTTATCTACTGGCAAGGCTCTTTTTAATAAAGCCTGGGATGCTGGTGACCTTTCCTGACAAGGCACACTGCAGGCTCACAATCAGCTTGCTTTATGCCAAGACCTTTTCCACGGAACTGCTCCCCAGGCAGTCATCAGCCTGTATTATTGCCAGGACCTCTCAGGTGCAAGTGTTTTGTGTTTGCATTTTATTTTTGGCTTTATTTATCAATGAAACCCTACCAATTAATCTTTCTTTTGTATATTGGATAGTTTCCGTGTTCCTAAGTACTTCCTTGCTCCGTGATTTTTTTTTTTTGGTGAACATCTTTTGAGTGCTTGTGCCATTGAATCTTACCTTCTGCATTTTTTTTGTAATGAAGATTTTAGTAATTTCAGATACTTCTGTCTACTGCCTGAAGTACAGCAAACTGATTCACCATTTCTTAAAGCACTTGGGGTTCTCTAGTTGTTTTAAAAGAGATTGTGCCTGGACCAACAGTGTTGTTCTTGTCTCAGGTCCTTTGTTATTTGTCATTATTCGCCCACTTGTCTTTGAAATGGAAATTTGGTAGATAAGCATGCTGGAACTGGGATGTCACTAGTGTTCTTCATACAAAATTTATAATAAAGCAACAGTTTTTTCAACAGTGCTTCAGTGATTGCCTTGTTCTGGTGGTGCTCTACAAGTTCTCAGATTTCTTGATTATCATCTAATAAAGTAATTTCCCATTACTACATTTTTGTAGGGCTTAAAATCATTGCCTTGTACACTTTTTTTTTTAAATGATACCTCCTTTTCTACATCTTCATTACATTGAATTTCTGTTTTGTATGGAAATCTTATTAGTTTAGCAGTATATATGCTGTATGTAGTGCTTCTTTACTCCCAAAGGTTGCATTTCATCTTCCCAGTACTGGCCACAAACTGTTACCTTGTTTACCATTCTTGTGAATTATCTTGTCTCATACCAGCAACAGGCTAAAATACCTCCTGTGTAAGAGTAATTCTTACACCTTTACTCTCACTTACAGAACCATGCTATTTTGCAATGTGGTCACAAATCTGTAGCTATTTGACCCATTGACACACTTGGTGTTTCAGCATATTCTGCAACAGAACTAAGTGGATTGGATGTCTTCCTCTTTAGCTAGACAGGTGTGAGTCCAGCTGTTTCAGCTCTTGTGAATCAGGTATGGATTGAAGTACAAATAGATTTGTGTGTCTGATATGGTGGGAATACATGGATAAAAGTCCAAGTTATTTAATAACTGTAAATAGATTTTTTTTTTGTTTTCAAACATTGCTTTTACATGAAAATACTCTTTGGACTGGTAGACATGGGGGTACATGTTTACAAGTGTGAATCTACACATATTTGACTGTCTGTCTTATGGATGTTGTTACCAGCTTACAGTTCACCACTTAGTTCATTCATGGTTTTGCTTAGGGCTGTGCTTGGGCAGTCAAATAACGTAATTTCTTGTATCTTTGTTAGATGTCAATATACAGATTTCAGGGTTTTGAAAGTATTTTCGATCTGACAAAAGTATTAATGTACAAATGAATAAACTTAACTCCTTTGGAGGGAGGGCAGGGACACAGAGGGAAGTGGCTGATGGAGTTTGGTTTGGTTTGGGGGATTTTAGCCCCTGCAAAGACTAAGCTGTGTTGTCTTAACTGACTGAACAGTGCTTCTCTCCTCTTTCCAGTTTAATGTAGTGGCATGGATTTATGCGTGTTTATGATTCAGCTCTTTGTTGTGTGGTTTATTGAGTATTGCAGTGTGACCTGTTTACTGGCTTCACATGAAGTAGAGCATTGCTAACTGTATCTGGATGTTTATATAAAATACTAATTGCATGTGTTGAATTTTTATATAAGAAGAAGAAAGTTTTGCTACCTCTGCAAGAAGTTCCAGCTAAATTAAGTGATTAAATGAAGAGCTCATAATTAATGAATGAGCAAATATAATGCAATTCTTCTTTCTCTCCAAAGAAATTACTGAAAATCTATGCTAAAAGTGATATTTTAACAGCAAACAATTAAATGTAAAACTTCCTTACTGCCCTTGGAATCTTCTAACAGGAGAGCCAAAGGAAATGCATACCTTATGTTGTCATTGGAACAGCACCTCTTTGAGGTTTGCTTAGGCCTCTTTTTTACCCTGCTAACTAAGCTGTGTGTGCAGTGAAAGTCTTTTTTCAAAGAAAAGTTATTTTTCACAAGATCTACTCTGCTTTTGCAGCAATTTCTTTCTGTACTTAATAAGTTTCTTCTGAAATTTTAATTTTTTCCAGAGATGTTGAAGAACCTTTTTTTAATTCCTGCTTTATATGTAGGGAAAAAGTGGTAGAAATAATACTTAGAATTACAAGAGAAGACCTTAACAAAGCAGAACTTAAAACAGATATACCTTGACTGATAGTATTCTGCTATAGCCATTAAACCATTCTTTTTCCCTTGCAAGATTTTTCTGAAATTTGTGCTATGAAATGATACCATAGCAATGGGGTTGGAGATGTATATATGTTGCTAAGAAACTACATGATCTGTTCTGGCTCAGCCACTGTGATGAAGTGGCTGTTCTGAGTTGTTGCATATGAAAAGGGCCACTCTAGGTGATGTGCGTTTTGCTCCACCGATTTCTGACCTGCAATGCTTGCCTTTGCAGATGGAACATGAGGATTTTGTAATGGAGGGGCATGGCAAGACTCCACCTCCTGGTGAAGAAAACAAACAGTGAGTTACGTGTTTATATAAAAAGGACCTTACTGTAGTAAATGGTGTGAAGCACTGTCGTTTAAATGTACTGGGAGCATTGATTGGTTGCTTGGTGCTCACCCTTTTGGTTCCTTAAATATCCATGTATATATATAATAGTGGATGGTGACTAAAAAAAAAGGCAGTTTTGATTTGCCTTAAATGTAAAAGCATTTAAGAAAAAGAAAAATGAAGAAATAAAAAGAAATATGCATTGCAATTTCAAAACATTAATCGGAAATCGTTGTAAAAGGGATAATCACTCTGGAAACTTGGCACTGACGTAGTGAGTTTGTACATGAAGTTTTTATACAGCTGCTCTTCATGGAAATAACATCAAATATGAAAGAATCAGGGCCTTTTGGTGTGCATATGGCAGATTGGTCTGCTTTGAGCCTTACTTCTTTAGAATGTGTTTTAATAAAGGATCAAAAATTACAAACAAAGCACTTTTTTGAGGATGAACAATATAAGATTCTGGCACACAGAGCTTTAAGGAAAGCAGCTTGATCAGAGAAGAAAATGACTGGTTTCTGTTAGGAAAAGGCTTTTTCCTAGGATTTCAAACTGAAATCCAGTACTGGTTGGTCTTTTTGCCTGGGTTTTTGCTTGGATAGGAAGAACAGAGCCTTGTCCTAGAAGTACTTCAGTGATGGTTGTATTCCATATTCTTTTCATTAGTTAGTGCAATGGTAATTCAATTTTGATACAGTAATTAATTTTTTTCTTTTCCTGTCATTTGGAGCAAGCAAGAAGGTGGTCTTTGGAAAATCTAGATCGCAGAACTCTTTTTATCCTAAGCCTACTTGTATGTTTCCTCATGAGACTTTCTTGTTGATCTGCACTACACTTGTTGCAGGAAGGGATGTGACTTGGGGTGAAGGCCTACTTTGCCTCCTAGATAAGCTGTCAACTGTAAGTGCACTGTATCTCTGACAGTGAGTGAGAAGCCATTTCTGAGGTAGACAAGTTGAGGTCAGCAGAGTTCCAGTGCTGAACGTGCACATTCTTTTCGTCATGGACATGAGCCAAACTTCTCAAAGTAATTGTCGTTTTTCTGTCTATTCAGACTGAGCAACTTACTATGGTATCAAGGGATACAAAAGCTGTTGAAGCAGAAACTTTCAGAAAGTTCCAGAAGAAAAATCAATGCAGAAATAAAAACTAGGAGTTAGATTTCTGCTCTCTTGAATTGTTTCTTTATATATCTAGTAGTTTAGTGAAATACATTATTATAGTGAGTAATATGAGGGATATTGTATTGGATTTGTCATAGCCTTGTGTTTCTTAGGTGTCTTATTTTAAGTGCAAGTGGAAACTAGAATTACTTTGTAGTTGATCTGAGTTTTAATTGGAGCTTTTCAAGTGGCTTAAAACATTATCTCTCTTCTCAAGAACTCTGGTTATTAAAGAATATGAGATCAGTGATAGGTGTTGTTTTTATTTTTTAACTAATAAATTTGTGTTCAGCTGGCATCTGGAACCTTGTCATACAGATTCTGCTGTAAGAGTATTATTCTTGATAATATTTTGATTGAAGTCCAAAGGTGCGATTTTAGTAAAGCAACAAAGAATTGAAGGTAGTTATTTTATGCAACTTGTAGCATAACATAATGCCACCAAAATTCAATTGTGGGTATTGCTCTTAAATTTAAATCAATTACTTGAGTCTTTTTTTACCCACAGCATCGAATTTTCAGCTAACAAAATTGTCTGCCTTGACAGAGTTTACCTCTTGTCGTAAGAGACAGAAGAAAAAAATCTGAAATTAGTTCTTTGTATTATTACTTACTTGCAGTGGGGATTAGCTGGACATCAAGATACTGGACTGTTTTTTTTGAAAGAGCACAGAGAGGAGCTCTGGAGCACCTGACAGAGGAGAAGCAGAGAAATCTGTGACTGTTTAGCCCTGAGATAAGAAAACTTGGGAGAGGATATTATTATCCATGTGTATAGATATCTGATGAGGAGACTAAAGAAAACTGGGCCAAATTCTTGGCAGTGGTGCCTCGTGGAGAGGCAAGAAGTCATTGGCATAAACTAAAATGCAGGAAACTCTACTCAAACACAAGGGAAAAAAAATTCTTTTTTTACTGTTAAATGTGGTCACACCTTTGGAAGAGGTTACCCAGAAAAGTTGTGCATTCATAGCCCTTAAAGTGACTCAAAACTCAACTGGGCACAACCTCAATCCTGCTTCGCCCTGCTCTAGTGAACAATGCTTGGAGCAAAGGGATGGGGTTGATGATCTCAGAGATCTCATCCTTCTGCAGTGATTCTGTGATTTGGTGTACCCATGTCTACTATTGTCCTTCTAACTGGTTTGACATAAAATTAGAGCTTGTTAGTGAAAGGTAGATTCTAAGTTTGAATGTTGAATCAGATGTTCTCTACAGAAATAGCTGCACCACTGAAGATGCTTCCTTCCCTTTCCAGCTGTTGTTAGACTTAGTAGAATTTACTGCCTCTACAGCTATGTAGATGGAATGCTTTTTCTTTGACTGCTTCTAATTTACTTTTCAAGAAAGTTGGCCGTTGTAGTTTAATTGCCTTTTGTTAGGCAGCCTGATCTGGGTAGCTCTGCAGTGAGATTGTTGAGGAAGAGTTCAGAAGATATGGTTTCAGCAAGGGAATGAACTTGGACCAGAGGTCCAGAACAGTCTGCCAATGTTGACCTTCTAGGAAAACCCTACAAATTTCTTAGTATTTATCTGCATGTTAGTGGGCTCAAAGCTTTACTGAACAATGAAGGAACAGAAATAAAAAGATTCTTCTGAGAGACTTTCAATGGATGCAATAGTTCTTACCTGGCCCAGGTTTCGTTTGAAATTTCCGTTGCTAAAGTATAGCTTCAAAACTGAATACAAGGAGCCAG
Source organism: Brachypodius melanocephalos (assembly GCA_013398615.1). Taxonomy (NCBI): domain Eukaryota; kingdom Metazoa; phylum Chordata; class Aves; order Passeriformes; family Pycnonotidae; genus Brachypodius; species Brachypodius melanocephalos. The sequence continues at coordinate 3,013,693 of VZSR01003524.1, read as the reverse complement.
CATCCTTGGATGATTTCTGGCACTTTATGAAACAGATTATTTTTGCAGCTTGACTCGGGGATAAGAACTTGGCATTTTTGCCTTCTGGTATTAAACAAACACACACATCAAAACTGCAAACAAACCCAGCAATAACAAACAACCCTGCTGCAATGTTGCAAATGTTTTTTCTTCTGTACTGAACAGGTAAGTTTTGGACAGACTTACCATACTGAAGTTACAGCATTTTAAGATTTTTAATTGAACTGTAAATGATACCTGAAAAGTACTGTCTTCCGATACCTGTCACCTTCATGGGAAGGAATTACCTGGCTAAACTGTATACAAGGTCTTCAGAAATCTTCAACTGATCATTTACAACATGGATATAGGTTATTTCAATTTAAGCTAATTATGAGGAAGTTACCCATTCAAAATCCTTAGTACAAGTGAGAAATGGGATGGGCACAGTCATCTCAGTCCTCTGAAAGATTTGCAGTTTATGTGCAGTGCGTGTGTCACAAAGGTGTCATGGCTGTGCAGCAGTGATTTATGCTAAAAACTGCACTTCCGAAGAAGTGAGCCTGCTTCAACTGCTGGAGCTGATCATGGCCGTCTCAGACATGCTCCTGCTCCCTCCCAATGGAGAAAGATGTCATTATGCTTAATTATAGGTGAACATTTTGTTAGAGGTATTCTCTCATATTTTCATCCATTACAAAGAGGTTGACCTGAACTGGCATTCTTAGGGAGTAAATATTATCTCCCCCCACAAAATACTTACATTTTCCATGGCAGGAACCTGTTGTGCCCTTATCAGATGTAACAGGGCTTTTACTTTGCTGCTGCTGGAGTGAAGATTAAGAGGCAAATGTGATCTAGGAACATCTTTCCAAAACAGTCTAACTTCTGTTGATGAGCACAGGACAGGGGCAGGAAAAAGAATCCTGCTGAAGTCCTTAAATTGAGGTTCTGCTCCTAGCTCTAGCAGCATTAATTAGCAGCTCTGCCTGTGCTAATAAATTACCACCTGCTGTCACAACCAGAAGTGTATGCACCCTAGTCTGAGTGAAAGGGACTGGGTAATGAAAAACTGTTCCTTTTTATAAGATAAAAATAAATGTTTTACTCTTCCTTACTGACACATGGAGGGGACTGTTTGACAGTAACTATTTAGATAAAAAGTGAACCAAGTTTTAGTAGGAAGGTAAGCCAAGCTGCTACTGCTGTTTGAAGTACCTCAGCTGGTTTTTCCTCACCTGCTGTTTTGTAGTAATGGGAGAGAAAAGTCTTCAACTATCTTGACATACTGTACATCTGGAAGTGATTCATATTGTAAGAAAGGTATCAAAACAAGATCATTTCTGTAATTTAGAAAGTGTCATTGGTTAGACCTACTGAATAAGCTTTTCCCTGGCTTGATAGTTTAATGTACAGATTCTGAGGCAAGTGTTTTTAATGAAACACTCTAAAATTACAGTAATGCCAAGATGAGATTGGAACCACTGAGCATCACAAAATTGTTTAAAATTTGGTAATA
>VZSR01003524.1:2932761-3012074 GCA_013398615.1 Brachypodius melanocephalos | reverse complement strand
TTTTTTTTGTGACAGCCGAACAGTCCCCTCCGTGTCCTGAGAGCAAGAGAAGAAGGAAGCTTCCTCCAGCTCTGCCTGTTACCTGCCCCCACTCGCCCCTTCACCCCTCTCAGAGCAACCCTTTTTGTATTGTTAACGACCCTCAAGTACCTGGCATTTGTCTCTTAGTAACCATGGGAAAAACAAATTCCTTAAGCAAAAAGGAAAAAACCTAAACCCCAACAGTGTGACACTACAGTTAAAAGAAAGGAGTAGTTAAATTGGCCAAACCTGGAAAAAGGAATTATAGACTCTAAAAGTCACCTTGTCCAATACCATGCTCGGGGTGGGGGGGGTGCAGATTTGGTTATATTAGATTTAAGGTTAGATTTAACTTCTAAGTTGTATCAGCCTTCTCAGTTTTATTCTAGAGCTTTTCTGGACAGTCTCTTGCAATATTAATCAACCTCACAGTGAAGAAAATTTCCTAATATTCAGTAAGAATTTATGATCATTACCTTTCATCTTTGAATGTGTGTGTCTGATGTGGCCCAGTCTTCATTAAAACTTACCACTGCATTCACTTACACAGCAGAATAGCTGCCACTTCTTTCTGGCTTAGTTTTGCAATGTAAAAACTAAGTGAAATCAAGAAGCCAGTTTACAGGCCTTTATTTTCAGCAGCCTGCTGATGTCAGGGGCACATGTAAACATCACTGCTATAATATAATAAAAGAACCAAACTTACTCTTTCATGGTGTTGCTGAAAACTATAAAAAGGCTGCAGTGTTGTATCCTGGCGTTGTCTGCTTTGATTGGTGAGAATGATAGACATTGTTATGAACTACTGCAGTGTTCTTTTGAACGATGGAAATTCCATAAAAGTCCCTAGCATAGCTTCTGTTCCTGTAGGATAAAACATTGTTCTCACCAAATTTAAAGTAAACAGTTAACTAAAAGCTTGTGTAACAGAGGTTTGTTTGATGTTTTAAGGACATTCAGTATTACAGAAGATATTGAGACTTGCCTTGAGTGCCATTACACTTTTTTGATTTACTAGCAGTACTGACCTCAGCAGAGGTTGATTTTTGTCAGAAGATCCATGCTGTGATTTTCAAAGTAGTATCCAAATCCTAATTCAAATTATCAACTCAGGTTTGAGATACCTAAATGCCTATCAACCCAAATTCTGTGAAATTAATGGCAAGTTATTTCTTGAATTACATTCAAGAATTATGTAAAGGCATAGCTGTTTTTATATTGCTGATTGTTCTCTGTGTGTAGAATAAGTAGCCCATTAAAGAAATGTCCCCAAACATTTAAGTCCTCTGCCTGAGATCCTAACAAGTCACCACAGGGAGATGTAGGAGGTGTGTGTTGGCTGTACCAGACATCTCTGTCACGAGGTGTTGCTGTTCTGTTAGTGTATCAGACTTATGCTTCAGACCCAGGGATAACTCAGGCTTGCTCTGATATCAGCATGTGAGTAGGAGAGTTCTAACTTTTTTCCTTTATATCCTTTGAGATTCGATAGGGTATTTAAGGGTGTGAGACCATTAGACTAAAACCAAATGAAAACGGATCCAGCTAAGGATTAAGGAATCTTTTCATCACCTTCATATTGTACAAATATTTTTAGTCCATACAGTGGAGTGAGTGACAGGACAATTTTGCATTTGGAGGCAAGTTTACCTGTGTGTTTAAGGGGGCCCTGAGGCATAGAGAAAAGAATTGACGTTTTGTGCAATTGAGTGGGTAGAAATGAATGAGACAGGAGCAAAATCTGTATCTGTAGAGACAGCTGTGTTTTAACTGTGACTTGTAAGTCAATAAAGTTACAAAAGCTGACTTGCACCCTTACAATGTAGTACTTCTGAACAATATGCAGAATTTATACACAAGCACTATAAAATTGCAAAAGTTTCATTGTCTTCCATATTTTACCAATTCAGTGTTATACTTGAATGTTTTGAAGTTTTTGTACTTAAAATGATAAGTATTACCCACAGGAAGACTCTTGTCTGAGTATTCTATGCAAAAATATTTTAAAATTAGTCATTCACTTCTGAAAGTTAGACTTGAAAAGGTTTTCAATTGTCATTCCATGTTTTTTAAGACTCTGCATTTCATTGAATCACTTAGTGATTCTATCTCGTTTTTTCCTTTCAAACCATGAACAAATACAGGCTTTTCATACACCTCAGCTAACCTACAACTTATTGTACTACTGTTTTGCAAGTATTTTCTTAATATGTGGAAAGAAACGGAAGCCAGATGACTTATGGGAAAAAAAAGGAAGTCACAGAAAAAAGTGAACTTTGGAAGTGAAGTTCCCACTTATTATCACAATGTGTTTAGTGTACACCACTGCTAAATATTGAGAGAGGAAAGTATTTTGAACAGTGTACATTCTACGTGTGAATTCTTTGGCACGTCTTTTCTGAGGATTTTATGGTGCTCTCTTCCAGATACCTTGTGATGAGACCAGGCTAGTTTGTTTGGGCTCTCCCCTGCCTCCCAAGATCTGCATTTGTCCTGCATAGGAAGTGCACAGAGCCTGCTTCTGAATTTGCAGTCTCATCTGATCAAGAGACTACTTCACACTTGTCTTTACAAAACCAGAGAAAATATATTTTCGATTCCAGATTGCTTGACTTATAAACATGATACTGCAAAATACCCATAGTGTCACATATCCTTGATACTTTGATTGTTATCTCTAGTTATTCCACTTAGTAGTAATTCTCATTGCTGGTGGAATGGAGGATATCCTGATTTGCTGCTGTCTTACAGAGCTTACTGTACTTTGCAGGGGAGAGTATTTGCATACTGATCAAATTCCTAAAATCCCAAAGCCCTCTGTATTCCAGACACCACCACCCACTCTTCCACCTACTCCTGTCCTCTAGTCTCTTACCAGGAATTCCAGGAAAAACTATCTGCTGGACACTCTACTGACATCTGGAGTTCCTTGTCCCAGAAGTTGGGCGTTTTTATGTCTATTTGATTAGTGGGTGTTTGTTTTCTCTCTCTTCCAAAGCTGCCTTTTCAATCTCTCCCAAAGGAGCTGCCCAAGGTAGCTGCCCTCCCATGTATCATTTATATGGATGGCTGAACATTGCTCTCTTTTAAGTATTTCATTGATATTTAGATGCCAACTCCTGCATGACACTTACCGTGGGAGTCAGATAACAGACTTGAAGAATAGCAAGCAAAATCATCTAAGATATAGTGGTAGACTCGCAGTGCTGGGCTGATGGTTGGACTTGGTGGTCTTGAAGGTCTTTTCCAACCTAATACGATTATAAGGGCTAGAAGGGCTTTTAATAATTTTAAGTCCTGTCTAAATTAGCATTTTGTCTATATTCTTAATGTAAAAATACAATTTAGATGAATTTCCATGGCACCTATACCAAGTTACTGCCACTAATTTTGATTTGCTAAAGATTTAGTTTTTGGACTGCTAGCAGAAGTCAGTGGCATCATAAATGTATATGAATTACAGTCCTAAATTTTTTCCCCTTTTTTCATCAAATTTAAGATGCTCACTGCTTTTTTTTCTCTGCTTCGTTCTCTCAAAAAAACAATTAATCATTTTTTGAGTATTTTTTGTGTGTACACCCACAATGGTTGGATCTTCCTTTCAAGGAGATGGAGTGCAAGGGGAAAAAAACACTACTACTTTTATGTTACATAAATGAGTTTGTGATGTCTTTTTATTTGTGTGGAAAACATAGAAATTTTCTTAACTATGTGCTCTGGCTTAGATATACCAGAGGTTAAAGTAGAGAAAGGTCAGTGGTCTTGGTTCTAAGATGCAGATACTAGCCTTGGTGAAGTGACCATCATTGGTTAAGGAAAGGGAGGGAAAGGAAAAAAAGCAAGCTCTTTATTTCTGTGTAGAAGATATGACTTATTTTGTATGACTAAAAATATTGTACTGTGTAGTAAACATGGTATAAATTAAAAACTTGTTTACAGAGATATTTTGGAGGTCTCAAGCTGCATTGCTCTTTTGGCTTGCTGTGATCTGGAAAGCTGGTATGATTTCTTTTACTCTTACCTAAATAGATTGAATTTGCTGGACTCTTTGCCCTAAGTCAAAGTTGTTCATATTTGGGAGTCATACTGGTTTTTAGATTACTGCATGCATTTGAATATTTATGACAGCTACAGCTTGTAGAATTTTCTGCCTGGATAGCCAGCTGTTCCTTTCCTGACATTTCAAACTGAAGGACTGTACTTGAAGGCAAATTACTCAGGGAAGATGTTCAAGTCACTTGGAAAGATCAGTTTACAGATTTTTGCAGTAATAAATAGTGCTTTTATTTAAAAAATTAGTCAAACTAGGGAAATCCTCTCTTACAGTAATCCACTGAAAATACATTCTTTTTGTATTCTGCTTTTACTTTGGGTGTTTTGTTTTGGGCTGGCTTGCTTTTATTATTGTTATTTAACTTAGCATATTACGGTTCCTTTAATGAGAACAAAGGAAAATGGGTTGGTGCCAGCTTCAACCAAGATGCCAGAAATTCCTTTGCTCAAGAGGTTTCCAGCCCAGGGATTGAATTCCCCATGCTGAAACTAAAGACAAGTTAGAAAAATTTGTAGAGAGAGATAGTGGGCTATCTCTCCAGAAATAAATTTTTTTAAAAAAATCAAAACCAAAACAAACAAACAAAAAAAACAACACAGAAAAACAAAATAATAGAAAACACTAAGCACAGTATAGCTTCCTTTTAGGTAGGGAAAAAAATTGAACTAGAATAAGACTTTCAGTGCAAAAAGTTCTTTTCTAAGATATCCTAAAAATATTTATAAGAAATCTGCTTTTAGTAGAGTTCAGGAGCATGTCTAAAGGCACTGTATAAGGAAGGGATCCTGTTGTGGTAAAGTGTTTGTTGACATGAAAGAAGTTTTTTCTTAAGTATTCTAACCTGGTCAAATGAAAAAGCTTGCTGCTGTTTTAAAATGTTTAAAGCTTCAAGGCTGAAACAGGGTGAAGGAAGGCTTTAATGAATTAAATTACTATTCCTTTTGAAATTTGTTGTAACAGCTATGGTTGATAGAAAGTCATTTGGATCAGTCATGTAACTGTCATGGTAATACGTATGCTATAAATAACAATTAGAAAGCAACACTCGGTGTATTATGGGTGGGATGACATGCTGTGCAATTTCCCTGAACTTCTCTTTATTTGCAAGATGCATGGAAGTGTTGGAGGCCAGGTTGGATGGGGCTTTGAGCAATCTGGTCTGGTGGAAGATGTACCTGCCTACAGCAGAGGGGTTGGAACCAGATGATCTTTAAAGGGCCTTTCTAAACAAAACTGTCGTATGATTCTCTTTTTACTCTCATTCATATAATTGCATTAAACAGATAACTGTCTCCCATTTCATTGATATTTTGGCAATTTACAGGATTTCAGGAACTGAGGACCTGTTAGGATAGAACTATAGCCTTCAAAATCAAGATGCTTCTGAGTTGATAATGAGCATGTTAAAGGAATTCTAAGAATATTAATTTACAGAAATTTTGTTGCATGTTGTGTTAGTGGAAAGTACTTATTTAATGTCCAAGGATATGGATATAAAGACTCAATCAACACTTAGATGTGAACTTCATCGGTGCGAGATGATGTTGGGGGTCAATTCTTTCAGTTCCTAGAGTAGTTAGGTCTCATGCAATGGCTTTTCATGTCTTTATCTTTTCCAGGTAAGTTCAGAGTCTCTTGTCCAGTTCTGGTCAAGTGAGGCAGAGATGTAAGAAACTCTAATATAATTACCCATATATTAACTTCCATAGCTTCCTAGAGAAGAGATCAAAGTTGATTTTTCCACTAACAGAAGGATTTCAGGGCAAGAGAAATAATTGTCTGTTCTGGTTATGTCTTCTAACAGCTATTTGTGTATGTGTTTTGGGATTAGCTGCAGTATATGCTAGTTTTTTGCCCAGGCACTGAAAGAGGTGAAAACTCTTTATGGGAAGAGCTCTGCATAGAGCTCAATATACTGTTAGAACCTTGGCATCAAAAGAGAACTGGCTGTGCAGGAAGCTGTGATTAGTGTGGAAAGTAGAGGTTCAGTGATGTGTGACAGAGATTCGTAGGAAATGAGCTTTTGGTTCTGTTGTTCCCCCAACAACTTCGTTAAAAGGCAGATTGAAATCTTTCTCCAGTCTGGAAAGGGCATTTGGGGAATTGAAGAAGTGGAGACTTAGTGGTAGATTATTTATAGGCTGAACAGTGGGGGAAAGTATTGCAGCAGATTGAGGAAAAATAGGTGGAAAAATGAGTGTTTGCAAAATTTGGTGAATTAAGTTTTCCTTCTGGCTCATTACCTTTTCCTGAGCACTTCATTAATATATAGGGTCAGAACTTAGCTTGGGCTTGAAGTCATGTATCATTCTTAAACTGAAGTTTTCAGGCCTTGTATTCTTATTTTTTTCCCTGGCAAAATATGAATGAGGTCTGAGCTTAGTATGACTCCGAAGCAGTGTGGCAATATATTATTATATTAAATGTAAATATTATTCAAATATTTAATTAAATATTAAATATTATTCAATTATTATTATTCAAATATTATTATTTGAATAATAATAATAATAATTCCTAAAATGTGTTGATAGGTGCCTTTGTGTAAGGGATGCAAAAGCTGCTGTAACCTTTTCAGAAACCAAGCAAGCTTTTCCTTTGTTGGATGCTTTTAGTCATGGTATTTTTCTCTAAAGAAACAATTTACATTATACTTTTGATTACCGTCATTAAAAACCACTGCCAGCTCTGTTTTCACAATTCTGTAGCATAAAATATCTATTTACCAAGTGGAAGGGGAGGACCCCCCAAAAAACCCTAGTTTTCCTTAGAATGAGTGTTTTGTGCTTGAAAAATGTTTGAATACTTGAAAGTTTTGTTCTCCTGCAGAAAGAGAGGTCATCACTCTTGCACAATGGCTTAGATCAAAGTGCTGTGAAGACTTAAAAAGTCTGTTGATACAGCCAGAATTAGCTATCACCTTCAATTTTCAGAAGTGTTGGGCTTCAGCATCTCTGTCTATTCAGAGATAATAATTTAAAAGTGATCTGAACCATCCATTATCCAGGACTGAGACTGGTTTTAATTTTTCCCTTGGAATAAACCATATGGCAGTTTTAAGAGCACCTAACAAATAGTAATTTTAATTCTGTTCCTTAGTAGAAACTGTGAAACTATGAAACATAGTCCTTGCATATGTGTCCCTACCCTGAGTTATGCTTTTAGCCTGATCTCAGGAAACACAGGTGCTTTTTTGATCCCTTTTAACTTGAAGAGTTATGCTTTGTGAGATTGTAATCCCGGTCAGTTGGACTGCTGGGGACTGGTTGGGGAGCTGGTGAATAATCTGCCTCCAATTATCTTGCATCTCTTACTGCACCCCACTTCTGGGGTTGGGAGAGGGAGATCTGGAGAAATCTAACTGATGAGCTGCAGTAGGGTAAGAGGGCATGTAGGCTTCAGTTCACTTTGGCAATAAAATCTGCCTTTTTTCCTCTAATATTTCAGGAGGCAAACTCTTCACCAGCAGGAGAAAGGACAGTTGGTGACAAGGCATTCATGCTATGAGAAACTTGTTAATATTTGAGGTTTCTGCTGGGAAGCTGTGTTAGTAGGAGATTAATTGACTTTTACACTGTCATAATATCAGCTAGGAAGAACTTTCTGCAGGAAAAAGTAAGTCTTACATTTATTGCCATGGGTATATAGACAGTATAGAAAGCCCAGTGGATGGGGTCCAGTGTTGGGATGATGAAGGTGCAGCCTTCAGCGTAAGATGACATCAAACTGTAGGACTTTGAGCCCAAACAAAATGCCAATTCGTGAAAGAGGGAGTTTTGCATAGGGACTGGGATGAACTCAGATCCTTTTAAATCTGAGTAAAGATCTACAGGTCAGACAGACCTGGTCTCCTTTTTGAGATGACAGCTGGAGGGTGTGGATACCTCAGTTCCAGTGGACACTGGAGCATGCTTGTGCACAAATATTGAAGCCTAATTGCTTGATTCTTATCGGTAGGTCATCAAAAAGAATGAGCTCTTACTAGAACCACAATATACAGCTTAATATGAATTTAAAACCCCATTTTTCTCCTGTCTCAGTTGAGATATTAGCACAGGGAATCCACGATTGTAAGCATCTCTCTTAATGTGCATGTATATGTCTGCTCATACTGGATACTGTCCTCATAGGAGCACTGTGGGGCTTCATCAAAGATTTTAAAGGGCTTTACGATTCTCAGATGGAAGGAGCTTAGGAATGAAGTATTTGTAATCAGATAAGTTAGTAGCACATAACAAGGCTACAACCTGTTAACAGTGGCTATTAACAACCTATTGGCATCAGGATAATTAATGGTTAGGTTCTGGAAATGCAAAATTGCCCTGTGAAAAGGAATGTGGATGTGCTATGTATTTTTATGCTCGACTCCATTGTTATCTGAACTATTGTGCTGCATTACAAACAAACACAACTCAACATACCTCTCAAATCCAACAAAAACCTGAAAACTTTTCATTAGCCATCTTAACGAATATGGTAACAAGAATAAGTAAAGAATTAATACCTTTCAAATGGTAGTTTAGTGGAAAAAATTTAAATAAAGCTACAGTTATTTAAGAACTACCCATACTGTCCTCTCTAAATATTTTTGGTTCACTGATAATTTACTTACTTTCTGATTAAAAAAGCTTTGTCAATAGAACATTGGTAAGATGAAATTTTATAGTACTTATTTCCACTTGGATACATAGCAACTCAAGTGAGTGCTCTGAAAGTCATGGCAGTATTATATACTCCTTGAAGTAAAGGCTTCCAGGACTTCAGAATGAAGAGTTGGCAAACAATAGTAAAGAGGATTTATAGGTCTCAGTAAAAAAAAATTTGGCTTTTGAGAGGGAATAAAATTGTCTGTGACTTAATGCATATTGTCATACTCTGTGTGAACATGCATAGAACATGTAGCTGCAGTACTTAATGTATTTTTTAGGAGGGGGTAGCTGTTTCATAGATATGCATATACATTTGCTTTTATGAAACTGTGTGAATTGGATGCATAGCAGTTGGTTTGGATTTTGTCTTTAGGGATTTAGAGCAGTTGTGGTGTTCTCTTTGGATCTTGCCACAAATATGATGTTCCCTGAGTTTTCACCACATTTCCTAAACTGCTGTGTTTGGATTAGACCAGCCACAAGACACTCCAATTGTCTACATCCAGCAGGGCAATTCTCTACTCTGGTTTAGACAGAGCAACCTGAGCAGTTACATCCAGCTGCTTCTATTTCATTAAGTACCCAAAAATGCAACTCACATTAGCTATTACCAGAGTTTCTTGAGCCTGTAGAGACAGATGGTAGTGCAAGCTGCAGTCCTGTTGAAGAAATCCCTGTTTGAGTTTGAGTTTCTGTACCTTATCACGAGGGTGGGAACAAAACATGTTAGTACCAGATCCATGCTAGCCTTTCATGGCCTCCTGATGAGGCCAATGGCTTACGTTCTATGATAATACATACTAATAATTTTTATTCTCATTCATAAGCCGTGCAGCTCCTGCCCCCCTCAGATTAATTCCTTTGGCGTGCCCTCCCATGGATCTCCAAGTTAGTTTCATTCCATGGTGTTGTTGTGAATAAGTGATTTAGATGCTTAAAGAATTCCTGTCAAAGGTATTGGCAAAAGGACCGTGTCTGTGACAGAGTTCAAGATGCATTTTGATAATGCTCTGAGGCACATGGTGTGATTCTTGGGGTGGCTCGTGCAGGGCCTTTGTATTGGACTTTGGTGATCCTTGTGGGTCTCTTCCAACTCAGAATATTCTGTGGTTCTGTAATTACTGGCAAAAGCAGGTTTTCATACAGATTTGTGAAGGCACAACTTAACAGAGTTTAATGGCAAGGTTCCGAACCTCTGTTGCTTACTACCTGGATGAAGCATAGCAAAGAAAATTGGATCGTAATCAATCTGAAGAGATTTGTGCAGAGGCTGAGAATATGGAAAAAAAAAAAAAAAAAAAAGAGCGCAAAGGGTGAGGGAGACCATCCCGTTAAATCACGAGGTCCAGAGTGAACCTGCTTGCCAGACTTAGCCTCACACTTGATTAGTGGATTTATGTCTAAAAGGATTTAGCAGCACTTAATCTTTGGATAATTTTACACGGAATGATTAAGTAGAAGTTGGTATAAGCACAGCAGCAATGTAACTGTGGATCTGAGATGGCACTATTCATACTAGCTCTAGTGTATTTAAAGCAATTTGCACACACCCAGACACAAAGTCTGTACAAAGGTGTACGTGTTAAAAATTCTTCTCCTGTTCAGGTGCGTTTTGGCTTTTTTACTTTCTACATCGTTACATTGCATTATTGTACAGAATTAAAAACTTGTATATTTTAAGGGTTCGATCCTGAGGGTGCTCCCGAGAGCTTCCCGAGCAAGCTGTCAGTTCCCTAACCAGGCATGGTTGCATTACATAGTCAGCTCCAGCATTTCCTACCTGTGTTGGGCTGACTCAGGAGCAAGTCTGCTCACAGCAGGATCATACCCGCGTCACCATATCCTTTTGCTGAACTGTTTTCTTTACTGTTTCTGCACATTTGGGGTAACATCTGGAAACATCCTGCAGATTTTTTTTAACGTTGCAAGATGCTGTGATTCTGTTTCAACTGCTGTTAAGAGTGGTTATCTATAGAATTTTGTGGGAAGACGCTGTGGAGTGTCTGCCTAATGGCTGAGTTGCTGCCTGAGACTTAAAGCAGGCAAGGCAGCAGGATTGATCGAGTTTGTTCTGCTGTCCTGCGGTCCTCCCGTGTCTGGACCTTGATCTCGGGTTTATGCGTGCATGTGGTGTGGGCAGTCTGGTTACAGCCTGGATTAACTTTGGTCTGAGCATGAACCTTTTGTCCTTGAGTCAGGAGGGCGTTGTGCTTTAAATGGGGGTTCCTTTCCAAGCAAGCGCTGGGGTCGGTGTTACCGGTACACCGCAGAAGGAGGCGTGTGACTGGAGGGACTTAACATTCACCATTCGCCGCTCTTCGGCTCTGCAGCCCTAATGTGGAATTCGCATAATTGGCTGATAGCTTTTTAGCCGGTTTTAAAGAGAGAAGCTCCATCTGGGCCGCCCGCCGTACTCTCAGGACTCCCCCACTGAACCCTCCCTGTGCCCTGCCTCTGCCCGACGAAGGCCGGGAGCAGAACCGCGGCGGAGCGCGCTGCTCGGCGGGGGGAAGGCCGTCCCGGTGCGGGCAGGGCGCTGTCCCTTTAAGGCGGGGGGCGGGGCGGCCCCAGGCGGTGAGTGACAGCGCTCCCGGCATCACGTGATCCGCCCGTATTTGAAGGTCGCAAAAAAGCAGCTTCCTTTAGAGAGAGCAAGAGGGAGCGAGAGGGAGGGAGCGGAACGAGAGAGCGAGGGAGCGCAGCCAAAATGGCCGACGGACCGTCTGCTGGGTTCTGAACGTTTGAAATAAAAAAGAGAGCAAAAAAAATTAACAAAAAAGAAAAAAAAAAACTAAACAAAAAAGCAAAAAACACAAGACCTTTTTTGGATTTTTTTTTCCATTTCCATTTCTACCTTGTATGCCTCAACTCGCTGGATTTAAGCACTGCTGCACTTTATGAGGTTAGTGGTACGTTTATGTTTTATTGTTTTTACCTATCGTTGATTTTTTTAGGAGCCTGAGCTGATCGTTTCTATCCGTGGTTTTTGCAGAGGTGAACAAAGACTTGCTTCAGATGTTGTCTGCTTGTACGTGTACGGCACTTTTACTGGATTTTTTGGGCTTTTTAGAAGGAGGTCTCCGTACAAGTGTGGTGTGGAATTGGAAGATATTTGTAATTTAAAACACCTAGGCAAATTACAGAAGATTTTCCGCGCTGGTGAAGTACAAGATAGTTCTGAAAATCTTGTTTTATTTAAATAGAGGCTTTTTAAAGAGAGATTTCTTCCCCACAGCACCCGGAGCTCTTAAATCTGCTGCAAAAATTTGCATGTATAAAGCCGGGCTCGGATTCTTTCTGCTGCTGGGTCGGAGCGGAGCCGGCTGGGGCCGTGCCTTCGGCGGGAGCAGAGACGGAGCCTCCCTGCCGAGCCCCGGGGAGCGGTGCGGGGGCTGAAGCTCCGGCCGGGCCCGGCGCTGCCGCCGCGGGGCTCCCGCGCGAGCTCGGCCGCGGTTGGCGGCGCATCCGGCGTGCGCTAGGTATTCAGGAATGTGCGGGATGCTGGCCACTGCCGGGGTTTTGTGTTCTACGGAAAGCAAGTGTTCGTCTCCACCTTAGTAAATGTAGGCAAAGAGCTGCGCCTCGCCGCATTTTTTTTTTTTCTTCCCCACCCTTCTGTGTTGCTAAAAATTTAAATCCGAGTTATTTTTGCAACTCCCTGCAGAAACAAGCAGAAAATTAAAGGGAAATAGCTGGGGCTTGCTTTCTGAGAACAGGCTCCTCCTCCTGCATTGTAAGAGTGTGATGTAATGCTCCTTTCTGTGAGGGTAAATGAAAAAATTCTGTGGTGGTATACCTTATTCTTCACCCCTACCTCATCACAGGCATTGCATTGTGGTATTTTTTTGTAGCTGAACATGTAAGCAGCAGATAATTCTGTGAATAATCGTGTGAATGTACTCCATATTGCAGTGTATTAGTGCAGTGATTGTGGTTAGCAGGTCAACTTTGTAAACATACAAGATGGCTCATATTTTATATTTCTTTGTGGCCTACGTGCATACAGTTAAACACAAATAAAGGAGACAGATTTCAATAAGCTTAATGAAAATGTATCTGGCTGTTGTCATTATAGTTTTGTACATATTGGGACTTTTTTCCCGGCACTGGATAGCAAATATTTGAAATAATTCTGCAGTATATTACGTTTCTCATGGAAATTAAGAGATAGTATCTTTTGAGGGTTTTTTTAAATTTTAAATTAGAGGAAGCCAATAAAAGTGAACTCTGCTCAAATTCTAAGTAGTGTATTTTGCTGGTAATTTTGGTCATTAAACATTTAACAGTAATGGATAACTCAGTTAATGCATGAAGTAACACATGCTCCTTGCTTAGGGTTAATGAACTTACTAGATTCTGCCCTCATGTTACTGGCAGGTATCTGAGGAAATGCTGTAAAAACGTTGACTTTGACATGATGTACCCTGATGGCTTTTGTTATTCAAAACCTTCTTGGGCTCAGTGGAGATCTGGGTGTAGCTAGAATATGTTGACTCTACCTGTTGATTGACAAACAATAATTAGACATTAGAACTGTTTAAAAATGCAGTCTAAAGTACGAGTTTTCTCAGATTTGGTGCTTGCTGGACAGAAACATCAGTTACTGTAGTTTATGTGATAATTGCCGTAGAACGGGATCCCTGAACTGAGGAAGTAAAGAAAACCCCAATTGTGTCCTGAGCCTGCAGTATTGTAGGATGTAGTCTTCCCAGAATCTGCACTTCAGAGCAGTACTTGCCTTTTCTGTGTATTTTTTTGCCTTCATGCCTACTGCCTACATTACACACTTCCAGAATGTGTAGATGTTTGTACATATAGCTTGATGGTTAAGGTGATGGAATACAGGGTGGTTCCCAATACTTGTAACTGCTCCTAGCTACAGAAGCTGTGATGGATCGGACAAAAGACAGCTATCAGGAATAATAGAAATCGTTCCAATAAGGAGTCTGTCAAACATGTGAGCAGCTTTGCGAGACTGTAACTGTGAATAGGTAAGACCAATTTAAATAATTCCTATTATAAATATGCTTTTGACCTCTCAGATCTTACTGCAGAGTGTGTTGAGGACTGTGCAGTCTGTGCAACCATAGGGTTTTAAGTGTGACTCCGGGCAATTCTCAACACTCTTTGTATTCAGTGCATTTCTGCAATACAATGGGAACAAAACACTTAATTTTGGGAGACATGACTTGAGTTGCAATTTCTAGATCAATTTGAAGCTTACAGAGGCATGGGGGTAGGGGAATTTTTTTTTTGCTTTGTTCAGTTTGCAGTGATGATGCTGAGTTCAGAAGCTTTATTAAATTTTTGTTTGCATTTGTGTGTCAGTTGTTATTGGTATCTACAGGAATCAGTCCCTTTCCAAAGCAGACTGTTTTAGTTCGTTGAAAGCTACAGTGAAGTCTGTAGTCAGCACAACCCCTGGAGATTTTTGCTCTACATCCAAGAGATTCTTGAAAAATAATTGACAAGAAAAGCCTTATTACCACAGAGCTTCAATATACAGGAGTCTGCAATTCTAATGGGAAAAAATTCAGAGAAAACAAGTGACTGAAAGATCAGTATACTTAGTTTCAGTTGCTTTTCTTTTAGCCTTTTTCTCTCCTGCTGAGAAGGAAGAAAAAGAAACTTCATAAGACCATGCAGTCTTTGCCAGCTGATTTCAGTTAAACTTAACCTTCTTAAAATTTTTGTTTCTTAATTATTAGTAGGTGGCTTAGTAGAAGGGGAAAGCATCTAAATCTATGAGGAAAAATCCATAGAAATAAAGTATTTCTGGAACAAAGTTTTTATCCACAACTTTCCTAGTACCCCTTTAGAAACTTGTCTTGCATCTTGAAGCAGAGTTCTTTAATGCTGGTCATTATGGATCTACATTGCTTTTGGACCAGGGTGGAAGGTGAGACGTTTACAGTTTATTTTGAACAATATTTCTTGGAAGCTGCACCCTTGGTGCTCTCTTCAACTGGTTCATAACAGAAAAGTTTCAATGTTTTTTTTGCTTTAATTGGTTAAGAAATCATCTACTGCCTTCCTGAGAGCTGTTTCGCCTTGTTCAGTATTGGTTTCCTGTTTAAACAGCTCAAGAATTGAGGCAAGAAAATAAGATACATAGGATGTTTAGCTCCAAGGACCTGTATTTCGTGTCCTGTCAAGGGAATCAGGTGTGAGTATCAAAGTTCTAGTGTTGTTCCCTTAGATTTCAAGTAGCAAGGCTTTAAATACCAGGCTAACATTATTGCGCCAGAATTAATTTGTCAAATAGATGGAAAATTCATCTTAGATTAATACAGAGATGTATTTCTTCTGAAATCTTCAGTTGCTAATGTGGTGCTGGCATCAGCAGTCTTACATGGTATGATTACATGTGCCATATTTCAAATATTGGTCAAACAAGTTGCTTAAAGTTGGGTGTCAAAATAACAGTTTTTGGCCATTTCAGCATTGAAGGCAAATGTGGAGTTATCATGGAGATAAATACTATATATTGGGAATATTTCTATTTTGTTGTTGTGCTGGTGCCATAATTGCTCTTCAGAACACAGGAGAAGCAGTGCCTTTCTGTATTTGTGGTGCTTATTTGTATTTGTGGTGAATTCCAGTTCCAGAGCTGTACATTTAACACTTGTCACTGCTTAAGTTCTTTACACATAGGTCTCCTACTAAAGAACACGATGGAGTGGATTGTGTTTTTTGTTTGGTTGGGGTTTTATTTTGGTGGGTTTGGCGTTTTTTTCTTGCTGAGACAGAACATATATTCTGGAAGCAGCATGAATATGTGCAAACCCTGATTTTTTTTTCTTTTGTGCCATCAACACACTTATGAAGGGAATTCCTAAGGTTAATGGATATTGTAATTTTAAAGGCTATTTTCATGTCTGTATACAGTATGCTGGCATTATAGTTTAAGAATGAAATGCCCTGCTGTTACTACAATTGTATATTTTTTAATAATTTCTGAGAAATTGTGTCTTAAGAACTGGTTGATGTGATATTTGGGTGTTATAGCATGGGTAAATTGAAAGACTTTTCATTCAAAATATTGTATGTTAAAGACTACTTTTAATTAGCCTGTTTAGTCATGTGGGAAAACAACACAAGATGTAACTATTGGAGTTTTTTCAAATACCTAAGTGAAGATAGATTAATAAAACACAAGATGAACTTTAAAGGCAGAACAAACCAAAATGGGTTAGACACCATGGAAAGATGTGTGCTAATACAGCTGGAGATAAACTAGTGAGGGCAGTTTTGTTAAAAACCACAGTTAGTAATAATAAAAGTTGATTAACTGCTCCGTAGAGTGCTACAATTCGTGTCTGAACTGAATTAAATGGATGTTTGTATATGTTAGGCAGAGAAAATAATCTAAAAGTCCATTGACACTGATAGGCGGAAAAATACTTAAAAGTATAAATATGTTTATATTCATAAAAACATGTGTTAAATTGAGCCTTTTAGAAGTGAAATGTGACCTTGGAATTTACTACAACAAAACCAAAACAAGACATCAAGATAAACTGTGTTTGATTTCATGCCAGCAAGGGAGTTCTTCTCTTAGGATGGGATATGTGATGCCACATTTTAACAGTGGGGGAGATCAAAAAATTGTGAAGTAGCTCCAATAAGAGCAGCAAGAAATATTACAGGGAGGTAGTCTAGTAAAAAACACTTCAGCTTTTCATGCTTATTTTTATAGATACATTCTCTGCAAACTAATAAGTAGTTGTCTAATTTGTGTCAGAAGAGCATCATTTTGACATAGAGCTCTGTTGTAGTTGGGTGTGCTTTTAATAGCATAGTTACTTCAGCAACTAAAAAGCAGAATGGCATGAATTTTTTTAAATCAAGGTGACCATTCTTTTTTTGGTTCCTTAAAAGTACGTGAAACCCTACTGTACAGGCTAAAATTATAAGGGAAGAATGCTCGTCTTTTGCGTGTGCTTAGCACATGTAGGCTTAAGGCTTCCTGAAGTACAGGTCTGAGTATAGCAGCTGAACCAATTTGAACTAAAGCAGAATATTGCCTTAATTTCTGAATCAGCAAAGAGGTATTTCTTTAGAATATAAAACAACGAGAAAATTGCTTCTGGTGTTCTCAGTGGGATGCTTTTCCCCCTTTTAAGCACAGCATGTGCTGAATAACATAATCACAAATCTGCTGTCCACTTGTAATCTAAGTTGCTGTTGGCCACAGCCTCCATGTACAAGGAAAACGACAAAACTTAAGCTGCAGTGACACTGCTAGAATTGGGTTTTTTAAACAGCTTTTGTAGATTCTGAGTTTTTTGAGCTAGTTGACCTATATGAAAATGGGAAAGGTTAAATATATAATGCCACTTAACCATTAATTAGAGCTGCACTTAATTGCCCCATTTTATATGTGCTCTGTGGCAAATATACACAAATGTGTTGTCATTGTAGTTCATCATATGTTTGTGAACTTGGTTGTGTCTGAGCTATCCAGTTTTCTGGGATGCAATGTCCTGTGTCACTTAAACCTTCTTTAAAATAAGTCTTGAGTATTTTCTTCCACTTTTTTCCTCCTGGGTTTGAATTTTAGTGTTGGTAGTAGAAGACATGGCAACTTAATATTAGAGTGCTAATGTAGCAGCATTCAGCCTCTTGTTCCAGCTTCTGTATCAACATTTATATTTTTAATTGTATATAATTTTGCTTAGGGAATCATACCATATTCAGGGTCTGATTTAAAACACATGATTCAAATTCTGTATTGGTACTCTAGATACACTTGACTACAAAACAGCTTTCTTTGGCAAGAGATTGGCTACTACGGAGAACTTCGTCAACTAAAGTGAAACTGATGTGTTCTGATACATCACTTTGCCAGCTAAATATACAGCATGTCTGTACTCAGCCTTTTGCTGAACAACTCATAGGGAGGATGATTTCATCACAACATACAAGTGAATTTTGGTATTAAAATGCTTGGAAATTCTGATCTGATAGCTCTTGATGGATTTTTTTCCAGGCTGTTCTGCCGCTTACTTGTAGAAAGTTTGAGGACAATAAACAGAAAATGGCTACCTTCTGTATGCAGGGGAAGAGAGTGTAGAAGGTACCAAAACTTAGCATGTGATTTTTCCTAGCTTATTCCTGTGTCCACTGACAACCAGTTGTCCTGTGAAACAGAAAATAGTGGATTGTTTCATTCACATGTGAATTTTAAAAAATGAAATATTCTATATCCTAGTTAAGACTGTATAAATAAACCATTCCTGTTTTGTTAGATTTTACTTGGATACTGTTAGTGTTACTACCTCACTATTTTAGTCAAGGGATCTTCTATGATAAATATTAGAAAAATACAAAATAATACACTTAAAACTGGTTAAACGTTCACTGTAAGTGAACAAAACTGGTTAAAAATATAGCACATAGAAATAGAAGATGTCCTATTGAGGATATATATATGTCATTTTATATCTAGCTCTGTTTTTCTTTTTGGATGTCATTACAAGTTTATGTGCACTGGTTGGAGTCTAAACGTGGGCTAGGTTCAAGTTGCCTCTAAAAATGCTTGGTTAACCTGAAGTAAAACCCCAAAAGCTTTTTTGAGCCTAGTATAAAGGTTCCAGCTGGTGCTACAGAAGTTAGTTGTAGCAATATTAATGGGAAGTTGAAATTAAATAGCCTCGTGTTACAGAGTCAAGTTTTCTGTTCCTTTGCAGGTAATGTTTGCGTTGTCTGATACATATCAACCAGACCAAGCAATGCTCAGAGAGAAAAATTACAAGGTTATTAGGGTTATTTTTCTTTGATTTTTGTCTTTGCCCGTGTCCTGTAATTCTATTCAGAGCACATCTAGATCGCCTTGGCAGGAGCACTGGCTAACCCGCACACTGGCCTTGCTGTAGCAATCGTGACTGCTTTGTCTGATGGAAGCACACTGATGGTGGTGTGGGAAACTATAAACAATAACCTCATCTGGGTGGAGATTAAATCTTCCTAGTAAGTTTGGCTGCATATACTTGTTCAATAAGGTATTTCTCCTAACTTTCCTTAATAGGCAATTATGTTTTGAAAGCCTCTGAATTATAGTAGGAAGGCTTAATAAGTGACTTGGGATGGGAGAATCCTAAGCTTTACATGCAGATAATTTTTCAGCTGTTTTAACCAGTTTGGTCTTGTGCAAAAGCTATCTGAATTTGAATTTAACCATCTCATCGTGCATGGTAGCTATTCTGGAGTGATGACTTCTGATTAAGTCCTTGAGTGACTTTTTATCACAAAATAACACATTCTGCATCAAATTAGCTCTGCTGTGTTATTAAGTAGGAGATAGTTTTGCTCTACATTTGCCAGTTACTATAAATAAAATATATGTATCCTGACACAGAAAAACTGTAGGAAGTGTGTGTTTTACTAGATTTTAATTATAACAAGACGAAAAAGGCAAAAGCTAAACTTGGAGAGACTAGAATTTACCTAGGCAGCTTTAAGTACCCTAAAGCCAGAGGTGCAGAGTTCTTTAAGTTAGCTTGCCGTAGTTGGGCCATTAAAAACTAAACAGGTAAGTTTTTGGAAAGTCAGCCTGTCTTGATAAAGTTTTGGGGACAAGATGGTTGATGTGGGTTTAAAGGGGTTGTTTTAAAGATGATAAGATATATTTGAGTGTTCTGTGCTCAGAAAAAGCTGAGGTTGGCTGTGTCAGTCTCCATTACATTCTGCTTCAGTCCAGGTAATGTGAAGTGAAACTCACCTACTATGGACTTGCAAATAAGCAAGTCAGCTTAAGTTTATGTAACTTCTCTTGATCTTTTTCTTAAAAAAAACCTTTAAATAATGCTTCAGTTAGTGTTAGATAACTTGGTTAAGTTTAAATGCTTCTTCCCCTTTGCATTCTTTGGCCGTTTTTCTATTGTTTAAGTACTATTCTAAACATTAGTTGTGATCATTTTAGCTTGAGCAGTGCTTGTTCTATGGTTTTAATGTTAAGCTGTTAAAAAGAGGCTTCATCGCTGGCTCAGTGCATTAATAAGAGAAAGGTTGCAGATTGCTCTTCATTGGAAGTTTAATTATAGCGTGTAACTCAATTTCCTTTTTTCGTTGTTAAGAAACTTTGAGATAATTGTCTGTTTTCCAGCTTACTACATTTTTTTATATTTGTGTGTGTCTGATATGGGTGTGTGTGTATGCATATATGTAATAAGTGCATGTTGGCAGTTACAACAGTTAAAAACCACCAGGTATCAACTGACAGGTAGAGAGACTTCTTGGCAGGGCATGGGTGTTCAATACATAAATGAAAATGGCTCCCTAAGTCAGTTCGGGTTTTGTATTTGGGAAAAGCCTGCACAAAAGAAACAAGTGCCTTTCTGTAAGGTAAGTGTACAGATGTAAGGGGAGAAGCAAAGAAATTCAGAGCCTCTCTGAAGGCCACACAGGAAGTCAAAGGCAGAGCCGGATTTGAACTCAGAAGTTCCTGGCTTTTGGCCTGCGGTTGAAGCCAGTCATACACAGCTGTATTGGATTATGAATAGAATTATGCTTCCCCCCACTCCCCTTCATGGATTTATGGGAACAAAGCTGATTTAATCAAAATCGTGATGTGAGATGGAAAAAAAGATGGAATTCACCAAAAAAGGTGTCATTCACCTTTCTCAAAATTTCAAGTGCTAACACTTCGGTGTCAAAAGTTGGTTCAGCATTTGTGAATTTCCACTTGGTAAGGAGCGTGATTAATGTAGCTAGGTCACAAATTGTGACAAATGCTAGTGCAGTGCCTTGAGGTCAAACTAGGGGCTTATTCTGAGTGTGGAGGAACTCAGGCTTAAAAGCTACTGCTCTGCATGCTACCTTGAAAAATACTAATGATATAAAGAAAATGCCCTGAAATTTGATTGTCTTTGACGTTTTAAAATAGAAGTGAAAACCTAGTTCAGAGACAGTCTGCCTTAAGTTGACTGTTCATTAAACTGAAATTCACATTCTATATTTAACACTTGTGGAATTTTTAATGGGGCTTTAAACGTTGTTATTCTTCAGTGCAGTATGAAAGAAGTGAGAACCTGCTGTAGGTTTAATGCCTCATATTTTGTTTCTTCCTGAAGTAAAATCTTGGAGTAGCTTCAATTAATATATGAACAACTCTAGTAATTTCAGGAGTTCCCTTAAAGTTCCCTTTAGTTTTGATCTAAAATATTATTATAGAATGAGCATCACCATTAAAAATTATTTTTCTGTGCTGTTATAAATCTTGACAGGGGTCTTAAAGTCCATTTCACAGTAAAAGGGGATTCTTTTCCAGGCAAAATGTCATTAATACCAAGCTCTAGCAGCAAAGACAAGTCTTTCTTTTTTGCCCTGGGGTACCTTAATCTATGTGCTGTGTCTTTCTGACTGAGGCTTTATGCAAATGTATAGTAAGGTTATTTTCCTAAATTATGAATGAGGAATTTAGCCAGAGAGTACAAACTAAAAAAACCTCCCATAACTAAAAAAAACACTGAGATGGTTTTTGTTTGCTTACCAGGAAGTAATTCTCATTTTGTCTGTTAAAAGTAACAAAAATGTTAAACAGTTTTAAAAAGAAGTCCAAGTATCAAAAGCTTAATAGTAAAATATCTCACTCCTGAGGAGTTGAAGCACTGATGTCTCCTGGTGTGTGCAGTGTGACTGGCCACATTCTTTGGAAGGAATTGTCTCTGTGTGGTGTGCACTTTGAGGATTCATCTAAAAATTTCATTGGTAGTTAATGAAAAATCAGAATAATTAATTTGAGCATTACAGTGGTCTGCTTTTTTACTCACCCTCCTTTTTTATGCCCTGTCATGTTTTAACCCCAACCAGCAACCAAGCGCCACACAACTGCTTGCTCCAAACCAAGCCCTGTGGAAAATCCTTTGAGTTTCCCTTTCAGTTTTAGTTGTTTTGAGTGTTTACAAGTACTAATTGCCTTTGACTCTGGCTTCAGAAGACATTTGAACTGGGTTTGTGAGGTTTGTCACATAAGCCTGAACCACTTTAGAGATGGATATTGTTGTGTCAGTTCTTGCTTTATTCACCTATTACAGCTGGTAATATATTGTAATTGAACTGTATAGTTCTTCCCCGCAGATCTTCCAGAAATAGTGTAACCATCTAGTGATGAGTTGCTGAGTTTGGAGTTGCTACCCAGTCACTCACTACCTGTAATAGTGTTATGGGCTAGATTCTTGGAGTGATGAGTGGAAGACCCAGCTGAGCTTGTTTCATTGTGAGCTATGTTGCCTCCTAATTTAAATCAGTAGCATAGCTTCAATGGCTGAATAAAGTTTATCCCACTCTTTGGTTAAAGCAAGGTGTTAGTTAAGAGTAAGCTTGTAAGGGGCTGGTTTAACAAAGAATGATGTTTCTAGTGAAGCCAAATGTTTGGTTTTTTTTTTCTTTTATACTCTTTAGAAAAAGTGTACGTAAAAGTTGGTTACTTGTACTTGATGCACTTCCCCATTCAGATCAGTCAAGTGTAGGTCACATTTACTGATAACCATAGGTCCAATTGGCAGCTCTAGCTTAGCAGATAGATTTGATTAAAGCTAAAGGTCTGGTCTTTCACCTAAAATCTGGAATTTTAAATGCTTACATGTGTGACTGAATTCTGTGTTGCTTCTACTATAAGGTGATGCTAACTTTTCTGCTAGGTAGCATTAATCATTTTCCAAAACAGTGGCTTCACAGAAAGAGAGATGCTTTGCTCTGCAGTATGCATGGAAGCATCAATAAGTGGACAGATTAGATTTGAGGTTCTAGTGTTTAAAGGGCTTTTCTTTCAGCAGGAAGTAGTCTCCCACATCAGCTTATGTATTTTAACCTTCAACTTTATATAGCAGCAAAGAGTTGACATGTCTTGATGCAGAGCTACCTTTCTTAAAGAGGATCAAGAGAAGGTTTAACTGAAGAGAAGTGCAGTGTTTTGTGGAACGGTGAATATCTTATATTCATGTCATGACCATACCCTGGTGTTGCCTAATGTCTAAAAAAAGGAAACGTCGTGACATTTATCATTGGTAGATAGGAAGAGGTATTTGCTAACTAAAGATAGGAATCTTCAGATCTTCTGTCAGCAGAGGTCAGAATTATATTCATCACTGAAAAGATGCCAAACTTACGTGGACCTGTGTTCTGAATGCTTTTCTGAAAAAGAGTGCACACTTCTAACCACTCAGAAGTTAAGAATGTCTGTTACTCTTTGAAGATTATAGTCGGTGAGTTTTAGGCATTTCTTTGTGTCTCATGACATCACTGAACATGAGAAATGAGTGGTTTTGATTAAAAAAAAAATTTGCATAATGTAACAAGGCAAAAAGTAACCTAAAAGTAGCAAACACTACTTGGATGGAGAATGTAACAAGACAAATTAGCCTTACCTTGGTACTTCAGAAATATGTTAAATGCTAAAATTTCATTTATGTCACTATAATTTTTACCTCACCTTTCCCCTTGTAACTTAATGTTTTTATTTTCTGTGTACTGTTTTGGTCATGCTCTTCTATAATCTCTGAGGTGGCAGTTCGGTGGTTTCCTCTTTCTAGATCCTTTTCTGAATTACGCCTTGCTTTAAAATTTCCCTCTTCCCTAACAGAAAGAGAGTGGCCGTGCCTGGAAGATTATCCATAGCCATGTTGTATGTGGTATGCAAGTTCCCATCATCTTAGAATTTTTGTATGTTGAAGCAACTTTCTGATGTGAATTTCCATATTGTGAAGGAATGCAAGCTTTCTGGAATATAGATATCCTAGAGCTGGTTCTATACTTGGTTTACAAGAGAGATTTCTTGAAAGTAATACATAGTTAGTTTTAAAGTGTTTCCATCTTCTTGAGTGTGAAAGGACACCAGATTTTTGTAAGCAAGATATGTATTCAGTCCTCACTGATTATTTACTATTTTTAAAAATTTCTTAAGTTATCTTAAACTACTGTATTCAAAAGCAGGAGATACATAGGATTGAAGTTAGAAATTGTCTCTGTGAATGACAAGCAGCAAATAAAATTCATCACTTAAGCTGTAAATTGTAATTCCTGGAAAGAAACAAGATGAGGATCCTCAATCAAGATTTTGGAAATGTTGTCTACTGCACTTAATGCAAATAGGAAAAGCTCTCAGATGACTGACTGCTGAGATGGGGCAGGCACAATTCCATAGGAATAACAGCATAGTTAAAAGAAAATCTTTCCCTGGTGGGAGGCTACTCTTAGTTTAGACAAATGCCTGAGGATACAGTGAACACTTTTCATATAAACTTTCTAATGTCTTTGCATAAGAAATAAGGAAATGATTGTTTATTTAGCAACTAGTGAGAGTTGCATGTCTAGACTAGGTAGTTTAATCTATGCTTCATTTCCAGAAGGCATGGAATAAAGTTAACTTTTAAAAAAAAGTGCAGCTAGCGAGTGGTGCACAGTATCAGGACTGTAAAAAATGGATGAATCAAAAATAGTACAGATTAGTGACAGTGAGAGGTAGCAATCATCTCTGCCTATTAATGGACTATTCTCTAGAACTCTTTTTTTTCTGTCTGACAAGTGTTGTGGCTAGTTAATTTAAATAAACTGTTAAACAGGTATGATTATGTGGGCTGCAGAATGCTGTTTTCCACCCTTTTACAGTATATACTGTAAATGTACATACAGCATATAATGTATCTCTTGACTACTGGCACAGAATCCTGACATTAGTTAATCTACAGTAGAATCTTCTTGAAATTTCTAAGTTACCCTGTGTGGGTGTCTCTGGCCATCTGCACAGGTAGTGAGTAAGGTGGCACTACAGTGTTGAGCACAGGCCTGTGTTTTCCCATCTAAGTCAGGAGGTTGTGCGAATCAGGTTGACAGGACTTCATTGTGATGCAGTGGATGCTACTTGTGATGGGTTTATTCCATGGATTCTAATAACCTCCTGCTTTAATTCTTACTTTTAGAAAAAACGTTTGAATAAGCAGTGGTATTTCTAGTGTTAACTGTAGTGTTAACCTGATTTATCCTTGGAGTGGTCTCTTTTAAAAAATGTATTTATCATCAGATAGTTGCAGTTTTCTGTGACCTTACAAAGCTTTCAAGTGAACTTGTTATATCCTTCCTGATAATGCTTCCTGTGGAATACTGACAGCTGTCTTGCCTCTCTAAACATAGCTTGCCAAGAACATGAGGAGAAATTAAGAGTTTAAAAACTTTCAAAGAGTGAGGGATTTCTACATTCCTGTACATTATGTGCACATAAAGTGTGTTTGTATACATGAGAAAAAGAGGTGGGATTTTTTTCTTTACTAAGTGTGGGAACTGATATTTGCTTTCTGGATTACACTGCAAAGTTTTCCTAGGAGATTGCTAAAATAAAAGGAATTTTCATTGATACATACTCAGTTATATCATAACATGTAGATGTATAATACAATATGCTTAGAAATTTAATGTTGGCCATTAGAACTGTTGTTAAAGAATTTGTTCATCATGAGGAAAGAAGCTAGTGCATAGCTAGTGTCAAATCTGGTGTTCTTCAAAAGCACAGCAGCAATTTTAAGTCTTTGAAATCTAGGGAAGCGTATAGTAATGCCACTTAGACTCACTATTATGTTTTGGTGATCTGTGTCTTTCACACTGTTTTTTACAGCATCCTGTGCAAATAGCAAACCAGTAGATTATGGAGAGCTTCGATATGATGTTAACTGGTAATAGTGATCAGCATTCCATATGCAGTTGAAGATAGCTAAAAATAAGGTTGTAGCTATTGAGAGTGCAAGTGATGTTTGTAGATACTGCATGCCTTGGTGAGGGTATTTGGTTCTTTATGCTGAGATCTCAGGTAATCATTTTCTTAGAATGCCAGATCAAAATGATCACATCTTTGTCCTCAAAACTCAAGTGATTATATGAGGGAAGTTTGGAAAGGCTTTGCATTTTTTGGCTGCTTAAGTACCTTCACTAGGAAGGATTTTTAGTTTCTTGCAGTTCAAAACAAGTCACGTCTTGCACTTGTGTTGTTTTCATTTTTCGTGTTTCTTGCACACAATTTCTTTACAATTCTCTAGTTTTCATTCTGCATGCCAATGAATAATTTTAGATTATACCTTAATTAGGCATGAATCATGACATGACATATTGAGTTGTAATATTTTGAATAATTTATTGATCTCATTTTAAATTAAAAATGCCTAATGAAAAGGATGAGCCAGCTGGTTGCAGTAAGAAGGGTGAGAAACAGCATCTGGGGATTAAATGCTTCCACATGAGGCTCTGCAAAGAATTTCTGTTCTTACCACATAACCTAAGCTTCTAACACAGTCATTTTTAGTGGCCCCAAGATCTTGAGGCTTTAGAAGTAGATGTCTCTTTATTTTGATCTAACTCACCAGAATAAAGTTCAGTTTCCTTTAGTGATTGAGAGTGTATCTAAATTTCTTAGTAAGACCCACACCTTTCATTTATTCACTTAGGAGTAAGTCTCATGCTTTGGCCTTCAGAAAGTCTGTAGCAATGTAGCAAGGAGAAGACTTTAATTCGCTTATGATTTATCTAGTTTCGTGAGCAGGGTCTGCAATCTGTCATCCTCACTGAGGATCTAAAGAGACCTGATCCCTGCATGTCGGACTTTTAACAGCAGGTCCAAGCTCCAGAAGAAGAAGAGGGCATGGTCTGCTAACAAAATGATTCACTTTGGTGTCATGTGTGCATCTTAAAAATATTGCATCATCCTATGAATAGTGCAATACATCTGATTCTAAAAGCCTTTTGAGGGACATGGTTAATGTGATTTAATTTATCAAGATAACTTTTATCAGTGTTTAAATCTTCATACAAAAGTGGGGAAGGAGGAAGTTTATATCCATTTTCATATTGTAAAGAAACCTTGGAATGCATGCCAGAGTTGATGTATGACAGTATTTTAATTACACACCTAGAGTGGTAAATGTATTTAAGCTTTTTTTTTTCCCCCTGAGATGCATGGCTTGCAATTTAGTATTGCTGTTTCACCAGATTTTAGTTTATCACCTGTGGTTTTGTATTTTATCACCTATAGACAACAAAATTGAATAGTAGCTTTATAAAATAGAGTGATTTATTGATACAGTATATACTGTATCTCTTTACTACTGGTGTGGGGAATCCTAACCTTATTTAATCTACCATGGAATCTTGGTGACCTTACTACAACCATAGTCTGTAACAGCATAGTTGTAACTCCTTTCTTTGTATTCATGCAATCCTCCATGACTTAGAGAGTGACTCAGAAAAGTGTGAAAATATGCTGCAATACAATTAGATGGGATATAGTTTTGCATGGGATGTCCCTTACTAGATAAAAGCTGGGGATCAGCAGCTTTGTGAAGGTAATGAAACTCCATTGGATGCTGGCTAAGATTACATATCTGTGCTTTTCAAGATGTGGACAGTTACACACGTAATGGTTGTGTCTCTAGTACGTCTGTTTGTCTGGAGGGGACGTGATGATACCACTGTCAGTATAGCCTCTGTACCTGCAGACTGAGAGGTTGCTCCCTCTTGGTTTCCAGATATGTTTGGATACGTCTCAGCAGTATTTGATCTTGAGCTTGGTCCTACTTCTAAGTGGCAATGAGTTGATTATACTCTTCAAGGATTGGGTGATTAGTTTAATGCAGGAAAACTCAACAACTTTGGACTGTTGATTTCTGAAGAGTTAGTGGGGGTGGAACACTGTTTATTAAAGCCAAGCTGTTAAATCTCATCAGTCCTCTGTTGAAGGCACAATGCTTAAATGATAACATAAACTATGCTAAGGAGCTGTTGTCTCATGTAAGGAGTAGGAAAAATTGCTTCATGTAATGAAAGCTGTACCAAATATAAAACTGAATTGCTCTCTGGTTTTGTGCTATAGGAGAACTTGAGATAAAATTACGAGGGTGATACACACCTTTATTGCCCAGAGGCTTAAGTTTCTACTACCAGATTATGTCCTTTTGAAAGGGTGAAGAAATCCAGAACACAGTGTCCAGGCATTCATTCAGTAGCCAGAAGAAAAACATACTTTGCTGTGTAAAACATGAACCACAAACCTGTTTTTCATTCAGCCAGCTAACAGTTTGTCAGCCTTCACTGAATCTTGTTATTTTGGTGTGAAGTAAAATTCGTTGGTGACTACTAAGAATATTTCAAGAAAACAAAAAACCTGTGAAAAACCTGAACGACTGCTGGAGTGAAACTTGAATTACACAATTTTTCATTTAACTTCTTTGTTAGCGTTGCAACAACTCTCTCCTTTTCTAATACAGAGTTCACTGCAAAGTGAATCTGCAAGTAATTTTAGTGCAACTTGTTTTGTCTTACATAAAAATAGTAGTCTTTCTCCAAAGCAAAAGTATTTTTTGCAGACAATAATGTCAGACTCTCTTTTTTTTAGGGGGAAAATGAATAATGAAAATTAAACCGAATTTAAAGTGAATTTTTTTACAGGAGTTCAGAGCTGGTCATCTTGGGGATTTTTCAGTAGCTTAACATCAATTTTAAGAAATATAAAAATTAATCTCACTTCTGTCATTAAAGTCTGCAAATGTACATAAGTACATATGTACGTGTTGTGGTTTGAGCCGCAGTTTGGTTTTTTAGTGGACCAATCAGAAGTTAGCTTTTTAATTGGCATGTCGTTTGGCCACTTAAAGAACAGAATGCGACTTTTGGGTGATATTCATAAAAGCTCACCTCAGAGTTCAAGCCCTCTTTGACTTCCGGCCGGGGAGGAGTTCACATCTCCGTGAGTTGGAGAGGCCCGGTCCAGGCCCTGCTGCCTCCCCCGGGCGGTTGGGGCCGGGCCGGGCCTCCGTGGCGGGGGGGCTGCCCTGCCAGCCGCAGCCCAGGCTTAGGCTATTGTGGGAGACCTGCCTGGCCAGGGGAGGGGATGATGTGCCCCCGGCCCGGCCCGGATCAGTTTTTAGCAGCTGTGAAACGCCCTGCCGCTTCCTCTGGGGGGGACAGCTGGCCTGAGAGCTGGCTGTGGGCCTGGGCCCTTTCCCCCAGCAGGGGGAGGGGAGCCTGCAGTGGCTCCGGGCTGGGCTCACTCTAAATGAGACCAAGGAGTGGAAGCAGGACCCTTCCATCAGCGGCCTGAGTTTCTTCCCTGCATCCTGCGGCTTTTGAAAATCCCGGCTGTGCCTGGCAGAGATCCTGTGACCACCGCGGGCCTGAGCAAAGACATTAACCCTTTCCTCCTCCGTGGAAGGCAGCAAGTGAAGATGGAGAGAGAAAGACAGCATGAACTAAAATCAGTGAAAGAATTGATAAGGACTGCGGGAATAAAGGGATAGAGGAAGTGGGCATTTTTGTCTGGACTTCTCCGGATGAATCATAGAGATATGGACTAACATCATGATGCTGTTCGGGGGGGTGCAAAGTCCAGTCAAAGCTTGTGTGTATAGACTAAGTCCCCGGCTCCTGGGATAGAATAGGGAGAGCTCAGTTTTGAGACAAAAAAAGTGATTGGGGCCCGGCTCCTGGCCTAATAGGAGGTTTGTTTTGAGATAGAGACGATTTTAGAGGCAGAAAAAGAGAACCTTTGTTGTGTACTAGAGTGAGCATTCTTAAAATGGTACCCCGAATGTTCTGAGGCCCATAAGCAGCTTGGGAAACTGCTAATGGGGTGGGACTGCATAGACCTGCAAATCTCAGGTGGTTGCAGATTTGTGACATTGAGAGCCACCAGATTTTTTTCTTGTGGCATGGTCTTTATGAAAATTCTAGGGAGACTCCTCTCCCGAAAGGAGTGTAAGGTTAGGTTTAATGGTTGTGGCTGACTGAAATCATGGCTTCTCTCTATGTTGTGTGGAAAAGTGAATAGTTTGTGGGGGAGGAAAAGGTCGGATTTTGTTTTCTTTTTCTTTTCTTTCTTTCCTTCTTTAGCATGTTAATAAACTATGTTTAGCTATAAGTTGACCCCGTTTTGCCTTTTTCTTCCAAAATCCTCTCTCATATTTAGTGAACGAAATTTGGTGAACTCAAAACCATTACATTAATTGGTGGCCCATACAGGGAGTGCGTAACCCAAACCACCACACTACATAAGTACATAGAAGCAATTAACTTGAGTATGTTTTAGTATGGTCAACTTTCACAGTAAAACTATCAGTGTTACAGGTTGGTTTCTTGTAGTTACAGCCATTGGAAAGAGAAAACGATTGCAAGATGGTAAAGTTTGTTGCAGGTCACATGTAGACATGTTATCTCAGGTTGTAAAATCACTGAGTACTCAATTACGTGATGATTCCATTATAGTTTGTAAAACCAGTATACTTTTGGACTTGTGGTTGTTTCTTTAGAGGATGAGTATTGAGTGCTTAAAAAAAGTGGTATTTTGCATCCTTTATTACTGGAGTACATGATTAAATGTTAAGAAAAGAAGTAGCTTACTTGTATTTGTGAGGTCTGAATTCATATTTGAATTGTGTCTGAGCTCAAGATTACTGGTTGATTTTGTAAAAGTACCAAAGAATATCACACTCATACTTGTCTTCACTAAGGAAAGTTGCCAGACAAGAAACAGAATTTTTTTAAAATCTCATGAGAACTGTTTCCTGTGTTTGCAGGAAGACAGTGTCTCTATGAGAATGCTGCCTGAAATTTAATGTCGTCTTTGCAGGACTGCACATGACCACATGTTTTATAGTAATGTATTGGCGATCAAGGGCTCTTCGCATCACATTTGGAGTATTATGTTCTTGTTTCTAATGGAGTATTCCTTAATGGCAAGAGCCATTTCTCTCCATACTGCTTGTCCTATGGCTTTGAACATAGTTATTTATTCTTTGCTTGGGTTTACTTATGTGCAGAATGAAGTTTTACATAGTGTTGTTGCAGTGCTTGACTAGTATTTATAAAGGCCTTTGACATCCTGTGATGAAAGGAACTCTGCAAGTGTTCGGTTGTGGTTTAATTTTTTAGTGAAAATGCAGGAGGAGTCAGAAGAATACCAGTTTTTAATTCAGAGTCAGCAAAGGAGTCATTCTGTAACCTTGAGAAGGTCATGCAGTCTCTTCTTCTGTAACATGTTCTGGGAAAGCACTGTTTTCCAGAATGTGTTATTAAATGCTTTCCCTTTCCCAAGTCCATTCTAAGGGAAAAAAGGTAAAAAGTAAACCAACGTGCAAAACTTTACTGAGCTGCTAAATATAGCAGATATTTCTTAAGGAAATAGATCATTAAGGGGGGCAGAGGGTGAGAAGGGAGGGAATGTAACAGTTGCATTTCAGAGTCAATATGAGGACTTGAGCATGTGTTACCTAGTCACAGATCAGACTGGATTTTGCCTGTTAAAGATCTCTCTCGTTTGGGTTCAGTAAGCACTGTACTTAACTGCAAGTTCACGGTGAAGGGACTGCATGTAATCTTTATTGCATTCTAAGAGCTCTGTAATGGTACTCAGCTGGTAAACAAGTTCTTTCTTCAGACTGAATATTGTGTGTATTTGAGCTTTGTGATTGTCAAGATTGATAGTCAGCTCTTACAGCATCTTGTATTTGGCTATTGCATAATAATATAAATCTCGGTCACTTGTGAGATTTTTCCCTCAACTGACAGAGGAAGGTTATGATTACATACTGTCATTAAAATTACAAGATAGTGAGGAGCTTCTGAGAAGTATGCATCTGTTTTAAGACACAGTCAGCCAGGCACTTGCCTAATTATATAAGGCACAATAACATTAAGTAGTTATTTCCCGTGCTTCACGCATGCAAATACAGCGTTTAAGTTTTTTATTTCATACATGGTGCTATATCTTCATTTTACTCATTGCACAAAACACATAGATGTGGTCTAGAACAAGGGGCATCAAAACCTTTTTTTGAAGTACTTCAGCAAGGTGAAAAACTTGCCCAGTGAAGTGTGAGGCATAGCTGAATGTAAGTGCCAGTTTATGCATATGCAGTATGGTGGATTCAAATTGAAAGCACATGGATCTTTGTCCTGCTTTTTTGCAGTCTGGCTGGGCAGCTTGTTCGTGGGGTCTATAGTCCTGCGTCATCTCTCAGCTCAGCTGGCCTAAGGATGAAGAAGAACAGTATTTGTCCCTACCGAGAATAAACAATGGTTTGTAGTCTTCAAGAACAGCAGTTATTAAAACCTCTATACTTTAAAACACCCTAGTTAGAAGCCTTAATTTATGGAACACGCCTAGTAGTAATGGAACAGCAAGAATTTACCTGCCTGGCTTCAGCTGAATATACTGAACGTAAATGTAGGTAGATTTGTTCCAAGATACAGTAATTTGATGAGATTTATACAGCGTTTTCCAGACTTGCAAAATATGTTACTTGCTTCTGCTTTTAACTTAGACTTCCTGATACGGATCATGACCTTCCTGAAATTTTGTAACTGCATATTTGCAGAAAGGAACTGAATGAGTTTTCTTACCTGTTAAAAATAAGTACTGCCTCAGGTGGAGTGGAAAATACAAACCTTAATATGTTTTCCAAGAAAATCTGAGCAAGCTGTACAGAGTTGTTTGAACTTCTAATACATTTAAAAAACAACCTTAACTTGCTGTTTCTTCCACCTTGATGTACAACCAATGAATAATAACTTTGTGTAGAAAACCTTGTTCTTAACTTCACACTGATAAAATTAAATACGTTCTTCCTTTAGTATTTTGATTTAGTATAATTAATATAATTACTTACAGTTTGATAGATGCTGTTTTCGTTACTACAGTACCCCGAAGCACTGTATGTGGAAAGTTTTGTAATACTACACAGATGTAGTGGTACGTAATATGCCTGTCAGACTATTAACTTGCATAAAGTGTTTTGGTTTTTATAGCATATAAATTTAGAGGGCTTCTTTGGAAACTGAAGAAAAGTAAAAAAATCAGATCCCTTCTAAATGAAATGTAAATTATACCACTATGAAACTGCAAGGGTATCTTTATAATATCCCCAGGCAGGTAGAATTCAAGCATTTCACCGTTCAGTAGAAGCTGCCTGTAGGCAGCAGGATTATGTCTGGGCTTGGTTTGGTGAGGGATATTTTCCCAGTAATTTAACAGTTTCTAAATAGAAACTGCTTTACTGGTATTTATATTTTAATTTTTTTCTTGATCCCTTCTGAAGTGTCATATCATGAAAGTTAAGAAAACCTGCAGTATTTTCAAGCGTGTTAAAAAGTGGAGCAAGTAACACTGTAATAATGTCTGATATTTTCTTTATTTTCACCTTCCCCTAAAATTCTGTCCTGTATCTGTAAATAGTCTAGATCTTTACCAGGATTGCTTTTAGGTCGTGAGGTTTTCTTGACTGAGAAACACAAATATATATAAATCTCAGTCATAATCCACAAAATGTTGAAGTCTAAAATAAACATAACTACTTCTGGTGTTAAAGATTCTGTATTATCCAGTTTTTTACTATACAGCCTCTGCTGGTGCCAGAAATTATGCTCTGGCAGAAAATGTTTCATTTGATTAAACGGTATTATACTTACTCAGGATTTTTTCCTAAAATATCACATTCTGACATTAAAACAAGTGTCATAATTGTTGTGTGCACTGCAGCATAGGTACCATGGGAAATAGATTAATTTCCTGTGACTTCTTTTCATGTTGAAAAATAATTATTTTCTTGACATTTAAGGTAGAAGTTTGTAATCTAAGAAACTACAGAGCTCTTTCATTAAAATCACATTTACATGGTAGTCAGGACTTAGCATTTCCTTTTTAACTGCAGTTATATTAGTAGTAAGCTTTTAATAGCACTTCTCATACATACCTACAAGAATGCACTATTGAGTGGCAGTAATACTTGGATCCCTGTTTGTAACCTGTCCGAAGCCCCAGTAAGGCATTGGCAAAGCTGCCAGTAGAGATTTGAGCTTCACTTGTGGAATTGATGTGGGCTGCTGAGTGCAGTGGTGTCCTGATACAGACCTGAAGTGGAGGGTAGCTTCTTTAGGGCTTCCTGCTGCAGTCCTTCTGCAGAGAATGTGTCAGTAATTCATTTCTTGCTCACTGGACCACTAAGTACAGAGTTATGTTTTTGTTCTACTCTAAGGTAATACATTTTTTGAGGAAGTATTCCAGAGCTGCATTGCCGGTCAGCTGCACTGCCAGACTCAGAGCTGGTTATGGTCAGCAGTGCAAAGTGCCCTGGCAGCCAGGCAGTCTGGTGCTGATTGTGTTCAACAGCTGTATTAATGACATGCCCTGTTGGGATGGAACAAACCCTCAGCACCTTTGGAGGTGGTACCAAATGAGGCTGAGTGCTCTGGAGATTGAGGTTGCTCTTCGGGGGAACACAGTAGGCTGGAGAAAAGGGCCTGACAAACCTGTTGAAATTAGACAGTTGTAAATGGAACATACTACACCTGTGTCAAAATAAACCCCTGCAATAGCACGGGTTAGACATCCACTGACTAGAAAGTAGCTCTGCAGAAAAAACACCTGAAGGTCCTGAGAAAGAAAAAGTAGAATGTGAGCCAGCAGGGTGTCCTTGCTGTTGAGAAACCAGCCATGTGCTATTTTAGCAAGGATATAGCCAGTGGGTCACGAGAAGGGATTCAACACTTTTAAGTCCATCTTTAACATAGTGTGTCCAGTTTTGGCCCTCAGAGAGAAAAGACACTGAATGTTAAATGGTCACTAAAATGATTCCTGTTCTGGAGCAATCTCGCTCAAGGAGAAGCTGAGAAAACTGGATTTGTTCAGCCTTAGAAGGCTATGAGAGTAATGTTACTGCTGTTTTCAGGTGCCTCATGAGAGGGTATCGAGAGCCAGACTTTTTGTAGAGGTGGTGTACAGTGATAAAACACAAGAGAGTAAACACAAGCTGCAGTAAAGAAATTCTGATTAGGTATCAGAAGACAAATGCCATGTATGGAGTGAAAAAGTGGAATAAGTTCTCCACAGTGGTAGAAGTGTCTCTTGACTTTGGAGATAGCCAGAACGTGACTAGGTCCTGAGCAACCTGTTTGATGTCTCTGTTTCGAGTGTGATGTTTAACCAGGCTCTAGTTGAATTCTGGAGGCCCCTTCAGTCAGAATTATTTGTGGTTCTGATAATGATGCCAGTAAGGGTATGATGTATCTAATGCAGAAAGTGTGGTTTCGTTTTAGAAGATGAATTGGTTGTAAAAAAAACCCCAAAAACAGCAAGCAAAAAACACAAAAAATACCCCAACTTTGAAAAAACAGTCTGTAAAGGACTGTTTAGGGATAATATTGTATAACTTTTCTTCTGTTAGTTTTCAAACAAAAGGATTATTTTTTCCTTCTCATAGGTAAACCATTTGAGATCATAAAAATGTGTCTCTTAATACAAAGCAACAGTGGCAAATACTTGCACACATACCACTTGCAGACTATCAGTCCTGTAACTGACAACTGACACTTTTTTTCCACACAGCCTGAATTCATTTCAAACCCCACATTGCATGACAAAGTAGGACTCTGGGGGTATTTTGTATGCACAGTGAGGGAGGTAATCTTTGTTTTGGATGGTATAATTTTTTTAAGAAGTGTTTCACATGCAAGGAAAACAGTAGCAGCAGCTCCTTTAGAGTGGTCATTTGTTCAGGGCTGTGATTTTTCATTCACACACACAATTGAAGAAATGAAAAATCTTCACTTAATGGAAGACAAAAATATTTTGCCAGATTGTCTGTCATCTTATCTGCTGACATTATAGTGTTAGTGAGAATTGTGTTTTGAAAGAGTTCATATTACCAGGACAGATCATCTGTAGTGGAAGAGACATCTTAAGGATTGCTAGCTCTCTCTTCCCTATGAAATGACTGACTTGTGTCCCTGTGGCAGGCACAGGTTCTTTCTTGAATTTATTCTGGTAGCTGTTACCCTTTTAACAGGTCCACGGTGTTTCTTGTGGCTGTCAGAATGACAAGGCTATTTTTCTTGGCAAACACTTGTAGATAATGCAGCTTTCTACGTGTATGAGTAGTTTTTAGAGGAAAGTAAGGCTTTTTGGTAATCATATAAAACCTTAGAGTCCTGAATGGAACTGTGTCTAGCCAAAGGGATGTCTTGATAGGACACATTACAGGACATCTTAATTACAGGCAAATGTCTAACATCATGTTTTGCCAGTCTTGGTCTATTTTTACCACATTTCACAGTTGTCTAAATACACTTTACCTGTGTCTTTGGTGTGCATGAGTGTGCATGCTATGAAATAATAATTACAAATCTGCAAGGGTTCCAAAGTGTTTGAAGCTTGAAGTAGGGGAGAAAACTTCCTCAGTTCTTACATTCTAGAACTTTGGCTATAGCTATTTTCTTAAAGCTTTCCTTTTTATCAATTGGCTAACATTTAGGAACTTCACATTGTGTCTGGGAGTCAGTTTTTTAATATATCGATAGATAGAAATTGTACAGCTGGAAAGACTAATTCTTTTTAAAGGAGTGCAAGCAAGAAAAACAGAATATTTTTCAAAATAATTTTTTTATCTTGTTAACATATTTCAAGGTTTTCTTATTAACAGATGACTCTTAAAAGTGAAATTGGCCTCCTCTCCCTTCAGATGATACTCTTGCCCTTTCAGTTGCTGAAGAGTTGAGAAAACCTTCATTTTTGTGAGCATTTGTTGTTGTACTGCAGGGCTTATACCATCCAGCTCTTTAAAGTAAAGAGCCCTTTATGCTCAGTTGTTGTCTCTCTATAAATCATTGTGCATAGGTATTCACATATAGAATACACCACAAAGAATTAAATTTACTCTTTTAACAAGTGTAATAACAGTTTGTAAGAAGCATTCCTTTAGAAAAGTGTACTTGTAGCAAAGTCAGTTTGCTGATCTTTTAAAGTTTACTATCTACAGCAGTGTCCAGTTACTGATGTTGTGCTGCGATAAAGGTGTATCATTTGTGCCAGATATGCTATTTAAAGTACTCAGCTTTCTTGCTCTGACATTCTTTTGGTTTTCGGCCAAAGAGACTAAAAGTAGCTTACTCTTAAGTCTTTGAAAAGGAATAATCTTTTGAAAATGCTGCTTTAGAGTACTTTTAAAGACTTTATTTCTAAAGACACACTTTCTAAAAGTCTTTTTATTTAATACATAGTGAGTATATGTTGTGTTTGTATAAAATCCACAGCTTTCCCTGGGAGAGAGAGAGGAAAGGGTTTTGTATTACATATGGTGTATATACTGTTTACATGTTTCAAATATGAAAATCTTCATTTCATACTCTGAAGGGCTGAGTTCTGCTGTCTTGATTTCACTTAGATTTAGAAAATGTGGGACAATGATCCTTTTACTACATGGTCAATTTTAAACTGCACTGTTTATCCCTTACATTGGTATTGCAGTTCTTCAGCGATGCTGTGAATTTGTCTCATTTCAAATTTTTTTCCCCCTTTGAAGCTTTTATACTCCAGATCTTCAGGAATGCTATTTGGAAGGATTGATTGTATTTCTTTTAAAACATCAGAAATCATTTGGCCTAAAGGAATTTCATGTTCCATTTTTGTCAGTTCAGCCTAAAGACTGACTTTCGAAATTACTATCTCCCATGTAGGCATATTTTGTATGGCTTATGGCTGTCTAATCTATACATGCAAGTATTGCTTAATAAGAAATAAGGCTGTGATGTTGAGTATTTTATTTTTTTTAAAATATAAAATGAATTAATCCCATTTTGACTCAGCAGGATCATAACTTTTTCTTTATATGGCTTAGTTTAGAAGAAGTAATTTTACCTTTAGAAATGTAGGGTCTGTCAGCCCTGGATTTATTCCATGCTGTGTTACATCTTGATGTTCTTGTTAAATGCACTGGAGCACACTTGCATGTTTGGACATGCCACACTCTTCTCATCCTGCTGAAATAATGGAGCATGTTTGTTTAGTAGGATATGTTAAACGAAAGTGAAGTAAAATTGTAAGGATTTCTATGCTCCAGTTGCGGTGCATTTAATTTTGCTTCATTTTTAGTCTCTGACGTCCAGCTTCCTGATAGGATTTAAAAGCTTTCATCCACCTTGAGCATTTCAAGCTGTAGGCTGCCAGTGTTCCTTGCTGCAGCAAGAGGGGCTTACACCTGAAAGAACTCACGTGGGAGTTTGTACTATGCCTGTCGCTGTTGATGGAGACAGGAACTCACATAAACGTGCAGAGATCATGCAGCAACAGCCAACATTTATTGAGGGGCAGCCTCTCATATAGGGGCTTCAAATCTTCTGCGTTTACAAACATGATTGGTTGTGATCTTAGTACTGCCCAGCTCACTTGACCAGTGATATCTCTGCATCCATGGTTCGTAGGGATTGGCTGAGCTTGAGCTTGTCCCTATGAGCTTAAATTCAGCCAATCACTTTCATACTTGGGGACTTGTTTACCTCTAACTTCTAATGAACTAGGATAGTTGAGTTGGTCTCTGTTGAGCCAAATTATCTGTGCAGCTACAGACCAGCTGTAGCTGTCACATACGCCTTTTCTTCATTGATTATGACCCTTAGTTCTAATCAGCTTATGCTTGCATTACTGTGAGTTGAATTTGCTTCCCACACACTCAGGTGAGTTCCAGAGAAGGTCCAAGCAAGTGAAGGTAAAGGACAGAGCTTGATGAAGAGGAGTAAAGTGGAAAAAAATGAAAACCACTTGCCAGTAGCAGCAGCAAGATGTTCATGAAATAGCACTGTTGAAGACATTTTACTTTCCTGTCAGAGATTTTGTCCTTCTATGAATTAAAGAGGAGCTTCTCTCTTGAAATTGCACCTGGACTTGAGGTTGCTATAAAGGTGTTTTGCAACACATCTGAGACACCAGCGTGTGATGCCTAATTCTGCAGGTATCCAGGCTGTATAATTTATCACAATACTGAGAACTTTTAGCAGTGTTGAGAAGCTAGGTGCTTGTAGTTAGAGTTCACTTGAAATTCTTGTTGCTTCAAATCTTGACCAATATTGGATACCGTATTGTTGGATAAATGTCTGGTTTAATCAAGTTCTGAGTCTTTCCATGTGTTTCCAAACGACTTGAAATATATTTGTGGTCTAATAATTTGAGTTACTAGAGGTCTGTCTGTAAGAAGGAGTTACTAACAGCTCAAGTTTTGCTTCTAAGTGACAGTGGTCTGTGCATGCAAATCGTTCTCTGCATATGGTGAAGGCCTTTAGCTCTGGCTAATTGTGGCTGAAGGCTTGAGGGAAGAAGATTCAGCAGTTGTTCAGGTCATGTGGTAGCTATA
Organism: Brachypodius melanocephalos; assembly: GCA_013398615.1. Lineage (NCBI taxonomy): Eukaryota > Metazoa > Chordata > Aves > Passeriformes > Pycnonotidae > Brachypodius > Brachypodius melanocephalos. The sequence continues at coordinate 2,973,198 of VZSR01003524.1, read as the reverse complement.
TAGGTATAACAGTGCTTCTGGTCCTGCAAGTGTGGTTTCAGAATCCCAGTGTTCTGAAAGAAGATGGACAAGTTGGCTAACAACTAGGTAGCAGGTCTGTAAATTGCCCTATGCTTATCACAACACAGAGATCGGGGTGCACCTGTATGTAGAAGTTTGCTGGCACTCTTGTGTCATAGTGTAACTAACTCAGGTTGACTGTACTGAAATGACGTAAAGTGTGAGGTCAGGAGGAAGGAAGAGGACTCACAGTACTTGGTATCTAGTGTGCATCTTCACCTGTGAGGAGCTTCCAAACTCTCACACCATTTTCCTGTGGTGTTGCAAAAGGACCTGGGAGTTGCGTGCACTTGAGTGCCACTCTAAGAATTTTCATTTCTTACATTTCACTTACCTTTTTTGGTGTAGTTTTAGTTTGAGGGTGACCTTACATGATTATGGGGTTTGCGTAGACTAATACTGTGTGACGCTTTATCTTTGCCTATCAAAGTGTGTTGGCAGCAGATAGCATGCAATATGTTGCACGTCATCTTGTCTCACAGTACGTTTCATGACAGCAGGAGCTTTGGAAGGCAACTTCTGTCCTCTACCTGTGTGCCTTAAGCCCATAATGTTGTCAGAACAACTCCTTAAAATAGAATTTTCTGGAAAAATGAGTATTAGAATTTTGCAGGAAACTAACAATTTCCAAAACAGGTAAATTGTTTCGAAGGAGAACACATTTCTTGAATGTCTGGTTTTGCTTTTTTTTTCCTCCTGAAATGGATGCTTTAATAACATGGACTTCATAGTTGTTTTCTGTTGTCTCTAGTTAACTAGTGTAAAAAACCTCTTCTCTTTAAAATGATTGTTTTTGACATAGCCAGAAGAGGTTGTTTTAAGAACGTAGATAAGGTGTAATGCATCATAGCTACTGAGTTTCTTTGTATTTGGGATTTTTTAGAATGAAGATAACATTTTGGATTACAATTTACAGTTTCTCATCATTTGTAGGCTGTTAATATGCCTTACATTAAATTAAAATCTGCAATATGTTTTTTAAATACTTTTCAGTAGTGTTGATTCTAAGATTTTGTGGGAGATTAATTAAAGTGCTATTAGGTCATATTTTTATATCAACACATGCTTTCTTGAAAAAAATCTAGATTAAAAAGCTGGCTGCTGATTGCAATTTAGCAGACTTCCTCTTCAGGGTTGTGGTGTGTCCGTGTTCCCATTACAGTGTGCTAGTAAGAAACTCGGAACCACACCCCATTGTATTACTCTAAATTCAACTGTGTGAAGTTGATGGGTTTTCTCCCCCTGTTCATCTCCTCAGTGTGAGTAGCTGTTTGCTGGAAAGCACGGGATGGATCCCTGAGTTTTCAACAGGCCAGGAAGAGCTATCTTTTGGCTATATGAGAAGTTAATAGGCAGCATTATCTCCGGAATCAATCAAGGAGGTGATTGAAAGATTTTTTGATGTTGAATTTTTCAGAACATTTAACACTGCAAGTTAAACTTGTGTTCAACAAGCATCTGGCATCCAGCTGAAGAGGAAAACCATTGATCATAAAACAAATGTTAGTGAAATGCATCAAAGAATAGAATTGGGAAGACAGCACTTGCGATACCCAAAACAACAGTAAGATATTTACACTTCTAGTTCAGTGAACTTTCACCGTGGTTGTACTTCGGTAGTATGTCTGTAGCATCTATTCTTGCTCTGTCATTTGGAAGGTATAACTTCATGCTTCCAACATGTTTGTGAGGTTTCACTCAGCGCTTTGCCAGGACCTCTATGGTCCTGTACATGTGATGTAGCCCAAGTGTTTAGATAGGTCCCTTCCACCTTGGTAGAACTTACATGAACTGAAGCCTAAATAAAGTAAACCAAGTGTTGGTTGCTGCTGTATTGAGGTTGTTGAGGATGCACTCAATGGAATGTTAAATCCCTACTCAAATAACAGAAGGGGTGGTTGTCATGCAAAACAAAAGGGCTTCTCTGCAGCCTCAGTCCACATAGATCAAAAAACAAAGCAGCAGCAATAGCAATCTCCATGTCCTAAATTGACCACAAAGGCAGACCATAACTAGGTGATTACTTTCAGGCAATGGATCTGTTGTCCTTGAATCCTTTCAGTACTGCGTGTCACTGTAAGCCATAGCTTCAGCTGTGATTATGAATGTGGTTCTTTTTCTTTTCTATTCCCTTCTTCTCTGCTCACAAAAGTAAGGAAAGTGCTTTTAAGCAGAAAGTTGCCTGTGTGCCAAGAAATTACTGGAAGTCATTTTGTGTTTTGATCCTACCATTTTTCAGCGGCTCTCTTGAGACAGCTCTTTTTAAACATTTACCTACTGCAAGAAAGTTTTTTTGGAAATAGTGTAGTTGTAACTTGAATTGCAGCCCAAAAGGTATACATAGCTTGACAAGACAAAAGTAGTAAACATAATTTGAAGTTAAAGCAACTTTGAATAATGAGGGTGTCACAGGAGAGCTTTTTTATCTTGCTTACAATCTGTGGCTCAAAGAAAATGAAAAATTCTGTCTCATGCTGTGACAGACAATGCAAAGTACACTAAACTCCCCAGTGCTTCACTGAAAAAAGTGTAGTAATTTGGTCGTAACCTCAGGATGTTAATAAGGACTCGTCTAGCCCTTATCAGTTTTATCCATCTGAGGAAGGGGAGCCCAACTTCAGGAAACCAGGAAGACATTTATTACTGTATGTAAGACCTTTGTCATTTAGAGAGTTCTTCAAAGTCCTCGATCAGGAAGATGCTATTAATACATAGCATCTCAAAATATTCTTGTAGGAATCAGTTGTGTAAGTATTGCTTTGCACTCTGGCTTTGGAGTATTTAGTGAAAATGAAAAGAAGGATATTTCTTTTACCTTTACTGTATAGATGCAATTAAAGGAAAAGTCTGTACAATGTGACAGCAAAACCAACACAAGTCAAGTTTTTTAAACTGTAGTCAGAAAAGTCCTTGTATTTAGGCGTAAATACAATAAACAGTTCAGTATTATTATAAACTCGTGTTTTGTTTGTAATACTGTATAGCTGCGTGGTGTGGATGGTGAGATGCTGCTATACCTCCCCTACCTCCCCAAAAGCATCTTTTCACAGAAAGCTGCTTGGGTGGGCACACGAAAGTCCAACAGGTCACTCAAGTCCACGCACACAAAGCACGGCTAGCTCAGTGAATGAAAGGCAGGAAGAGTCTTTCTGTATGGAGTTCCAGCAGGGTTTATTGCAGCAACACGCCGAAGGGATCCAGGAACAAAGGACAAGGATCAATGGAATGTCCAGGGTTAAGTATGGGGTCAGGGGCCAATGGTCTGAGGCACATGGGCAGTGCAAGGGCAGGGCAAAGGGCAACAAAGAATTTTGAGGGTAGACAGTGATACAAAAACCAATGGGAAAACAAGGAAAGGAGAACCCTCTAGAACTGGGACATATATGAACAGTAGTGGTGGGCAAGGCCAACAGGCCAATGGGAAAAGCAAAACTGAGGTAAATTAACATAGTGCTGCATAGCACAGTGAGGAAAGCCTTTTTCTCTCACCTTAAGTGACAAAGCGTTCTTGAAGCCTATGGTAGATTCCTTCAGGGCGTTGACCTGGAACTTCTCCTGATAGGCTCGAGGGCTTCCACAATGCTATTCTGTTTTTTATAAAATTTTCTTCTGAAAGATTGTGGATTATGCTTGATAGTTGGTTCCCATTTGTAGAGTCTCTGATCCTACTCCTTATCTGTCAAATAATCTTTTCACATTAATGATCTTTGTTTTAGTCTTTCCCTATAAAAAGAAAATACTCCAAGTAAGCTGGAAACTTGGCCCTAAATTTATTTTTAAAGAGGTGAAGGGAAGTGGTTAACAAAACCTGATTTACCATAGAAACAACTCAGCCAATAGTATATATGCAGTAAATTGACTATTCCATAGTACTTTCATATTTGATGCAGAACATAGCAACAAGATGATGTCTTCACAACAATAGCAGCTGCGTGTATTTTTTTCCCCTGTTTTTGAAAGAATGTTCTTGTGGGGAAAAAATAGATTCCCTGGAATGTAAATTATATTACAAGTTTCATCACAAAAATTCTGTGGGTGGATACAATAGCCTAGAAATTAAATTAGAGATTTGTATAATAAATGATAGGTTTGATTTGATGTGACACTTTTAGTCTCTTACAAGTGACATAGCTACAGGCAATAGAATAATCTCTTCCCCTTGTGAAGATAAATGTTGTATCAGACCAAACTATTTTATCTTAAATTACAACTTTTTTTTACCATGTGAAAAGATTCATGAGACTCTTCATTAATAATAGCATGACCCAATTATAAGAGTACTTTGACCAAAGTGGCTTGAAGATATTTTCTATTATCAGACATGTGATTAATTTATGTAGGGAACTGCCGTAACAGACCTGATCTGAATAAAGGAATTTTGCTTTATGCAGCATGTGGCGTGATTGTGACCATACTGAGCTAGAAGATGCTTTTCTTATCACAGTTCAGCAGAAACCCTCAGATAGAAATGAAGTATGATAAGAAGAATCTGATAGAATCTTGACTGTCTTTCTTGCAGGGAACACTATACTGTGTGTGGCTCTTGTACAACTTCATAGTGCTCAGACCATTGTTCTTCATGTTTTGGCAGAGAGAAGGAGCAAGAAAGGGAAGAACAGTTAATGGAAGACAAGAAAAGGAAGAAAGAGGATAAGAAAAAGAAGGACTCTGCTCAGAAGGTGGGTTTTGAGATTTGAATTCTTTTATCCAGCTGAAACAGTATTGGTGGTAATAAGATATTAAATTGCTTGTATTTGAGCTTAGAAATTGATTGCTTAGAGCGATGCTTCTTTGAAGACATTTTTTTGCATCATTTTTCTGAAACTGAAGCGTTTAACTTGGGTATTTCTTCTTAAAGTGCTATGTAAAATAAAACAAATGTTTTTATATCAAGTATTTAAGTTACTTATTATGGCTTCTTTGGATCTCTCTACACAACTGCTGCTTGTTTGAGGTGTTTGTGGGTTGAAATACTGGTTGGCTTTGCAATTCTTGCAGTGAAGTTGAGTAAATATATTTTGAAGCAGGAAGATAGTTTATTTTTTTTTAATCCTTAAGGAAGTTTATATGAAATATTTACTACTGAAGATTCCTTTTTTTTTTTTTTTGCCAAGTTTTACTTGCATGTTGCATTTTCTGTAGCTAATAGCGCTTTTGCTGAAGTCTAGTGGTTCAAGTCTGAGTTGTGGAGAATTTGTAAGTCAACAAAAATTGGTTCTGCTCAGAAAACAAGTTTGAAACTTGGTGTATTAGAAAGTCTGTGTTTTGCAAAAAAGCCTGGCAGGTTGTTGTAGGAATTGATGTATGATCTTGAATCTCTTAGGGTGTTACCCATGCTTTTTACCAGTAAAATCCTTTCTGGGCTTCCCAGTATAAGATAGGTGCAACCACCCTGGAGCAAGTCCAGCAAAATGCCTTTAAGATGATTAAGGGACAGGAAGATCTGGCAAATGAGGAGAGGCTGGGAGTGTTATGACTGTTCCTCCTGAAGGAGAGAAGACTTGGGGGAATCTCATCAATGTATATTAGTACTTTGTGGAAGGGAGTAAAAAGATGGAGGCTCTTCTCCATGGTGCCCAGTGGCAAAGCATAAGGCATTATATACATATTGAAAGTCTACCTAATCATAAAAAGACTCCTCTTGTGTCTGTGTGTCTGGCTGGGCAACCACTGGAACAGGTTTCCCAGAGGGGTTGTGATGCCTCTGTCTTTAAATGCTCAGAACTAAATTTCTCGTGATCCTGTGCAATCCAGTTTTGATGGTTTTGTTTCAAATTGAGGAGCCACTTGTGAGGCGAGGTGGAAGACAAGAGTGGGAACTGTGGATTAGATTTCCAGAGGCTGTCCCTTCCAAAGTCAGTGATGATGTGAAACTGAGAGCAAAAGGCTTTACTTTCTCCCAGTAGTCTGTTTTTCAGTTGCTTTCATCAGTGATGAAAGAGCACCATCTTTACTCTTACATTCTGTGGGTTTTTGCTGCGAACAGACAGCACCAACTTCAGTTAAATTTTGGTTGATCCGGGGTCTTTTTTAATCTATCTTTTTCACCAATTTGAGTCTATCAGTTTAAACTGGGTGCAGATTAATGTGTGTCAATTGTCTTCATCCAGTTGATACATCCCTAAATAACAGCACAAAAGAGCAGTTGCTACAGATAAGGTCTCTCCAGTGTCTTTTTGCTTCGGTGTTGTTGCTCTTTAATGTTCAAGTACAAAAGATGTATGTAGAAACCAGAAAAAGCAGACCCTTATGAATAAATAGTAGAGACTTTGGGATGATGTGTTGAAATTCAGTGATAAAAGGGAAACTTGAAAAGGCTGTACAGATCATCTTGATAATGGTGTTGTGTTTACTGAGGAATTGGTGCTTCGAATACAATAGACTTGCCAGCTTTCCTTTGTGGTTTCTCACCTACTAAGTTGTTCAGCACATAGCTGCCACGCTGTTAAGAAGGGTAAAGACTAAGTAATTTAATCTCCTAGAGGCCAAACTTCACAGTAATAGCTGGAGATAGCTAACAGTAGCAAAGCAGGCAGCCAAATGGACAAAACATAAATGTGTGTGTTCATCCTTTGTGACTGCAGAGGTGTTCACCAAATAAGCAGCAATGATTTCAGGGTACCATTTTCAAACTTAAGTTTGTTTACCGTGAAACAGTTGTTCTGTCTGGATCATCTGAAACTTAAAAAATAAAATTTTTTAAAAATTACTTGAAGAGAGGTTATACAAACGAATTCACAGCTTAAATATATCTATGGTTAGTATCCAGGGGGCTGTTTGGTAGTTTGTCAGTGGGCCGAAATTTATTCCACCTTCCCATTCACTGTATTTACTCCTACCCTGCCAATGTTCATAGGTTGCTTACAGAGAAAGGACAGCTGTAAATCTGAGACACTGTCACTTTTTTTTCTGGCTTTTGAATATTAGACAAAAACAATCACAAAACCAGATCATTTTGACTAGGAGAAGGAAACATAGGCAGAAGATTTTTGGTTTGGTTTGGTTTGGGTTTTTTTTTTTTTTTCTCTAAAGTAATTTGTGTTTATCATGTGTAAATTTTCAAGGATTCAGTAAAATGTTTTTATCCAAGTAGACAAGTTACTAATTTACTCAATGTGTCTACTGTTAACTATAGTAAATTTATCAGCATTACCAGATTATATTAATTAATATTTTTACCCTTTTCCAGTAGTAGTCAAGCATCAGAGTCAATTAAGTGTGAAACAGAATTTTTAACTGTTACAGAAGAAGTTGTAATTTGATGCATACAGGATTTTCCATAAGTGAAGTTGAAAATTTACAGCCCGGTACAGACGGTTTTGGTACAGATACATTTTTATTGTTCTTGAGGCTTTGGGATAATGTATATCTGTGAGGTTACTATGCATAATATTCTGTATTTTAGTGAATGTTCCACTTTGCATATTGCAGTTGTCATCTTTCCGAAGTGAATGATGTCATAGCAATTTAGTGCAGTTTGTCTTTTTATTCTTTACCATACAAAGGAGTTCTGGCTTGGTTAGTTTCAACAATAAGCTGCTTTTTACTTGTGCTTTCATTATTCTATGCTGTTACTGTGTGCTTTCCAGAAATATGGAATAGTTCAGCAATTTCTTTTAAGAATAGGTGTCACAGAACCTGACACAGGATGATCTTTAGGGTTTTTTCATTATTGTGTAGCGGAACTCATGATGGACAGGTTCAAAAAATGCTACAATACACACAGTTCCAGAGAATATACCAGTGATGTGTTTGTCTCTACTGTAGCTTGAAATCTGCTATGCTGAAACAATGTAGGATACAGCAAAACCCATATTGAGTACCTAGGCCAGCGTGAATGCTCATTTCAGTCACTGATTTCTTGTTGCATTCAGTAGATTTACTTTATAGGTGTTGCTGGTACTTTCTGTAAGTGTGGAAATGAATCCAGTAAGGTTTAGAATTACTTCTCCTTGGAAGAGATGTTCTGGGAAAGGTGAAATGGGAAGATGGCAGAGAGACAGACTGCTGTGGTTACTTCAGGACCCAACAGTCTACTGTAAAGATGCTCTCACAGAAGGAAGGCTTTCTTTAACTGAAATACTTCACCTCCAAAATCTGAGAGAACTGTGATGCTATTAGCACATGTTTATTTGTGCTTTGGAAGCCCATGTTTGGGATGAGGAGGAGGAGGACTGAGTAGTTAAAATCATGAGTGAAGTCTTTCATCCTTCTGCAATTGTTTCTGCCAGGGACTTTTGCATCAGGCAGTTATTACAGGAGTTGTAGTACTTTCAAAACCCTTGTGTGTATATATAATTAGGAATACTATTTAGACTTGGTAGTTCATTGGTTGTTTTCATTCAACAATAAATTCTGTTCTTGTGCTAATATATTAAGGTTGTGATTTGGCGCAACATGTTCAATGTTTGTTTTGTGCTGCTTAAAACTCTATTTACATTCTTGCTCTTAATTTGCAGGTCACAGATCAAAAAACCAAAGGTAAGAATCTTTGATCCTTAGGAGTACTTTTATTGACTTGAGCCAAGATTCAGATATTTATCAAAACTGTTAGAAAAGGAAGGGGACTTAGGAGTAAAGATGAAATGCTGAATATGAGTATTCAGAAGAAATGAGTTGAGGTGATTAAAATGGAGAAGATACAACTATTCTGTAGATGTATTGTCAGCATCTAAACACTTGAAGAGAGAATGAGGATTGTGGGTGAGATAGGTTAGCTCCATAACTCAGTTCTCTGTTTTACAACAGTTTTAGATATATAACCAAGACTGAAACCACCTTTATAAAAGGAATGAAAGACAGCAAAACTACTGCTTAATAGTGAGGTGCCAAAATGAATGCAAGTTACTTGGGTTTGGAAACTTAAATTCAGGCACATAAAAGTCCAATAAAGAAGACAGGACTGATGAGTCAGCATCTTGAACTAAATAATTTAGTTGTTGTAAAAGTATACTGAATCTTGCTTTGTGTATCAGTTTTTGATAAATTTTGTGGGGATATTGCCATTAGTGAAAGAAAAGGGCTAAAATAGTTACTTGATTTTATGGCTAACAACACCTTACTGGGGTTTGGGCAATGAAGCCGATCTAGAGAAATCGAAAAACCCTTATAAAAATAAAATGTGGAGAAAATGCATTCATGTTGCCAAAGAGAGAGCCGCATATGTTGATCTCACATTTGCAAGAGTAAAAGTTTTACTGATTATGCTCAGTTTATCTAGAGTCTCTTAAGTGGCTTTTGTGATAGTGTTAGCTCCTCGAGGATTTGCAGTTTTCTTCTCCAGTACATGATAGTCTTCAGGTGCAGCTTGTCTCTGCTTATAGGGGCACCTGGTAACCAGCAGGGAAACCTTAATTGAGCCAAATGCAGTTGCTCTGTGTAAGATATCTTTTGGGTGAGAGTCAGCTATTACTGCCTTGCTTAAGAGCAGCATAGAGAACCCAGATTTGTTAACTCCGAATCCAAAAAGAGGCAGGTCATTTCCCATCATTTTGTTTGTTTAGGCAGTGGCTGTGTAGCCTAGTAAACAGGTGAAAACTTGGGTTCTGATTTCAGATTTCCCATAAAGATGATGATGCATAACAATCCAAAACCCAGTTGAAGATCAGGAAGGTTGAAGTTAGTTATATTTGACTGCTCCTATTTTAAAATTACTCTCTGTCTAAGGTGTATTCTTTGCCAGCTTCACATCTGCAAGAAATTTTGAGCTTAGAGCAAAATTGGTGAACGTAGAGTTTCATCCTAGACTGCAGTGTTGTACATGGAAGCAAAAGGTCTGCTGCTACTGCTTATTCCTGCTTCTTTAGATTGTTCTTGGTTGTTAAGAAGGTGGAAGCTGCAAAGTATTTCAGAGATTAAATAACAAAAGCAGAGTCACAGTGAGTTCTTGTAGCTAGCACACATTAAAGTAGAAAAATTCCTGATTTTCATCCTTCCTGTTTTTCAGTGCCCGAAGTGACGAAACCAAGTTTAAGCCAACCAGTGGCTGCCAGCCCAATTGGCAACTCTCCATCACCACCAGTCAATGGTGGCAACAATGCCAAAAGGGTGGCAGTGCCGAACGGACAACCGCCAAGCGCTGCCCGCTACATGCCTCGGGAGGTGCCGCCGCGATTCCGTTGCCAGCAGGACCACAAAGTGTTACTGAAACGTGGGCAGCCCCCTCCGCCATCCTGCATGCTCCTTGGGGGTGGAGCAGGGCCTCCCTCCCCAGCAGCACCAGGAGCAAACCCAAACAACGCACAACCGGTGACAGGAGCACTGCTGCAGAGCGACAGTGGGACTGCAACAGGCAAGTAATGATAATAAATGATATTAAATGAATGCGTTGGTACATGGCAGAAAAGGGATGGCTGAAATTGAACATAAGCCTGTCATTATATAACAAAACTCAGGTTGCTTTTAGGGAGCTTCTACTCTTTCAGTGTACAGACTTCTGTTGGCAGCAATGGATATAATTTTTACTACTAGATGGAACAAGAGGTTTAATTTTTTTCAAGTATGTTTTGAGTGGTTTTAATTGGTTTCATTGCAGCAGAAATGCTCTGCTGCAAGGTAAGCACAAGGCATAAATGAACAGCGTTTTATGGTTGTCACTGAGTAGTTCATAATGGCTCTTCAGGTTTCTTTGACATGCATTTCCTGTCTTGTCATATTTTTGTATCGTCTTGTAAAACAGGCATGTAGATGCCAGGTCTGTGAAGGGCAGGTGTCTGTCATGTCTTGTCTCAATGAAACAGAAAGATGATGTATTGCTTCTCACTTTTCTTTTTCAGGGGTAATCTTATTTTCTGTACTTAGATAAGCCTTTTTGTACCAGTGGTGACTGTTCGGTTTTTACTTTTCTGTTCATTTTGTATTCCAGAAGGTAAACTGATTTTAGGGTTGTTTGGTGAGCATGGGTAAGTTATAGCTGCTCCTGAATTTTTTAGACACTTAGTGAATTACAGTAGTTGCAATACTCTGTCTTTGATTATAATAGTAGAACAAATTAGAAAAACTGTATTGCCAGCAAAGTAGAAAATTCCACTCAAAATACCTGCCTTCTAAAGAAAGACTTAGGTGACCTGAAAAATCGAGGACAGCTTCAATTCTAACAATATGGTTGTTATAAAAAGAAATACTAAATACTTGAAAGTCAAAAAGAGGAAAATAACAATACCAGTATGTCTGAGTTTTATTTGAAAGCTGTGCCACATCAGTGGGGTGGTGAATATTTTACCATCATGGAAGTCAAACTTTTTTTAGTTCTCTGTGGTTTGGAATTAAAAACAGAGGTGACTTGTACAGAACCAAATGAGCTAGGTGGGATGGCTGTCCTTATTAAATAGGATTATAGGAAAATTAGTAATTACATTTGTTTTGTGGTTTCACTACTTGCATTCATTTGTAGTAAAGCCCTGTTTGACAGAATATTTATCTGGTCTTTGATAATTGCTGCTTAATAAAGGAGAAAGTGAATTTTAAACTACAGTGGCAAAATTTTAACTCATCAGTTTAAAAACAGATGTCTTGGAGATAACTTATTTTGATAAAACACCTGAAATAAAATATGTCCTGAAGTCTGTGGTTCCTGTATAAAATGCTAGCATTGGTATGCCTTCACAGTTATTGTAGTAGACAGACCAAGGAAAATTTTTGATATTGAAGCATTCTAAAAGTTTTTGAAGCTTCTCATGAGCAACATTTTTTTGCTGTTGGGTGTACAACATGAGGACCATTTTGAAGTATTTTGAGAGGCTCCTTAAGTTGTATGTAATTATTTGACACTTAATATTTGTTTTTCTGAGGTTGAAATTTGGTATTACGAATTCTCATATTTTTACACTTCATTTAATGGTGCATTAACAACTAAGAGGTTACTTATATGGCTGTATTAGCCAGGGGTTAGTTGCATTATCCTGATGTAAGTCAGGAGTGCTAGAAAAGATACAGATCCTTGAGACCTGCCTCACCCCATCCATTTTTCTGCACCATAACAAGTTAACTGGGCTGGTGACCTGACTTGTATTAAAATTAAATCAAGTTGATTTTTAAAGATGATTTCAGTCAGGATGACTTTTACCCATTCACCTAACTGAACATCAGTGAGAACATACATGCTAGCATGTGAGAGTATGTGTGCCAGGGGAGTGGAATGAGCAGGTGAACAAGAGAGAGACCGGGGCTGTCTTATGTGCTCCATCGAAGTGCTTTGATGTGCACTTTGTGCACTGCACTTTGTGAAGTGCAGTGTTGTTATCTGCCTCATACATCGCTTATCCCGCCTCAGATCTGGCTGTTGACAAACTGAACTTCAGTTTTGGCACAATTTGGTTGAGCATCTGTGCAGTGCTACTGTGATTAAATTAATGCCACATTAAAGAAAATAAAAGTAGGTTCCCAACGGGAACAGTCATGCAGCTTCTACTTGCTCACATTCTTACAGTGACCAGATGGTCATAGGTGGTGTTGGTGAGGATTTAATATTAAAAGTCAACATGTAGTCCTTCTTCACACAGACCTTTTTCTACCAGGATTGAAATCACTCTGGCAAAACAAGTACCCTGAAAGATGACACCAAGTATGCTATTGTCTCATGCGAATGCAGGGGCTGAGATGATGGGTGTTCTATGTAATTTTTCCAATACCAATGATAATTCAGGGCATACAAGGCAGTTTTGGACAAAAAGGTTTAATTTTTATTGGTGAAAGTCTTTCAAAAGTTATGATTATTGCCACTGTCAAATACAGCAAGGGAAGGCTGGTTTCATAAAGCAGTCCATTAAATTGTGACTTAGCATTCTAATGTGAGCGAGCACCCTGTCTTAATACTTTTAGAATGTCTTCACAGAAATTAAATGTTCTGTTAAAGTCAACTGATTTGAAGATCTTGAAGAGCTGCCTACAACCATTTCTAAATTCAAAACCTTGCAACCTTGCAGTCTTGAGATTGTCTTTGTCTGTCCTCCTTAAGCGCTTCCTGTGATCTGTCTAATCAGAAAGTTTTTTAATTGGAAGGGGAAAAAAAGGGTTACTCTGTGCTAAAAAGATAGATGGATAAAAATATCAGTGGGGTCATACTTCTTGCTATTCTTCAGTTTGCATTTAAGGTTAAAGGAACAGAATGTACTTGGGAACTGCTTGATCTTTTGGATCTTAGTGGGTGGGATTTAGTGGTTGAAGACAAACTACTATTCATCAATATTCAAAGCTTACAAAGGAGTTCTAATCTTGCTGTAAAGTGTGGATCTTCATTGGTGACACTCAGTGAAGGGGGATCTGGAAGGGATTCATTGGATGTTCATTGTTTAAGCTGAAAGCCTCAGACAGGTTTTGAAAGCTGATCTGATCTTCTACTGAAAGTAGTAGCAACCAGAAATTGTGATCTTTACTTTGGAATATGTAACATAAGAATTGAGGCTGGGAGTTACCCAGTTTTTAAAGTTGTTTGCCTTATTTTCATGAAAGCAGTCATATGAGCCAGTACTGGTAGTAACAGTATATATTCACTTACGAATACTGCTGCAGCTGTTACTACTGAGTTTATGCTCAGCAAAATAAGTGGGATAACTGATATCAAAAATCCGATGTTCTATGCTTGTAAACAATACGGATTACTAATGACCTTTTTGTGTGTTTCGGGGTTTTTTTTCTTTTAGATTCAGCAATTGGAGGTGCTGCTGCTTCAAATTATGCAAATTCCACTTGGGCTTCTGGAGCCTCCTCCAACAGCAGCACCAACGCCAACCCAACTCACATCTGGGACAAGGTGATTGTAGACGGGTCTGACATGGAAGAGTGGCCTTGTATTGCCAGCAAAGATGCTGAGTCTTCTTCCGAAAACACCACCGATAACAACAGTGCCTCAAACCCTGGCTTGGAGAAGAACGCTCTGCCAGGAAGCACCACTAGTAACAAAGGAAAAGGAAGCCAGTGCCAGTCTGGAAGCACTGGAAACGAATGTAATCTTGGGGCCTGGAAATCTGATCCCAAGGCTAAATCTGTTCAATCTTCCAACCCTGCTGCCGAGAGTAACAATGGACTAAATAATTGGAGGAACTTGAGCGGACAAGACAGAATCAGTTCCGGTTCTGGCTTCAGCAACTTTAACCCAAATAGCAACCCATCTGCTTGGCCAGCACTGGTTCAAGAGGGCAATTCTAGGAAAGGAACTCTGGAATCTGATAGTGGTAGCTCCAATGCACAGATTAGCACAGTAGGTCAGACCTCTAGGGAACAGCAGTCAAAGATGGAAAATGCGGGTGTTAACTTTGTCTCTGGCAGAGAACAGGCTCAAATTCATAACACTGATGGACCAAAAAATGGAAACACTAACTCCTTGAACTTAAGTTCACCAAACCCTATGGAGAATAAGGGAGTGCCCTTTGAAATGGGCTTGGGGAACCCTTCCAGGAGCACTGACACCCCTTCACAGAGCACTGGAGAAAGAAAGATGGGGAGTGTTGGATCTTGGGGTACAGCTAGGGGGTCTTCTGGAACTGACACAGTCTCTGGGCAGAGCAATTCTGGAAACCATGGGAACAATGGAAAGGATAGAGAGGACTCCTGGAAAGGAGCTTCTGTTCAAAAACCTAATCGGTCAAGAAGTGATTCTTGGGATAACAATAACCAGTCTACGGGTGGTGGGTCTTGGAACTTTGGCCCTCAGCATGCAAATGAAAGCAAATGGGGTGAAGGGAACAAATTAACATCTGGGGTCTCTCAGGGAGAATGGAAACAGCTGTCTGGGTCTGATGAACTGAAGATTGGAGAGTGGAGTGGTCCAAACCAACCAAATTCTAGCACTGGAGCATGGGACAATCAAAAAGGCCACCCTCTTCCTGAAAACCAAGGCAATTCCCAGGCTCCTTGGGGAAGATCTTCCAGCTCTGCGGGAAGTGAGGTTGGAGGTCAAAGCACTGGAAGCAACCACAAAGCAGGAAGTAGTGACAGTCACAATTCTGGACGCCGATCATACAGGCCTACACATCCTGATTGCCAGGCAGTCCTGCAGACTTTGCTGAGCAGGACTGACTTGGATCCTCGAGTGCTTTCAAACACTGGCTGGGGCCAGACTCAAATTAAGCAAGATACTGTGTGGGATATTGAAGAGATGCCACGGCCTGAGGGCAAGTCTGATAAAGGAACTGAGGGGTGGGAGAGCTCTGCCACACAGACAAAGAACTCAGGGGGCTGGGGCGATGTACCCAGCCAAAGCAATCAAAACAAGTCTGGATGGGGTGAGCTCTCAACCCCAACAGAGTGGAAGGATCCCAAAAATACTGGAGGATGGAATGACTATAAGAACTCCAATTCTTCCAATTGGGGAGGAGGAAGGCAAGAAGAAAAATCATCTTCCTCTTGGAATGACAGCTCTAGTAAGGATCAGGGGTGGGGTGGACGGCAGACTAACCAAGGATGGTCTTCTGGAAAGAATGGCTGGGGAGAGGAAGCTGACCAAACGAAAAACAGTAACTGGGAAAGTGCAGGAAACAAGACAGTGTCTGGCTGGGGTGAAGGTGGGCAAAATGAGATTGGAACTTGGGGTAATGGTGCAAATACAAGCTCTGCTTCAAAGGGTGGATGGGATGATTGTAAAAGAACTTCAGCATGGAACGAGACGGGTCGACAACCCAACTCCTGGAACAAGCAGCAGCAACAGCACCAACAGCAACAGCAGGAGTCTTCTGGTTCCTGGGGTCCACCGCCCCAAACTCCAGGTAATGGGCGGCCTCCAAACCCAAACTGGAACAGTGGACCACAGTCAGCTGCCCCCAAAGAGGAGGAGCCTAGTGGCTGGGAAGAACCTTCTCCACAGTCAATCAGTCGAAAAATGGATATTGATGATGGCACTTCAGCATGGGGAGATCCTAGCAGTTATAACTACAAGAATGTGAATCTGTGGGACAAGAACTCACAAGGAGGACAGGCCCCACGGGAGCAGAGCCTGCCTACTCCAATGACTAGCAAATCACAAGCATCAGGTACTAGTCTCCTTCCTTTCTTCAGCAAGCTCCTATGTAATGACTGTAACCTTAATGCATAGGAGAGGCGCTTGTAGCCTCCAATTCCGGGTAGTTTCATTCTATAAAGAAAACCGGTTTCTTATTTGAATATTTGGTTCTGTATTTTAAGTGTCTTTAAAATTTGAATCCATCAGTCCTCTGCTTGTGCTTCAGTAACTGTGATCGGAGTACTGGTCACCTTGCCAGGAAAAGATGGTGTTTGTTAGCTGACAAATCTGCATATTTAATGTGAGCTCTGAAGAGCAGCTTGAATTACAGAGTCAAAAACCTTTAAGACTTAGTCCAGCCATAAACTTAATAAGCCCATCACTGCTTAGTCCATGACTAAACTGTGTTCCTCAGTGCAAAATCTGCAGGTCGTTTAAATTCCTCCAGGAATGGTGACTCAACCACTTCCCTGAGCAGCCTGTTCCAGTGCTAGACAATCCTTTTGGTAAAAAGTTTTTCCTAACCTCCATTTGAAATCTGCCCTGGTGCATACAACTTGAGGCCATTTCCTCTTGTCCTATTTCTTGTTACTTGGGAAGAGAGACTGCCCCCAGCGTGGCTACAGCCTACTTTCGCATAGTTGTAGAGAGCAGTAAGGTCTCCCCATAGCTTCTCTTTCTCTGAACTGAATAGCATTTTTTATATTTAATTATTACAGAAATGGGGAGAAAATCTTTACTTATTTTTAATCAAAAACCTTTTGCTCTGAAACTCATAGTTAACACTTGAAATTGAGTATATCTGACAGTGTTTTAGTTAAGTTTGGCTTTGCGGTATAATAAAGAATGCTTCAAAAATATTTATTGCTTTGGAATAAGGACAAGAAAAAGTTACATAGCTTGGAAATGTATTAAGAAATTACTATGTAATTTTTCCTCTGACTCAAAGACACTTTAAAGAATGCTTATCTTGGTTTAATATGTAGTGCAAATATGTATTTAATTCAGTTTATTCAAAACTCCCGAGTTAAATGCTTGTAATTAGTCACAAAAGTTCATAGATAGGAGGACAGTATTAGATGTGGGGTTCATGTTTAACCTGGGAGAAGAGTATCATTGTAGCATTCTCTTCCTTTTCATCCCTGGAGGTCAGTGCCCACTCTAAATTTATTGTGAATGTTTGTCAATTCTGTTGCACCCACACTACTGAGAATCTTAAAGTTCTGAACAAGAAGAACAAAGCAGTAGATTAATGACGTGGTGCTGCACTGCAGCAAACAATTCATTGTCTAAATGGTCTGTAATGAAACCTCTTTCTCCTTTGTGCAGTCTGGAGCAAGAGCACTCCACCTGCTCCAGATAATGGTACGTCCGCCTGGGGTGAGCCAAATGAAACCAGTCCCGGGTGGGGTGAAGTAGATGATACAGGAGCATCGACTACAGGCTGGGGGAATGCACCTTCCAACGCCCCGAATGCCATGAAATCTAGTGAGTATAGGCCAAATACCAGTTTCTTTGCAATTGCCTTGGAGATTTTTTGCTTGGCCTTTTGACATAGGTCACGTGTGGAGGAATTGTTATCTGAGGGCTGAAAGCAGTTTTGAATGTTTTTATAGGATTTTGATGGATGAGTATTAAGTGTTTATAAATGACCGAAACTTTGGTTTTTAAGGTAGTAAAAAAAATTCCCAACTAAGCAATTAAATGAGCAGCTCTGATCCTGGAAGTGCTGAAGCACAATAAGGAAATGTGTATTTTTCTCTTTCTCTGGCTGCCTGCTTGTTACATGATAAGTCACTTTTTCTGATCATAGCAGGATAAGGCATGCACAGTACTGACAAATTTCACTGGGAGACCATTACATGGTTATCTCTGCTTTGATAATGCAACTTGCCTCTAAATGGATTTTTTTAATTGTCTGAGGGAGAAAAATTGTAACTCTGAAGAACTGGACTTTGTAGTAGAAGCTAAGTGCCTACCACAGTGTCTCTCATGAATGAGATGTTGAAATATTTTGAAAATTTACTTAAAAGTTAGAATTTTGCTGTATTAAGAGATTTTGTGGATATTATTCGTGATTATGTAAGTTGCTTGTATAATTTTTATTTCACTCTTTTTAAGGAAAAAACAACAAACAAAATCAATGTTGTTGCCAAAGTCAGTAACATTTGGATGTGAAGTTTCCTGTAGGAAGTACTGATGATACACAAGTGTTACTTAACTTGACTTGATGATGCTCACTGTAAAACTGTTTCCAGCCCAGAAGTTGCTTTTGCAACATGTAATTGTTTGAAATGAAGTGCTATGTAGATAGTTAGCTTTTGGGTCGTTGTCCCTTCCTCTCACCCCAATTAAATAATTTGGCCATTTCTGAAACAAACGAAAAAAGCTTTGCTTTCTTAGTGTTATTATTGTGGCAGGTTTTTCTGGATGACAGGCTTCCCATGCCTGCCACACAGACTTGGCACTTTGAGGGTGCTAAGCTGATTTTAGATGGATGTATTCTTTTATCTATAAGTCAGCTAAATATGGCCAAATTAAGAACTTCTGAAATTGAAAATTCTGTTGATTTGTTAATGCTTAATACAGTCTTTTAAGACTATACATAAGTGGTCACTTTTAAGATTATACGTAAGTGATCACTCACTCACCATAACTGGTCTGTATGTGTGCTGTAACCAAAGAACTGCGACCTATACATGCTGTTCTGTATGTGAGCTGTCCCCAGGTCTAGAGCAAAATCTAGGGACAATTGTCTAGAGCAAAATCTAGGGACAATTATCTAACCATGGTTGGAAAAGGAAAAGAAACAGTTTAGAGCCAAAGAAGAAATCATAGATCAGTATTCACCTGTTGAAAAAAGTAGATTTATGTAGTTCTGCCAGCATTGCGTAAAAATATTCTGGCAGAAAGGGGAGAATAATTCACTTTTCTGTAAAATCTTTCTCTTTTCTTTTTTTTTTTAATTTTTGAAAATTTAATTTGTGTTCTATAGCTGTTGGTACCTCCTTTGCATCAACAAATGCAAAAAATCAAGCCAGTGTCATACAGACAAGTCATGTTTACATTACTGTCCAGATTAATGTTCCAGAATCCAAGAGAGTTGTCAATGCAGAAAAATAATCTATAGTCATGTAGGTAAAATCAGTATCCTAGTATATATTTAGGCACTGTCACCAGAAATAAGTTAAAGCTGCAGAGACTACCTAGTATAATATTTCCAGATTGTATTCTTGACTCTGCAATCATAATAATTAAATGTAGGCTTTTCTGTGTGAGTAGCATGATTAAGGGGTAAAGAGGTAGATTTTTGCACTTGGACCAGTATGCTTCATAAACAGCCCTCAATTTTAGTACCCAATTGAACAGACTTTAGAAAGCTGTTTCCTGTGAAGTATTTGAGGGTTTATTTATGATGCATTTTAAGATATCTTTTAAAAACCACCATAAAATGCTGCTGTACTTACTTTCATTATGATCAGGGTAGAGATCCCCATGGTGGACTAATTGCAATTCCTGACTCTTTTTACTTTCAGACTTTCTGCTATGTATGTTGATGCCCTTTCTGATTTCCACACTCAAACCCCAGACAATTTAAAAATTAGTTATTACAGAGGAGATAATGATGATAGTGTAAATCTTTTTTAAAGTGGATAAATACTAAATTAACAGCTAGGGGGACAAATGTCCAGAATGAAGAGTTACAGCAGGAAGAACAGTTGGATAGTGGACAAGATGAGGACTTGGGCTTCCTGATGCCTTTTCAGTAAAGGTTAGAATTCCAAGTTGTTTGACAATGCTAGAGAGTAACAGCAAGAAAAGAAGCCAACAGAGAAAAGTCTGAATTGGTACAGTGAAGGGGTTGTAGTTTCCTGCTGTACTTAAAGAGCTCTGCTAGTCTCTTTAGTAACATTGTTAGGGATAGAATTTGTAGTAGAGGGATTGTTTGGTGGGTTTTTTGCATTAAACTACTTCGGGTGTTGTTTGTACCAATGCCAGGTCCTTGCCTTTAGATTCCACTTAGTTGTTGTTCCTGGAAGCTGTTTGTTTCTGTAATTTTGTGGGAAAGCGTAGGGCAAGGGGAATATTAAGTGTGCTTTGAAGGTTTTCATTTGCACTTGAAAATAATAGATTGCCTTTTAAATGCAGTTGTATCTGTGTAAGAGATCCCTATTGCTGTTATATCTTTAAAGGTTTGACATTTCTTTTAAATAGTTTCAAAACATGACGTGCAAACATGCCACCAAATCTCTTGGGTTTTGGGATTCAGGCACAAGTTTTTACAGCTGTCAGAGTGAAGATGCCTTTTTTTTTTTTCCCAGTTCCTCTGGGATTCTGGTTATTTCAGCTAATGTTGCAGTGTCACATCACCAACTGCATGGTATTGTAGACAGCTTTTGAGCTTTTTTTTTCTTTTTCTGAAGGTTCTAAATCTATGCAAGATGGCTGGGGAGAGAGTGATGGGCCAGTGACAGGAACACGTCATTCCAGCTGGGAAGAAGAGGAGGAGGGAGGAGTCTGGAACACAGCAGGCTCTCAGGGAAGCAGTTCCTCCCACAACTCAACAAGCTGGGGGCAAGGAGGAAAGAAAACACAAATGAAGGTAAAATGCTTGAACGATTCATTATTATTGTGTTGTCTGAAAACAGTCTGACTGATGCATTAGACCATTATGGAGATACTTTTTAAGAAGGTTTTGCAAAATTACGGAAAGGTGCCTCTTAAACTAGTGAAAAAAATGGGAGGTTTTCAGATTTAATATGTTACACCTGTTATGACTAATAAATCTTCCAGTAGGCATCAAATTCTTTTGGTTTGTAAAGATGCACAGCCATTACTAAATGAAAATAAGTATCCCAAGGCTATTTCTCTTCTCTCGCTGACACATCTTTTTGTTAGGCTGCTGCTGGTGTTCTTGCATTGCCTGCTGAAGTTCAGATTCCACAGTCGCTTTGGCACATGAACTTCTTATTTCTAACAACTGTTGGATTTATGTCTGACTTGTGTTTGTTGTTGTTGACATTTGGCCTCAGACAGGAGCTTGGCTGTAGTCCTGAGTAAATTTCTTTCTAAAGTTTGTTTGCATTGAAGTTCTTTAGTACAGTAACACTTGTTACTGTGTTAATATTACAAGGAGTATGCTGTGTCTGCTTCTCATAAAGTAGGTAGGGCAGACTCAAAAGGCAAGGCAATGCAATTTCCTAAGATGTGGAGGTACTGTTGTGATATGGCAGGGAGTTCTACAAATTCTGTTTTGCAGAAATTACGCCCAGGGACATTTTTCGCACTTAAAGCTTTTTTATTTTAACCACCAAAACAACTAATTTTTTTTTTTTACTGTTGAACTGGGCTAGTATTGGTTTTGATGATGTGTAAATTACACTAAGGCCAAACAGACATCCTGATCAGCGCAGTGCCTGTGCAAAAGACACCGTGTTGAAAGGAAGAAAGGCAAGGAAGAAATCTGCCTCTATGCACTGGATTAAAGAATGTATTAAACGGTTACAGAGGAAAACATAAATAATGTTCACAAAGCTTTCCAGATTGCAGAATGAAACTGAAGGTGTGATAAACATTCTATGCGACAACATTCAACCAGTTTAGAATACCTAACAGTGAGCAGTTGTACAAGACACAATATTTGATAAATGTTTCCAATCATATAAATACTTTAAGTAATTCTTTCAAGAGATTCATTTCTCTGATACCAGAATTTTCATTTTAAACATGCACCTCTCAAGGATAAAGGAGAATTTAAGGAATCAAGAAGTTTCATAAAAATATTTTTTGTCTCTTTTTTTTTCAGTGTGCATTAAAAGGAGGAAATAGTGATTCGTGGATGAGCCCTTTATCCAAACAGTTTTCAAATATGGGCTTGCTAGTAAGTAATTTTTTTAAAAGAAAGTCCAACTTTCTGAAAAAGCTGCAAGCTTTAAATAAGTCAAAAGACGAACTGTTTCACAGTTAATTATCTGCATCTGCTATGCTGGGATGTTGGTTATGATACCTGTACTAGCTGGCTCAGAATGGCTTCTCACAAAAATCCCAAATCTACTTTGATTCCTAAGGTTACTTCATGATAGCTCTGAGGTTGCAATTTCCTTACAAGTAATATATTTGGGAGGAGGGTGCATATTTTCATAGGTTCTGTTTGGTTTTGGGGCAGGGGGATTGTTGCTTTTTGGTGTGGGGTGGTTTTTTTTGTTACTTTGGGTTTGGGTTTTTTAAATTTTATTTTCATAACATGCTTTTTAGAGCACTCAAGATAGAGGCTTCTGCTTATAGTGTCAGACATCTGTGATAAGTCCAGGGTAGTCATTCTGAATCTCAGCCACCTATCAGAAAAGGAGATTTACAGCTCTGTGTCTGTCTTGGCTGAATTTATATTTGAAGTACAGCAGGGTCTTTTTAGAACAAAAAGGGCTCATTATGAATCCATAAGTAAAGATTGTTTGGTAAAGTGAATAAATAAATATCACATCATTGAGAAAAAGAGCTGTAAGGAGGTATTTAAAAAATAATTATATATCATTTTTTAGGAACTTCTGACAAGCTAATTTGTAAAATATTTTGCAGTATATTGTGCCAGTTGTCATTCTGTGAAGCAGGAATACTATTTAATGATGGCTAGCAGAAGATAACAATACAGAGTTTGTGTGAGAAGTCCAGGGCTGCACAAGCTGTCACTGACATGCTTAGGATTATTTTGCAATGTCTTTTGGCTCGCAAGCTCTAATTCAGTTTGCTAGACAGTACATGCTTCTGAAAGCTATAGGAACACCCTGTCCCAGACTGCCAGATGAAGAATCCCATGGCAGCATGTTTCAAGATTTGATGGCATGGCAGGTCGTGAGGATAAGCTATCATTCTGGCCACTATTTTCAGTGTTCTGTCACTCAACCAGTGGAACACAAGGCCAGAACTTCATTTATGGAGTGACTCTGTGTCCATCATTCTCCATCACTGCATTCATATGTCTGGTTTCATATAAGTAAACTTGCCACGCATAGCATTAGGGGTTTTTTAGGCAAGGTGTGTCCAGGGTGATATCAGAAACCTATGTTCAGTTCTAGTTTAAAGTAAAACTTTCAAACTTTCATTAGCACAAGCATGTTCTTCCTACATTCCCCCTTTCTGAAATATTGCTCAGAATTGAATAGAAGTTAGAACTAAACTGTGTTGTTTTTTTTTTCCCCCAGAGTCAAACTGATGACATTCCAGGCAGTAAGATGGACTTGTCTGTAGGTGCGTATATTTTAATTGCAGTGCATTTGAAATGGGAGATCACATGCAGTATTTTTATAAGGATAACATGCTGTACTCTGGAAGGGTTTGATCCTTGTTTTAGCATTCCTCATAATGTAAGTGTAAAAAGCATTATCTGTCTTGTCTGTAAGCTTTGGCCCTAATGTGCAAGAATGGGATATATACCTGTACAGAGCAGAGCTATAACTTATCTTTAAGACTGTTTTAATCTTTTAAGTTTGTATTCATTGTTACTGTTGTAAGTGAAACTCTCTTACATTTGATAGAGGAGTATTGTTTACTGTTTATGCCAGTAGGACATCCCATTTACTATAGCTTCCTGGAGGTGATGTGAGGGACAAAAAAATTGTCTTCTATCATTGATTTCTTCAGTTGCATGCCTCAGGCTATTACAAATTACTTTACAGTAGAACTAGGTTTTATGTTCTGGATAGCTTCACCACAATTGCTACACAGCTTAAGCATCCTGGGCTGTGTGGTAGCAAAGGTATAGCTGTGGTAGCCAGGACTTACTTGCATCTAATACCTGGATTTGGTATTCTAATACAATCCAGACAGATGCAGTGTCTCTCAGCTTAGAATCCGTCGCATTCTTAAATTTCTATCACACTTCATAGATGATTTAGTTGTTCTTTTTCCCAAAATTGCTGTCTTCCTCTGAAGTAGTTAAAGATCTCAGATGATAAAAATGTTTGTTTATATGGTATGACACAGTTTTGTGAAAGGTAACAATTTTTTGATCTCTCCAGTTTGGCCTCATGCATCCTCTCTAGAATTCAGGCTCTCATTCTTCATGCTTCTCTAAAGAATGTCTAGGTGTAGATCAATCATCTTCATGGGTGTTCAGTTCTCACCTGCCATCAAATACTGCTGATAAGAAACATATCTAAGCGATCTGAGGATATACAAAAGAAGGGATTGGTAGCCTGGATTATGTTGAGTATAGCTCTCGTAGTTCTTTATTCCAAATAAAAGATCCTTTGGAACTTTAGAGTGCCCTAAGGCCATCAGGGCTTCTGAGGAGTTGACTGCTGCGCACAATATCCTGTGAAAGGGTGCAGAAAGATGCCATCTTTTACCTTGATATGTTGCACTTCTTTAAGTTTAGTGCCCATTAATGGTGGCATCTCCTGATCTTGGAGCCATTTATTATGGCTTGTATTCTGTTTCAAAGACTGAGAATGTAACAAATCTTCATAGGTTTTTCTGTTACTTCTGTATTTAGCAGTTTTGCTCTTGTTGTTTATGGCATTTGGCATATGCTTATGGCATTCAAGAAAACTATAAGCTGTTTTGCTCAGCTCAGGTCTACATCTAAACTTTAAAAGTTGGACTTATAAGTTAGACTTGTTCTTCAAGTGGTTTTCATTCAAGATTACAATATACCGTGTTTTTTCTGACAGATAACTGCCAGCATGATGGTTTTTCCTAGTTTATGGATAAATGCGCAGAGTTAAATCTGTGCTTGGAGACCACATATGTCAAAGAAAACTTTGGCTTTGATATGCTTGGAGCACCTTGGCTCTGATCATCATGCACTATCAGTAATTCTTACTGTGTTGGTCTCAGTCTCCTTGTTTGAACAGTGTGTTCCCTTTATTTCAAGTTCCAGAGTAATACTTTAATTTACTGACCAAGACAGAAAAAAATGGATCAATAACATGTCTGAGGCAGATGTACTTCTTTTCTTCTTCTGTCAAATCTCTTTAATGGATAGCTTGTCTACTTTGAAAATACAATATAACTTCTTTCTTTTCCTGTTCAAATATCTCCTATTACATAAGTTCTGAGATACGAAGTTTGCTACAGTAGCTTGTCAGAACCACTTACTATTTTGTATTTTCCCTTGTTTGACAGTCACCTTTGTCTATTTTTTAATATGCTAGTTAAAACCTCTGCAGATCAGAGAATTCTCAAATCACTTGTAAATACTGAGGAATTAATTTAAAATTTCTATTGACGCAAATGTAATTCATGCAGCTGCCTATTGGAAATATGTTACAAAGCTGTAACTTATGTAGCATTCAGATGAAACACCTCAATATCTAAGTGCATGTGGTTGCTCAATAGGCTTGGATGATGTAAATTTATGGTAAAAGTATAAAATCAGTATCTTTAAAATGTTTTTGTGGTCAAGGAGAAAATGTTCCAAATGGTTTTCTCCTTTTGGGTTACCCCACTGATTGTATCTATTTTCACCATGTTGAGTCTCTTGGTAAATGTTTTGGGTAACTGCTCAGCAGCAGTTTGTGTCTCCTACTTCCCAGTGTAGGATCATATTATATCATTTTGCATGGAATTCAGGTTTATTTTCCTTCTTTTTCGTTAAGCTCTATGCATGCGGTGGGGGAGACGTACCTAATAGACATGTTTAACCACACTAGGGAGTGAACATCTTTTAAGTCCTCGTTTGATTTGGTTTTTCTCAACTCTTAATAGTGGGAAAAAATCCAAGAACTGATAGGATCTTCCTTTATGAAGATGGTTTAACTTTTAACCTGTTCTATGTTTCTGCATGTAGAGAATTCAGGGCTTCATATTTATTCATATCCGTATTTATACAAGTTACTTTGCCTACTATAGAGGATAACTTAAACTTCTCACATTTTCATAGTTGTCGTGTACTACATAAGGTAAAGCTATTCTTTAGCCCTCTGCATTATTTATAGCTTTAGTTGACAGGTTCAAAAGACCAGACTCACATGACATGTTTCAAGGCTGCATTAGAATTTTCTATGAATAGGGTAAAGGAATGCAATCATCTTTCTCAGTGAGGCCTTGTTTATACCGATGTTTAACCAGCTGCCTCAGCACTAAGTGACATGCAAATGTGTATTTCAAGCCTTCAAAGGTGCTCTTTTAATGATCTGTGTATTTTACAAGGCATCACTCAGTAATGTTTGAGGAGTTGCTTAGATCATCAGGATAACTGGAAGGGTGTTTCTGTGGCTTAGTCATCTTGTATTGGCATTGACCCAGTTTTATTTCAGACGATGATGCAACTATGCCTTGCTTTCAGTTTCTTTTCAAGCAACTAATGGCACGGGCTTCCTGTGTGGAATTAAAGCACATGAGCCTTTTAGTAGCACATTGCTGGCATTGTGTGCAGTGGTTTGATGTAGGTATTGACAGCACTGAGCTGTGTGTGACTGCTTTTGCAGAGCCAGTTGTAGATATGTTAGAAAGAGATCAGAGAACCACAAGCTCATCCAGGTCAATATTACTCCAGTTACAAGCTAAGATAATGTAGGCAATATGTCAACTGTTTTGTGATAAATGATGTTGAAAGCATCTTAGAGGATAAAGCTGTATCAGCTTTGAAAGCTGTCCAGGTAAGAAAAACCCATGAAATTAGTGGTCAGTTTCATAGCTTCTTGGCAGTAGCATAGCTGTGAATATTAATAGATTGGGATTGGACATCAAGAAGAGATGCTGGATTTGAGCTTTTTCAAGGAATGCTGTTTTGAAGGTGTTAGTGATTAGCTGTCTGCTCTGATAAAGCTTTAGTGTTTTGTCAGTGATAGGGTAGATTATCTATTACCAATTTCCTTTGGAAAAGTCACAGATTTTCTTGTTAATTGTGCTGACATGTTTTTAAAACAGTTCTTGGAAAGACCATCTGTGCTACTAACTAAACAGTATTCTTTAAAACTAAAAATACCAGTAAAGCTCATTTCTATCACATCCGTATTTTTAAACGAAGATGTTTTCTATCTACTTCAACACAGCAATATGCATCTGATTGCTTACAGGTGCCACATAAGACCAGAAAAATTGTTCCTTGGCAACAGTTCAGTGTGTACAGTAGAAAACTACTTCCAGTCAGCTCTTCAGCTGCTGTTAAAGCTTTTAGAGAAAGTCCATGTCTTTCAGTGTATGTTTCCATTTGGTCATCTGTTACTGACATCTACTCCACCAGGTTACTGACTAAACAATGGGAAGAGGCTTGAGCAGGTGTTTGAGATGCGTCTGTGTTACTGGTTATGTTATTGTGTACGTAGGCTGAGGGAGATTGGTTGATGTCTTGTGTACAGGAGTTAAGTTCACATGACTGTAGGAGAATTTGGACCAAATTATGTGCACATCACCAAATTTCTCAAATGATCTCAAAGAATTTCTCAATGTCAAACTCAGCAGAGGCTAAGTAGAATACATGGAGAACTTAAATAGAGGTCTTTCTACATACTGAATCCCAAAAAATACTAGTGCAGGTTTTGGGAGACATAGAGAACTGGGTATTCATTAATACAATTAGTTGAAATGTATATGTTTATATCTGTACATAAATTGTGAGAAATACTTCACGTTAAACTCTATAAAGTAATTTGGCATGTTCAGTGTTAAATGAAACTTCCTACATTATTTTTTCAACACTTCTAATACCAACTGTAGCTATGCTAAATTATAAGACAGATGTAATTTATACCCTAATCTTAAAGATTATTTCTTTGGCTGCAAACCTGCTGTCATGAAGCACAGTAGAGATTATTTGCACTAACTTCTTCATTTTTTTTTACAGGTGGTCTCCCAGATAAGAAGTTTGAGGTAGATAAACGAGCCATGAATCTCGGGGATTTTAATGACATGATGAGAAAGGATCGATCTGGGTTCCGTCCACCTAATTCCAAAGACATGGGAACCACAGATAGTGGGCCTTACTTTGAGAAGGTGAGAGAAATGTCTTTAGATAAATTCATATCAACCTCTATGTTCAAGGTCCCAGTTTTTACCCTACTTCTCCAGAGGTGATAAAAGTAAATAACCAGGAATGAGCTCAGTAGTAAAAGGTAGTTTTATCGGTAGAATGAATGTGTGTATAAAACAGGTGTGCATAGACAAACTAAGCTGAGACTTTTTATTCTAGAACAGACTGGTTTTGATATAGACAGAAATTCCTTGCTTTTTTCTTGGAAAGGCAAACTACTGGTAGCAATGAAATTCATTATAGGTTTCATCATGTTTCTTTTGGCTACTAACTACGGTCATCTACTGTAAAAAAATTGGTTGAGGTCTAAGTAAATAAAAGTAATCACAGTCTTCCAAATTTTTTTCTTCTTTCATCTGGCATTTATTGGAAACACCCTTTCTAAATTCCAGAACCCCTTATGCTGTATGTCCATGTACTGTAAGCTTCTGTATGATACCCGTTTCTCTGTGACGTCTGTTGTATGTTATGGTAGTGTTTATTCCATATTCTTGCCTGTTTTTAACAGAAGCTTTCACTGTTATTATCAAATAGTAATTACTTCAGATTATGAATTGGAGAGTGTCCAGTAGACTCAGAATGCTCTAGGGCTGTTCAGGTTTTTTTAGATACAGTTTATCACATGTAATTTATCAAAACAAATTTGGTTTAAAAATTCTGAAGGCATGTTAACTGTCTAGGAATTTTTTAATTCTTCCATTTTGGTCTAACAAGCCAAAAAGCAGTTTTGTCAACTCCCTCTGGTGGCATAATTAATAAATACCATGAGCAAAGCTAATGGGTTTCCTAGCAAATTATGCTGCTGTGTGCTAACATTGGAAATTCATTCAAGATTTGTTTGCTTAAGTAGTCATGATAGCCCCTATCAGAAACTAATTTCATGAGAGTTCAAAATGTATTTTTAAAAAGAAAACTTAAGGTTATCTCCTTGGAATAAAATCTTAATTGTCAAATGATTGTTTGAATCAGAAGTTTTGTCCTTGTAACTGCTATTACAAATTGACTTTGCTTCTTCCTAGTCACTCACCGTCCCTCTTTCTCTCCTCTTGTGTTCTGTTGCTTCACTAACCAACTCCTGCTGTTGGCTAACTGCTGCTTCAGCTGACTTTGCCTTTCTCCAATCAAGATGGGTGCCTTGGGGATGAGGCTCCCTGCTCTCCCTTCTCCCCTTCTCCCAGCTACAAGCTATCTCCCTCTGGTTCCACACTATCCAACGTCGGCCTTGGGGCAATCGGCTCAGGGCTCAGTCCCCAAAACTTCGCTGCTAGACAAGTAAGCAGGCCACCTTAAAAGATGCATTGTTATAAGGCTGCAACCTGGGCTTAATCCTGGTTAGTTGGTTGCTTGCATTTGTTTTTCTGCTGGATAGATTAAAATTGTTAATGGAAATTTCAGCTGTCTCAGGCCATTGAGAATCAGTCCACTTTGGTTCCTAGCAGCAAAACACACTTTGTCTGGTTTTGTTGGCCTCTTCCTAAATCACAGTGCAACAGCAGGTAGATGTGCTTTTCAGAAGTCATAAAGTTAGTGGTATCCTTTATTTTAATTTCTACCTTAAAACCCAGTTAAAGGCTGTTGATTTGCCTCATCAAACCCAACACTGAATTTTTTCAGGCTCCACTCAAAGACCTTGTATGTAGAAATGTGCTTGTAAAAAGTTGCAGTGATTTAGCGTTGTCCCTGTTCCCTTCTCCCTTCCTCACAGTCCAAAGTAAGGATTGATTTAGTAGACTTTAAAAATTCTTGAAGTAGCAGTATTTTTGTTCACAGGGAAATGGTGGGGAAGGAGTTAAGTGATTAACTGCAGTTTGGAAGAATTTCTGGCTATTATGTTTTGCATTATTCTAGAAGAAAATATTTTAGGAATACTGGGAAACAAAAGAATAGTACCTAATTATTGCAGCTGGTCAAGCTTATGTAGTCATATGCCTAACATGATGGTGTTTCTTTGTGTTGTCTTTCTGTTTCTATGTGACACAGTGTTGAATATCAGATTAAGTTGAAAACTTGCAGGCGTGTTGTTGATCTCAGTGTGTGGAACTCTGCAGAGTTATAGAGAGGGCCGAAAGTGAAACAGCAGCTTCAAGGCCTCTCAGAAGTATAAAGTGTAGTTTACTCCAGCCAGCTCTTTTCTTTTGGAGTTTTTTGTTTGTCTTCCTGCATGCTGAGGATTTGCTTCTGAAGGAGAAGATACTTTAGGTGGAGGGGGATGCAGGTGAATGAGGCAATCCATAGTGCTGCTAGTGTAGAAGCACGAGGAGAGACTTGTGTTTGAGCAAAAGGATAGCAGAGGGTGCACAGTATTAATGGTAGGAGTATTATGATAGGGTTTATGAAGTCCTGGTATATAAGGGAAGGAAAGGTTTTAGTGAAGACCTGCACAATCTTAGCTTGGAAGAGTGATGGACTTTTGTTGGGTGCAGCAATGCTGGCATGGACAGGCAGAATGGGGAATGATGGCTGAGGAGTGGAAAATACACTCTTTAGAACCCCAGGTATCTGAGGGTCACAGACATCCTGATAGACAGCAGGAGATGGGAAATTCTGAGGGTCTTGAAACTGAAATGACAAATTCACGGCACATAAGGATGCTTTGGAGAATGAGCTTCAGCTTTTAGAAGCAAGAGGGTGTAGTTGTCTTAGTGTAGGAGACTGCTGATAACATTTCTTGTCACTTTTTTGAAAAATGGTATGAAGTCTGCTCAAGAGGCTGACCTCATGAGACATAATCACAAATTTGCTTTGGTTTTTTTTTCATGCAATAGGGTTTATTATAGAAGTTGCTTATAGATCAGTAAATACTTCTCTTTAAAAAACTCAAACACCAAGTATTCTTGTGTTAGAAAATAAATCACTGAAAGGAGAAAAAAAGCAGTTCTTTTTCTCACTTGAAAATTTTCTTCAAATTTAGTGGGAGAAAAGGGGAAGAAAAATATCTAGATCTAGAATGCTGAAGTTTTCATGGCAGAAGGAAAAATTTTAATACTATTTTAGAATTCGAATTTCAGTTAATGGAAAGCCTGCAGAGGAAATAATAGCCTTGCGAGTGATATCTCAGTAACCTACTCAGGAAAAGTACCTGTCTTCTCTACAATGAAGGACCAGAATTCTTGTTGACAGTCTTGCCATACTTTTAAGCTAATGGAATGAAGTTTTTAGTGTGTCGTTTGTACTCCAAGTTTCCATTTCCCAGTATGTAAAGTGCAAAATATTAAAACATTAGATTTGTCATGTTTTGAAGTAAGTAGATAAGCATGACCCTTCAGTGTTAGGGGAGAAACAACCTGCATCTCAAAAATGTAGTACAGTGAATATTAGTAGAACATTACTGATTTTAGCCAGATGTCTGTAATTCTAAGGGAACTCTGTTTAAGTCAGTAACTTGGCTGCTTGTTACTGATATGTAGTTACTAGCATAGAAATCCCATTATCCTGCAAGATGCATCTTCTCACTACTGCTTTAATTTTATAGGGTGGCAATCATGGTTTGTTTGGAAACAGCACAGCACAATCGAGGGGCATGCACACACCAGTGCAGCCACTAAATCCTTCCCCCAATATCCGGGCGCAAGTGCCTCCCCAATTCCTTTCTCCCCAGGTAAGGAATTTACAGCAACTGATTACTTGTAAAAGTAGAGCTACAGCCTTCAGAGCACGTCATTGAGGTTACTTATACACCTGTCTTAGTCTCAGCTTGATGGTAAGAAATGGAAAAATTAAATAAGATAAAACCATTAAAATTCATAGTGAAAGTAGTTAAAACTCAGTGCAGAAGCATTAGCATTCTATTTTATTCCAAGGCAGTTGATGGTAAATGCTCGCTACCAGTATTTTTAAACCTCAAAAGTAGATTTGGGAATCCTATGTCATATATAGGCCTTTGCAAAGTATTTTAAAAAGAACAAATAAACGTGAAAGCTTAAAGTGTTTCTGAAGTGTGACAGGTTGCTTAATTTTTTTAAGTAGTCTTGTCCTGTACTTCCTGTCCTCCCTAAAAGGAGAGGTATGATGAAGGGGTTATAAGTTACATTTACATTGCAGAGCTTAACCTTAAGACCGCAGGGTCTCCAAATGTACAAGTTTGCCTTTTGCTTTGGACTTGGTAAACAGTTCTTGAGATTCTTTTGAATTGTACTTGTGTAACTCTCCAATAATCCAGGGAGAAATGGGGGGATTCTTCTCCATCTACTCCTGTCTGTTACTATATCTTATTCAATGTACAAAGTGATTAACTCTTTCTATGAGGCACTGTTTCTTTGCTCCAGTGACTGCCTGAATGCCTTTCTTTTTCCATGTCAAGCAGTACATTTTTAATGTGATAATGCAGTACTGTGATTACTGGTTAGCTGCATATATATCAGTATTTAAATTTAGTGGAATCTCCAGCACCTGATTGGTTGAGGGAGGAACCTTTGTGTGTGTCTGCATCTGCACGTGTAATCTGTATACTGTCAATCAAGTGAGGTATTCACTCTGCCCAGGTTATAGATTGTGCATGTTTAAATGTGACATGTTAATAAATCTGTAATGTCTTTCCCAGAACACCATTGAAGATTAGTGGCATAGTCCTACTTGTTCCTTTATAGAAATGCTTGTACTTCATCATATTTTCCTTGCAGCGGTGCGTTCAGAATATGTAACTGGTTTCCATGTAGGTTTCAGCCTCCATGCTCAAACAGTTTCCCAACAGTGGCTTGAATCCTGGTCTTTTCAATATGGGCCCCCAGCTTTCTCCACAACAAATTGCCATGCTGAGCCAGCTTCCACAGATTCCCCAGTTTCAATTAGTAAGTAATTAATAACCTTGTGAGACACGACTGTTTGCAAATTGTCTGCCGAGTTTTCTTTTTATGCTTTTTCTGATTTTGTTTTGTTCTACTGATACTATTTTGTTACAAGTATTCCCTCTTTGCTGTATGGGGTAGTAAAGTCCTGCTAGAAGGCAGAAGATAAACCAAATAGGCCCGTGTAATTGTTGTGGATTACAGTGGGTTAGTAATGACTCCGAGCCATGTTTTGTACAGAAAGCAGTTGTTTGTTGATTTTTAATAAAGTTTCCTTCAGACTTGTAGTCATAGTGGTGGTAATAAAGCAGGTACGAGTAATTCTGCTGCACAGTGTTAAATTAGAAGCATTTAACATTTAAGTGAAGGATGTGGTATTCTTCTAATGCATTCATTGTAGTTTTATTTGAGTGAATGGAGTGAGAAACAGTTTACCTAAGTTCTGAGCAAAGCATTTGCTAGTGAATAGCTCCTGGCAATTATATTTCACTTGATGAGCTCTGTATTTTCACTCTTCCCACCCCTACATATCTTGTAGGCTTGTCAGCTCCTCTTGCAGCAGCAGCAGCAGCAACAGCTGTTACAGAGCCAGAGAAAGTTATCTCAAGCTGTGCGACAACAGCAGGAGCAACAGGTGTGTGGCACTGTTTTTGTCAATCATACGAAGTATGAGGTGTGCTGGGGGAAATGCATTCTGCGGCAGAGCTGGCTTCAGTAACGTCATCTGCTCTCTTCACGTGGCATTTTATGGAGAGCAGGGTCTTTAGGATCTCATCTAATTCACTGTTTCTTTATGTTTACTGGAATCTGTGTTACAGTATAGGATGAAGCGGGTTTTTTTCTTTCATTTGCAGATTGCTCGTATGGTGAGTGCCCTCCAGCAGCAGCAGCAGAGGCAGCCTGGCATGAAGCATTCACCGTCCCACCCTGTCGGGCCTAAGCCACATTTAGACAGCATGGTACCCAATCCTTTGAATGTGGGTCTCTCAGATTTACAGAGCAAAGGGCAGATACCTGGATACGGTTCAGGTGGTAAGTGCTCTGTGGAAGGAGATTTGGTGCATTGCCTGTAGCTTCCCTATTATTAATACGGTAATTGTGTTAGTCACTTATGTCTGGGTCCAGAAATGAGTAATTTTTGTATAAGTATTAGAGCAAAGGTTATGACAAGTGTCAGCTTTGAATCAAATTGCATTATTTTTTACTCCATGGGAAGAAGACAAACCTAAGAAGAAAGCATGTCATGTCCTACTGACCTAACACATTTGGAAGATGTCCCTTGAGCATACCCTTGGCTATTGTTGATTTTGTTTTCCCACCCTTTTCTTATGACTACGATGACTCCCCATTTAAAAATGCTTAAGAACAAAACAGAAGATGACAATGGAGGGTTTTTTTGTTTGTTTCACAGGCTTTGGCTCAAGTGGCATGGATTATGGCATGGTGGGAGGGAAAGAGGCTGGAACAGAATCCCGCTTTAAGCAGTGGACTATGATGGAAGGGCTGCCCTCTGTGGCTTCACAAGATGCCAATATGCACAAAAATGGTGAGCAGTGGAATTTTTGGAATTCCCTTGTAGGATCATCTTGCCAGAGGTGAAATAGTTTAGATGAAACTGTCTTACCTCAACAGTATGCATCTTAAATATTTTTGTATTAATATATCATACTCCTGAAAATCCCAACCTTTCCTGAGTGTAAACATATGTTTTTAATGCTGCAGGTGCAATAGTGCCCCCTGGAAAGGCTCGTGGAGGATCACCCTACAACCAGTTTGACATAATCCAGAGCGATCCACTCAGCAGCCATGCAGGCCCTGCTGGTGATAGTTGGTTACCCGCCAAATCTCCACCAACAAACAAGATCGGAAGTAAATCCAGCAATGCCAGCTGGCCTCCAGGTATTACATAAGTGCAGGGGTTGTGTCCTCGCTTTAGGATAGATGTACTGGACCTTTCCTCATCATACTTACTTAAATAACCATTGCAAGGAAAATACTTATGTGGCTTGGCCTGTCTGGGTTTTGAGATTTATTCCACATTAAAGTAGAACATAAATGTTGAATTTCCAGTAAAAAATGATAGGCCAAATATGAACTAACTGCTGAATTGCCTAAGTAGATTTGGTTTTTGTTAGGTGAACTCATATCTTCAGTGCTTTTGTGACTTTACTTTTACAGAAATTTTCATAAAAACATATGTTCATGGAATATACAACACCATCTCCCTTCTTTTGTATTGATTCCTTATTTGTGCTATGTTAGGCTGACAGAGTGTAAAAATTATTGATAGTGTGGAATCAGAAAGAAAAAGATGTGAAGTGGGGTTTTTTTTCATGATAGTAGGAACTCCACACTGTTGTGGTTCACCTTTGTTCATGTTGCATAAAGGGTAGGCGAGTGTTGCAATGCTTTAGTTATGCTCAGGAATCTTGTGGCTTGGGTAGAAGTCTCTTGCTTTTGGCATGACAGGCTGGTGCACATTTTTTAAGTTTTCTAGTTTCACTGGCAGAATTTTATGTTTCTGCTAGAAAACTCTCTAGGAAAAGTACATATGCATTTGAATACACACATCATTTTCTATATAAAACATTCATTTAAACAGAGTGGTGTCCTTGAAGTTGCACAGATTATTCACTGATGCTGTTCAGCAAATAGTCGGTGCTGTGATTTTTCTCTTGTCTGGAAGACAGTTGCATTCCAGGAAAACTACTAACTGTAAACCCTCTGCCATGTATCCTCTCAAGCACAAAAAAGTAAAACTCTAGGTACATCTCGTGGGTAAAGCAGTAGCACAGACCTTTGTTCAGAAAGCCTAGGAATCTGTGTGATAGATACAACTGCAGGAAATACAGAAAATGTAGTTGAAGATTTTTATGAGGGAAGCCCTAAGGTCTAACTCCAGCAAGAAACATTCTGGTGAGCTAACAGAGCTAATGAATTAGTTATCTTAAAAACATCTGCACATCCACAAATTTTCATACTGCTCACTGCATTCTGTACAGGTTTATTTGCGTTGCACTTCTGTCAGCCTGGTTAAGTATGGAGCTTTTTGGACTAGAGTTGTTGTTCGTAATGCCAGAAACTCCCAAAGTGTAACCTTTTACCAGACCTCACTCACAGACTGATCGTTGCTGAACTTGTTTCCTCAGTCACCATTCCCCTAGATTATATTGAGAAACATGATACTGCTCCGAATGTTACAAGAGACACATGAGGATCAGCTCTGCCTTGTTTCTATGTTTCGGAGCAGCCCTCATGATACCGGTAGTCCTATTGTCAGCGATCAAGTAAAATTTTTTGTTGCTGACTGCCTCACCACTGTGAGAGGATAAGTGAAGTTCACAAATTCTGAACGTAAAAATTGACTGAGATCCTTAGTACCATCCCTTATTTCTTTTGTGAGTAACCCAAGACTATGATTGCAGTGCTCATGTAACAAATTGTGGGTTTTGGCAGGTGGCATTTTTTCAGTTATTGCTGTATTGTTGTTCCACTCTTACGAGATCCATAGGCTGCTGGGACAAGTTACTGTTCCATAACCATCAGCCACTTGAGCTGTCTCATAGTCTAACTTACGGACTTCATTGACAAGGAAGACTCAAATCAAGATCTACCTTACCAGCTCAACATCCCTGATGAAAAATTAAGACCCAAAATGGCTTTACACTCTAGATCCTTCTCTACAAACTTGTAGATGTTCCCTGTCAGTTCCTGGCATGGAAATAGTGTTCATCCTCCAGTGCTAGAAAAAATGTTGTTAACATTATTGTTGCTAGAAAAAATGTTGTTAACATGTTAACATGGACAGCTGTGGATACTGGGAGAGTGTGAGGCCAGTAGTCCACAGATAGTGTCCGGGTTTGTGTTCTGTCCCTTAATGGTATTTGTCCTACTGCTATTGGCAAAATACTGGACTAGATGGACCATAGTTCTGACCCAGTGGGGCATTTCTTTTGTATTCTCTCAGATTCTCCCATGCATTTTCAGAGTCTGATACTGCCCTTGCTGTAGCAATAGTTTGAACCAGTAGTATCATATTTTCTTT
Source organism: Brachypodius melanocephalos (assembly GCA_013398615.1). Classification (NCBI taxonomy): domain Eukaryota; kingdom Metazoa; phylum Chordata; class Aves; order Passeriformes; family Pycnonotidae; genus Brachypodius; species Brachypodius melanocephalos. The sequence goes on along the minus strand of VZSR01003524.1, from coordinate 2,936,404 downwards.
GGTATTTGTCTGTGAAAATCATAGTTTTGACCATACTTCTTCATTAAAAAGGGGACGGAAATTAATCTTTCCATACCAGATTCATCCTACGTTGCTTCATCTAGAGAGTGCCTCTTGGATCCCACTTTTAGTCATGGATCTTTAATTACACTCAAATACTCTGATACTAATCATTTCAGAAATTCAGATTGGGAATTCTGTATCCTGGACTTGTATCTGCAAGGGATGAATCTGCCACCTTTGCGCTCTTCTCAGACTTTCACAAATTGTCACATTGTGTGAAGCTCCTTTACTTGTTTTTGTGTTTGTCAGTTTTACTTTTGCACCGCTGCTTCCAGAACTGACCACAGCACTTTATTCATTGAAGGAACCAAGTTACTGGTCTTTCTTAGAGTAACTGGAGTCTTTGTGTGGTCATAGTTAATATAATTCATCCTCTTGTCTTAAAATTCTGGCATGCCTGGAGCTATAGTTGAAATTAAAGCATGATAGGTATATTCCATCTCATTGTGAAGCATGAAGAATGTCAATGAGTATATACATTGCTTTTACCACAAGGCATCTCACCTCAGTATTGATAGGTAATGTATAACGTGTGTGTGTACATACAGTGTGATGTGTCAAATGTGTTTCCAGACTCCTATGGTAGGTAGTCTTTCCTTGAGAAAGGTTTGTGCACACACAAAGTATGTGTACAGAATCTAATCTTACGTATCTTATATGGAATTAATTTAAACTATTGAACCTTCATCTGAATGTAGCAAAGCAGAAGCATTTAAAGGATACTGGATGCCATTTTTTTATGGTGTAGACTTGTACACACTTCAGGTGTGTTCATGGATTCATGTGACACCAGAGCTAGTGCTGTGGGGCAACTGTGAAATAGATTACGATTCTAACACGTAGTCTTTTTGCCCCTGAGGAACAGTGTAAGAGAAAATTATTTACTCTACTGAAACACCTTCAGCAATTACTTCTAGTAAATAACATTTCCCTGATTGCATCTAATTCCTTTTTCTCTCCTGTCCCAGAGTTCCAACCAGGAGTGCCATGGAAAGGTATACAGAACATTGACCCTGAATCTGACCCCTATGTGACCCCTGGAAGTGTACTGGGGGGGACAGCCACATCTCCCATTGTAGATACTGACCACCAACTTCTGCGGGACAATACCACAGGTAAAACAGTGAACATCTGCTCTGTGATTATCAAAGTTGCTTTGATACTCGGGATTGTTGTGATGTTGCTGTTGTAGCAGGTCAACAGTCTGTTGCATTTGTCTGAGAAAGAAGCTGCATGCCTTTGCACTGTGGCTGAGAGCACCTGAAAGCTTGGCATTGATACAGTCATGGCTCTCTTGAGGTTTAATGGTGTTACAGAAACTGTGAACTTGGTCTCTTTCTCTCCTTTTCTCTTTGGTAGGGTCTAATTCTTCCCTCAACACCTCGCTGCCTTCACCTGGTGCCTGGCCCTACAGTGCCTCTGACAATTCCTTCACCAACGTTCATAGCACTTCAGGTATGCAGGCTTTGAAACTTACACAGACAAAGCATTTTTTGTTTAGTGCTAGTTCGTTGTTGTTCCACTTGGAGTATTAAGTCCATTGTGTGGGAAGACAAACACCATAACTCTGAACATACCTCCCTCCTTCCTCTTTTCCCTACCCTTTATATGCTGAGCATGACTCTGTGTGGTACGGAATATCCCTTTGCACAGTTGGGGTCAGCTGTCCTAGCTGTGTTTCCTCCCAATTTCTTGTGCACCCTCATCCCTCCTGCTGGTGGGAGGATGTGAGAAACAGGAAAGTCTTGATGCTGTGTAAGTACTGCTCAGCAATATAACTAAATCATCTGTAATATCCATGATGTCCCCAGCACAAATCCAAAACACAGCCGCATACCAGGTACTATGAAGAATATTGACTCTACCCCAGCCAAAACCAGTATATTATGTAGGTTAGAGAATAAAGTAGTAGGAAGCAGCAGATGCAAAAGGAAAGATACAGTACATATACCATCTGTTGACATCTCAGAATTTTTAAAATACAGCCTGCTTGTGTATGCATTAGGAAAGGTGAGTGTTTTTCTTATTTTAACTTTAGGAGATGGGAGTGCTGTGAAGGGAATGTTTTTGCCTTGCCTTTTATAGCACTCGTCATTCCCTGAAATCTGGACAGTGAGGAAATTTGGTCCTCTGGCTTTTAACGGCTGACTTGTAAATATAAACTTAAATATATGTCTCAGATCCTTCATAAGACGGTCACCACAGCTTTCTGTTAAAAAACTGTTTCTACACACACTTCGCAGTAAAACGCTGAAAATACTTGCTCCAGATGAACCATTTGGATTTTAAGCTTCTTGCAAATGTCAGAGTTTTTTCTTGAAGACATCATTGTCTTGACAATTACTTAAAAATTAAGAGTTGTGTATAAATAGCAGAGGTGATGAACAGAGCTGGGAGCCACATCTGGCCTGAACTGTAGGTTTTTTTCATCATACTGAATAAAAGCTGTGTTCAGGCATTACCTCAGCATCTTCACCAAATGTATTAAAAGTGCTCTTTTGTCCTTAAGAAAAACTGAGTTCCTGCCACTGATTTGTGAGCTGACTTTGGTTTCAAGCAGTGTATGCAGCATTCTAGTGACATAGAAGGTTCCACTGTTATAACCTGAGGAATGGAGTGGCATGTAGCAACTTCTTGCCTTTGCTTAAATTTATCTAGCATGTAAGAAAGACTGAAGAGAAAAAAAAAATATTGAAGTTGTAGTCAAATTGAGGAAATTAGACCACTGCCATATACCAATTTCTGTTTGTCTACTAGACACGAGTGTTTTGCAGTCAAAAAGCCAGTCATGTGAACTGGGAATTTAGAATTCACGTATCTGTAAAGCAGAGTCTAGTGAAAGCAGATTTTAAAGCACTTTCACACACTTTCAAAGGTTAGTGCTTGAAACCTGTTTACTACTGACCATTTCTGTGTCATGGAAATAGAGAGATCCAGCTGTAAATTGAAGCATGCTTATATGCTGAAAGCTTTATAGCCTTGGTTTCTAGATGTGTTATTTTTGGTGCCCTGACATACCATAAATCTATAGGCTTTCACTTTGTTTCAAATTACATTCACCACCGTCTGCTGGTAACTAAAGTTAAATGCACATATTTGCACACATGCATATGAGAGTTACGATTAAGATAATGTCTGACACAACCTTTTCCCTCAGATTGCCATGTTGGCTGGTTCTCAGTACAGAACAGTGAGGAATTTTCAAGGAATTTTGACTTTTGAAATGTCCTTTGGTGTCAGAAGTTGCGGGAGAATTTGCAGTCTGCCTTTTTTAAAAACCTGGTTGCTGGGGGTTAGATTTGTTTTTTACTTACAGAATTTTTCCCATAAGTTGCTAGGAAATTTGTTGCTACTGAGTACTTATGGGTACTTCAAAAGAGCAAAGTGGCCAAAGGAGAGGAGTGTAGCACTTGGCTGCCCTTCTCTTGTCTCTGGGAGTTTCTCTCAGAGGACGAAGATGAAGAACAGGGCTGGGAGCAGCTGCGCTCTCTCACTCTCGGCATCAGAAGGAGGATGGCCAAGCTGTGGTTTGCTGTGAGGGAGGAGTCACTGGCAGCACCAGGGTCCGGTCCTGCCTGGG
>VZSR01003524.1:2871096-2932661 GCA_013398615.1 Brachypodius melanocephalos | reverse complement strand
GGGAAGCTTATTTATCTTACCTCAGCAATATCTAGTTTAACTTAAATCCTTAATTCTTCAAAATTAATGTCTCAAGACTGCTTCAGGGTTTTGTGAAGCAAAGCCTCTCCTCCATCACTTCCCATCTCGGCCGAGAAGGCTGTCACAAGGTTTCCTGGTTCTGTTTTGTTGTTAAGGCTGTAGTTGTTGTTTTGTTTTTCTTGTTATACATACTAGTAAAGAACTGTTATTCCTATCCCCATATGTCAGGAATATTTCTATCCCTGAGAGCCTCTTAATTCCAAAATTATGATAATTTGGAGGGAGGGGATTTACATTCTCTGTTCCAAGGGAGGTTCTGGCTTCTCCCTGGCAGACACCTGTCTTTCAAACTAAGATACTGATTTAGGCAGAGCTCACAAATATTCATAACCAATAGTGGTGTTTTGGCAAGTGCTTTTATTTTTCTCTTTTGTTGCATTTCTTTATAAAGAGTTCTTGAAATGTGTTAAGGCTATCCTCTATAAGTCTTCCAATAGGCACCTGCCTATTAGTAATTCTTTCTAATGAAAAAAATGCGCTATCAAGGTTGTTAAAAAGTTCAGCTGTCAGACAGCTAAGCAGCTTTCTTTACATGGTACTGCTGTGTCAACATTGTATGAGGTTTGTGGTTCACAAGAAAGCTTTGATCTTGTAGGGAGGACATCTTTAGGAGGCAACATTAGCTTAGTATACCAAGAATGGTAAATACTCCTTTCAGTTCTCTGCACGTTTTTTTTACTTGAAGAAGGTCCAGTTTCATTAAAGGTTAGAAGTGCCCAAACTTTTAAGAAATTCTCAGGTTCTCAGATGAAATGTAGTGTGGATGTGAAAGTTGCTGTTAATCTAATTAATGATGTAATATACTGCCATAAGGTAAATTATCATAAATGATCCAAGTATATTACTTTTTTTCGTCAGCACATATAAAGTAAGCAAAGATTAAATTACGTGTAGCATGGGGGTTTTTTGGTATGATAAAATAACTATTGTATGGTTCTGGGTTTTGTGCTTATCTCCAATATAAATGCAGTCAAAAGACTTACTGTGATAGGGCAGGTACTTAATCTCACAAGTTTCTCTAATACATACAATTTCTTTAATCTTTTAGCAAAATTCAGTGATTACAAATCAACATGGTCCCCAGATCCCATAGGACACAATCCCACTCATCTCTCCAACAAGATGTGGAAAAACCATATTTCCTCAAGGAACACTACAGGGCTGCCTCGCCCGCCTCCTGGCCTGACCAACCCCAAACCATCATCTCCATGGAACAGCACAGCACCCCGATCAGTCAGGGGCTGGGGGGCACAGGACTCAAGGCTTGGCTCTGGTAAGAGCAATCAACTGGTAGCACCACTGATCGGACCTGAGCAGTGTATGTTTTGCAGCACCAGCGGTTTGGAGGAAAGAAAGTTGTAGTTGTCTGGTAATAGGAAAAAAGGAGTTTCTTCTTGAAATGGAAATTTGCTGTCCGTAATTGGGGTGAGTGAGGGGTTGAATCCCAGGTTCTGCTGTGTGGAATGAGTGAAGAAGGGCTGAGAGCTGCCGGAAGAGAATACCTGCTACATAGGACCTTTCAAGACTAGGTGCTTGCTGTGTGTGGGAAGCTCCTCAAAGATAAACTCCAGTAAAATGAACCTGGATGTGAACTGTGAAGAAAGGTGTGGTTTTGTTTTCAGGACTGAAGATTAGTCTTTCATGTTTTAACAGGGCTGAAAATGCTGATTTTTTTAATGAAATAACTAACTGTAAAGAAAGATGGTTTTTCTTTGTATCAAATCTGTTTTGATTGATGTGTCTTATACTTTGCAGCATCTACTTGGAGTGATGGTGGCTCAGTTCGTCCTAGCTACTGGCTGGTTCTTCACAATCTCACTCCACAGGTATTTTCTGTGGTTGTTTCTGGGAACTTGTTTGTTTTAGCAAGGATTTGTGATTTCTTCAGTTGTTTCTTTTTGAGTAAAATCTGACAAAATCAGATTTGTCAGCATATATAACATATTTCTACTAAACTGAGCTGCAGTCTAACTGATTTTTCTATTGTAATCGCTTCAGCTAATTCTAAAATGTTGAGGTTTTGCTATGTGACTGTTAAAACATTACTTAAGAATTAGAAAAAAATAATTCAACAGATTTTTCTTAGAAGTCAGGGTAAATTTCATTAATATAATGTGTGGCATGGTTTGTCGTTGTTCTTTGGAATTTCATCAGTAAGAAATGTGATGTATCTGCCAGTTTTCCCTATAGTGTTTCCATAGTGAAACCACTGAATTTTTCCAGCACTCCCGCCAAAACCGGTCTAGTTGGGTTATTTCTGCAAGTATTCTCAAAGCTTGCTGCCATTCAAAATTAATTCCGTGAAGATCCTGTTTTTAGCATTCCCAGTTAGTCCTATATTCAAGGGCTAGGAAAAGCCTATATGATTATCAGCAGCACCCTGAGGTCTAGACAGAGGGTCCCCTGTTCAGCAGGATAATTTACCGTGCTTCTACAGTCTACAAAAAAAGGTTGACGTGAAAGGAAAAGCTGAAGTCTCCATCAGATCACCAAAAACGGTGAACCGTGCTCCTTTTGTAGAAAAGGCTGTTTATCTTGATGTGAAGGAAGAAGTGGTGTGAGGGAAAAGCACAGTTCTAACTCTGGCTTTTGTAAAATTCTTTAATGCTGCTGTAGGAATTATTTAATGGAAGAAGGGTATATTTTGGAGGCATTTAAGTTAGTAGGAAAGAGAAACAAATCGTAATCGTCTCATTATGGATTCTGTCTTTATTCTGGATTTTAGTACACTAGAGAAGTGTAAAGGTTCAGATGGATTCATAGACTCACAGAATGGTTAGGCTTGGAAGGAACACTATGTTCATTTCAAGGTTCTGTGTTTTAACTTTGACCATATTTGTACTCCCACACAACTTCCTTTTCCCTCATTTGAAGCTGTATTATAAAATTGGGGGGAAAGAAGGAAGAAAATAGCACTTCCTGAAGTATTTGCACATACGGGTCCCATTCATATGTCCATATTCCTGTGGCACACCAGGAATAGAATCTGTCTGTACAGAACACCTGGGAGAACAGCTGTTACTGGAGGTAAGTAACAAGCTGTTACTGCTGCAGAAGGAATGTAGGCAATAACTGCTGTAAAAACATTACAGTTCAGACAGAATGGACATTGCTGGGTTTGGCAGCAAAATCACTGACTCTTTCTGTCACTGTTCCATAAACCACAAAGACAAGGAAGCACCAACATAAATTTTCAAAAATTTCATTGTAGAGATATTTCTGGTTTTGCAAAAACATTTTAAATACTAGTTTATCTGACTTCTGCTGAAATCGGAGAGCTGGAGACTATGGCATTCTGGTTCCTTTGCTACAAATTCTGATGACTGAAGAGGACAAGAAGTACAAGTTGTATATAATCACTGGAAAAGCTGTCGACATAAGGATAGTGACAGTGTAAGAAATTTAATTACAGAGGGAAAACTGGACTCAAGCTGTAAGTGAACAGGAAAGATAATTTAGATTATTCGGTACTAAAGCAAACTGCATGTAATTGTGAGAAGTCAAGGCATACCAGTTCCAGTTTGAAAATCAACTTCTGTCACCTTTGCTTACTTCTCACTGCTTTCATCTGTTTTTCTTTCTGAGAGCAGAATATCTTTCAATTACTGACGAAGTCAGGATTGAAGTATGTTTGGAGAAATAATTACAAATATCTTGTTCATCCTGACTGTTCTTCCTCAGATTGATGGGTCAACCTTGAGGACGATCTGCATGCAGCATGGCCCACTGCTGACATTCCATCTGAACCTGACCCAGGGCACCGCCCTCATCCGATACAACACCAAACAGGAGGCGGCTAAGGCCCAGACTGCGCTGCACATGTAAGCAAGGTTTTGAGACAAAAATCGTTGAGGGTGTGGGATTGATAGTGTAAGCCCCTAAACTCAGTGAAAACTTTTGAATTATACTAATCTCCTGAGTTCCAAAGGCTTTTAACCTGTTCTTCATCCGTTTTATTTGAAAGGTAGCATATGTGCATTTACATAGTCATTTTACATAGTTATTTATATTGCTCTTGGTGTTAACGTTCAGGACCTTAGTTTAAATTTATAAAGATTTTGTTCAGGCATAACTTAACTGAATGGTGGGGCAAAGGCTTGGGGTGTTTTTGTTTTGTTTTTTCAAGTATAAAATGAAAAGTTTTGTGTTTTGAGTGAGTTTCACTGTCAAAAACAGTTGAAGTTTCCCACGTCCACTGCAATATAGCAATGCAGCTGATACCTCCTTTCATTTGGGCGCATATTAGCGTTGTTCCCATGCTTTCTGAATCCCTAGCCATTACCTTTTGGCTCTGACTATTTTTTTTCATATGTGTATTTTGTCCCGTTAGGTGTGTGTTGGGAAACACTACCATCCTGGCTGAGTTTGCCACAGATGAAGAGGTTAGTCGCTTTTTGGCACAAGCTCAGCCCCCTACACCTACAGCAACCCCAAGTGCACCCACAGCAGGCTGGCAATCCCTGGAGACAGGACAGAACCAGACAGATCCAGTTGGACCTGCTTTGAATCTCTTTGGTGGGTCAACAGGGCTTGGGCAGTGGAGCAGTGGCGGCAGCGGCGGCAGCAGTGGGGGTGATCTCACTGGTGCTTCATTGTGGGGGCCCCCAAACTATTCTTCAAGCTTGTGGGGGGTCCCAAGCGTAGAGGATCCACACAGAATGGGCAGCCCTGCTCCCTTACTACCTGGAGACCTTCTGGGAGGAGGGTCGGATTCAATCTGAACTTAGAACTTTCAACTCTGACCTCGTGACCTTTTTTGGAACAGCAGCAGCACTAACTTGACCTTTTTCATTTTTTTCAACTTGCAATAAATACATTTATAAAAGGAAAAAAGAAAACGGAGAAAGAAAGAAAAAAAGGTGGGTCATTGACAGACTGTCTGAGCACATAGTTGCCTCCCTTATATAACTTCAGTTTTTTCGTTTGGAATATGAATCCAAAAAGAGAACATATCACTCTTGAAATACTTGAATCGTGAACGCCAACTTAGAAAGACAATGTGAAGCAAGTACACATACCATTTAAATTTAAACAGAAAAAATTAAAAAAATTAGTTTCTAGTTTTTCACTTTTTCATGTTATACAGAAGTTGTTGCTAAGAAACATATATACTGAAAAAATAGCTTTTTAACTTTGTTTGCACTGGGTGTGTTTCCGTCCTTAGGTCTACCATGTTGGGTTGGGGTTGGGGAGGGGTTCAAAAGAGTAAGGGGAGGGAGGGGAAGACTTGACGGAGCCTCACTTTAAAAACAACAACAAAAAAAAACCTAGAAAAAAATTTTAAAAAAATTAAAACCCATAAAAAAAACAAAACAGAAAAAAAAAAAACAAAACAAAACAAAAAAACCAACACTTTGTGATTGGCTGGTTGATTAAGTACCAGTGTGTTCTGGCACATGTAACTGCCCACGTGTGCTTGTTTCTGTGTGAGTGCGTGTGCACATGTTTGTGTGTGTGCGTTTTTTTCTCTCTATATATAATCTTGAAACACTGCATTGCTGGTGGTCTGCGGGCTGGCTGGCCATCTGCACGTCTTGATTCTGAAAGCAAGACAGGCGTGGTGAAGTCCCTGTGGCTGAAGCAGAATCCAGTTGGGCTGGATTAAAATTTGTCAGTAGGCTTTTTAAATTCGTTTTAGCAGGGTGCTATCTCAAATCTGCAGATCACACAGAGTGGATAGTTGCTTCCTAGCCCTTGTTCTAACCCTGTGGTAGAGCAGAACACTGCCATGTCCAAAGGATTTGGTGAGAGGGGAGACAATGTTGTCTTTTGAGTAACAGTGTCTTTGTGTCTGCATGTGGCGTTTTTGTACTGAAGGAACCCTAGAGTGTTTGTTACATAATGCAAGCCATTTATTTCTTCCAACAAGGGGAAAAGAGGAGGAAAGAAGACATTGGCATTTTTTGTGCAGCTAGACAAACGTTCTTTTTCAGTCTTTTGCAAGTTTCAATGCCTTTAAAAAAAGGTGTTTCCTTTCTCCTCCAAACCTAAATAAGCACCTGTACTCATTCTAGAGGAATCCATCAAAACCTTGAAAATCCAGCCCAACCAAATTAGCCTTCTGGTTGATTTACTGCTTCTGTTAAAACTGACAAAAAAAAACCTAAATGGTGTCAGTAAAGTGCTGGCCAGCCTGCCTCATCTCCTGAAAGCACATGCAGCTAACTCCTTCATGCGTCCTTCATGGTGAGCGTTACCTGTGCCAGGCCTTGGTGTCATTACAGCGCCAGACCATCACTGACAGAAACGTTTACTTACGAATGTTCTTAAACCAGTGTGTACTTCAAAGGTTTCTTTTTGTTTCTCTGTGATGTGTTTTTTCCTGTGTACGTGGTTTTGCTTAGGAAGTTATATAACTAGCAAAGACTTTTTTTTTTTAAGAAGTATTGCACCTTTTTGTTTTTTTTGTTTTGACTTTTTTCTGTACTGTTGCTTTCTAATATCTGTATTTAAGGAAAGGTTTGGGGTTTTTTAGCATCAGTGTAGTACTCTGGGCAGGATAGGGGTAACCTATAATCCACAGTGATAGCCAGTGTGTGAGTGCATGTGTGCGCTGGGAACAAAACTTTTAAGACCTGTTGTGAAAAAAGTTGTAGCCGACTTGAAGGAGCATCCCTTGACATGAAGCAGGAAGTCTTTTGTGGGGGTGGGGCCGGGGGAAGAGGGAAGAGAGATGCCAGTACTTTTTCGATAAGTACTAGGATTTCCATGCGGCATTGTCCAGCTGTTACACTGTCTAACAAAGTGCTGACCTTCTGTACCAGCACATACCTGTCCATTCCAGCCCTCAGAGGGAGCAGTGCTTTATCACTCTGCGGAGGGGGGCAGAGGGGAGTCTGTTTCTTCAGTGTTTTCATTGGAGGATGTGACCATGTCTAATGCATTTAACTCATGGGTTTGATGGGCAGAAGCAAAAACAGATGCAAGTTGTGTGTGTGTGTGTGTGTGTGTGTACTTGTATGCTGGGGGTGGGAGGGAAGGGCTAGAGAATTACATGGCTGTTTTATTTAATTCGCCCTTTCTATGTAAACCCAATGTCACAAGTAAGACTGACTGAGGGAAATGCTGCATATACACATGCCTGTAGATCTGTATGCAAAGCGTTATGTGGTAGAAAAGTATGAGTAGGTTTCTGTTTGTTTAGTAAACGGGAGTGTGCAGCATACTCTGGCCCCTTTGGAAAATACTTTCCTATTACGTCTCCTCCATCAATCCCACCATGCACAAAGAAACAAAATGCTCTCTTTCGGCTCCTGCTAGCTGGCTAGTGCCCCTTGTGTGCAGGCATCTGTACAGCTTTGTTTCTGCTCAAAGACCAAGCGCACTTGGACATGCAGAGCAGGTTCTTAAAAGTCCTGTGCCAGCAGTACTTCCTAGTGAAGCACCTTTGGCCTGAGCAAGCCAGTATCTGTTCTGTCACATGATTTGCTATACATGCTGGTTCATTGCTGTGTTCCACCCTCACTTCTCTCTCCCAACCTGCCCTGAGGTCCCTTTTCCTGCACTTTGGGCTAGTTAAGTTCATTGCGATACTACGGTGAAAGCCGGGTGCTAGAGCCCCTCTTGTTTACAAGACATAATGAGGGATTTGAAATATTTAAAAAGAAAAGCTAAATTGTTCTTCCATTGTAAGCTTAAAGGGAAAAAATTAAAACGTACAAAAAAAAATAAGACCAAAAAGTGCGCATATATATATATATGTATATATATATATGTATATGTATATATATATGTATATATATATTTTAGATGAAGACTAACTCTGGGAGCATTTAACAGTGTTTTTGGTTTTATTTTAACATTTTATTTTCCTGCTTTAAATTTGCAAGCATTCTCAGGAATTCTAGGGTAGGAAGCCAGTTTTTGAAGATGGTTTATTTAACCTTATCCTAGATAGATGGCTGTTTCTTGCTGATAAACTTTTACAAGTTCCTGAATCTTCAAAATGTTTGAAAGTTTTTACTTTAAAATAAAAATGCTAAAAAAAAAAAATAAAAAGAAAAAGAAAAAAAGAAAAAATCTCCAAATGTTACTGTCAAGCGAGGGATCAAGAATTTTAAAAACTTTCTAAATTAAGATACATTAAGAAAACTTCTCAGTATCAGCTACAGGAATTCATTGCAATCTTAAACAATTTGTGGGAGAAGGGTTATCATTTATTGTGCTTTGTTACTCATGCAGATGTGTGCAGTTGCATGGAGAAGAGAAGTGTGTGAATGGAAACCTACTATGACCTCTCGATTGAAACTAAACAAAAATATTCTTCCAAGCACCTTTTTAAATGCAGAGTGAAAGTATAAACCTTATTAAAATGCAGTAGAGTTTAACTTGAACGAATCCTTGGTTAGGATGACTGGCAGGAAATACACGGTGGTGCTTCTTTGAACCACTTCTGAGCAGTGCTAAAGAAAACCAGTGCTGGCAGAATACTCAGTAATGAAGTAGTTCTATTAACCTGCCTTTTTCAGTACAGGAAAAAAAAAAAAAAAGACTACAGAAAAACTCCACACAAATGTACATTGAAAATCAACTTCCCTATTTTCATCTACTTGGTCAGTTTAATTCCCCACTTGGAGATTTGCTGCTTGCTTTTCTTCGTCTACCCCACTTCCCAGTCTTTGTTTCATTTTATATGAGGGAAATAGCTGTTAAACTCCTCTGTTAACCCTGTTGCTGCTGGCTGTCAGGGCTTATAGTCTTGAACTTAAGAGTTCAGTGTTGGGATGACCAACTTCTGCCTCCCAGCTCTAGGGGTCAGGGGCTTACTCTGCCTGAAATGGCTCGGCTCAAACCACGAAAACTGCACTAGTGCCTTGTTACATGCACCCACATGCCCTATAGTGGGGAGGGGAGGGAAGATGAGGCAAAGTGAAGCAGTGTAGCCACTTCATGGAAATAGATGTGCCCATTCTTAGGGGAAGAAGAGCATGCCACGTGAGCAAGTCGTGCAATGAGTTACTTAATAGTAGATGAGGTAACTTATTCTTATTCTTATTATTGTTAATAAAAGAAATCAGATGCCAAATTCTGTTTCTCATAGCAGTTGCCCAGTGTTTTCATGTTGTGCTGTGTGTGCATGTGAGTCTATTGCAAATAGTGCATCAGTAGTAATAATAATGTGCTTTAAAAATCCTGTCATGGGCCAGTAGAAGGAGGGTTTACTTAGAAAGTTTAGGATTTTTTTTTTTTTAGTGAGAGAATTTGAGCGCTTTGCCAGAAGCTGTGTTTTATCCAATTAGCAGTGTCCTAAAAGAGAGGAAATCGTAGCATTTAGTCAAAAAAGCCGACAGACTTGACATCCGCTTGGAGGTGGATTGTGACTGAGTGCTGAAGTGTTGGCAGTCTTAAATTTCAGCAGTCTGCTGGGTCCAAACCTATTGTAGTACAACAGTCTGCTCCTCGTTTCCTGAATGTGTATCCTGTAACTGTTAGTGACTGTCTCCTCAGTGACAGTTTCCCTGCATTGTCTAAAGTAACATTAATCTATTTTCCAGCTGCAGTTGACAGATCTATATGGCTTAGTCATGGCACTTCCAACCACTGCAAGTGGTGTCTGAGAATTCTGCTAACCAAACTCAACTGCTAGGGACACCCATTGCTTAATGTAAAAATTCTGCTGCCATTTGAGCTCCTAACAGTGAAAAGTCAGTAGGAATTGATGGTAGGGTATTTCAGGGCTTTTACAAAATTCTTCCCAAGAGGGAGTCATTGACAGCATCTTGTTTAAACATGTTGGCAAGGTAGGACTGAAAGGCTGGGTAAAGCACAGCTTGGAAAAGACTTAGGGCATCTCTTTTCAGATAAAAATCCAGCCACTTTGCTTACCTTACCTTGCAGTGTCTTACCAAGCTGAGAGTTTTTAATCTGTTTGCTAATTCTTTGCTCCATTTAGGGGTTTAATCTTAGCAGTGACATCAGAGTCTAGCAAGCAAAACAAAGTGTGGTACAGCTCAGGAAACCTGTGTTTAGACTTCTAACATTTACTTGGAATACTTGCCATCTTTTCCCAATGTTTTTATGTATCTACCTGGACACTTGCCTAGCAGTCTAGAGAGTGGGGTTTTTTTTGGTTTGGGGTTTTTTTACAATCACAGGGTGTCAGGTTTGGAGGTTTTTGTTGTTTTGGGTTTGTTTTTTTTTTTTGTGGGGTTTTTTTGTGTTTTGGGTTTTTTTGGTTTTTTGTTTTTTGGGGTTTTTTTGTGCTTCACATTAAGTGGCTTTTGTAATGAATAAGAATGTTAAGCCAAGTATGTTTTTACCTCTGCAGTATAAACAGGTTGTTTTTGAAAAACTGGGTAGGATAACCACCTCAAAGATTAAATAACAATTAAGCATTTATATTCAGGTGTCCTCTTTTTCTTTTTTTACCATGAAATTTCTGAGCATTTATTCCTTAGAATTTTTGCCCTGTTTTTCTTCCTAAAAATGCTGCCACATCGTCCACTGTGTCATAACAGTGCACCCAAATAGTACTGTTGGGTTTTTTGTGTGGGGGGGATTTTGGTTAGGTTGGGTTTTTTGCTTCATTCTTTATTATGTTTAACTTTTAAGTTTCTGGTTTTGTTTGTGTATATTGTTTTCCTTTTGACTTCAAGAGGAGCACTGTTTGTATATCTGAGGTACCCAAATTTGACCAAGCCTGGTCAAGGAAGTGAGCTGGATCCAGGGTTAAAGTAGCAGATGAGGACCTGTTGTGTTTCCAATGCATGTTGCATATATCACTTTCACTGTAAATCATGTGACCTTAGTATCCAGGTTCTCAAGTCAATTGAAATGCAGGTTTTGTGGAGGCTGGTTAACCTCAGGGTAATAGTCCTGATTGAGTAGAAGGTAGGGGGTTTTCCCTAAAGATGTAAAATTCCCTTAACAGAAGCAGCTTTCTTAATTGTAAATATGCATGCATACTTTGTGGGCAGGAAAGTAATACCAAGACAACTACGTTGAAATTAATTTAAAAAAACCTCAGTAAACAAATGCTGTTGAAATACAACTTTGGTCCTGAATCCGAAGCAACATACGCAGAATCTGTTGGTTTGTCTAAATTTATTTTGCACACGATATCATTTCAGTTCTGTAGCTTATTTGCCACTGTTTTGCAGTTTTAGGAACTGATACTGTTAGATCTTATCAGTCATTCTCACTGTGATCAAAATACAGATATCTAAAACCCAAACTCTTTCCTTCCCTTTACCTCCAGTACTAGGCTTCCACCTGTGGCAGAAGGATGTTAAAAGAAGTGGGGAGAAATATGTGAAGTTTTCCAATGTAGACAGAGTTGGTACTCCCTGTTGTTCTGAATTCACATCCAAACCTAAACCACAGAGCAACAGTTACGCTGTAGCAGACCTGTTGGTTGAACTAAACAACAGGAGCCAAACTGGAGATTTTTAGCAGCCTTGCTAGTCCATGTCCTTCACAATGTTTTGCATAAGTGTCCCATCACTGTAAATACCAGTGTTGCTGAATTTTACCAAAGTTCCCTTGCAGTAGATAATAGAAACAGGTCTACTTTGTAGTGCCTCACCAAGCAAAGCTCTGTCTACAGCAGAGTTTAAGTGTCTGTCTGCATTGGTGTTAAAATTGAGTCAGGGTCCCATTTAAAATTATAGTGCTCTATTTTGTGGTGTTACATGACTTTAAACTCTGTGATGTAGTAGCTATAGCTTCTGATCCGTGTATGAAAAGTGATTTAAGGTTTTATCTGTGCTACAAAAAGCGCCACAGCTCCTGGTGGGTTGGAGCCTACTTTTAAAACTTGTCAGGCCACCATAGATGCAGTTTCATCTGTAGCATGCAGCAGACATCTGTTTGCATCCACATTTTGCCTGCACATTGCTTTTCATTGAGCCATGCAGGAAAGCTTTTCTCTAGAAGTCTCCCAGAGTCCTAGCAAGCTTCTAGCAAATCAAGTATCCTCTGCAAAAGAGCCATTTTTGCCCAGTATGTGTGATAGTTGGGACTGGTGACATTCAGCAGTGTTAGGGTTCCTATAAACTTTGTAGTGAGAAAGGGAGTTTCTTGACTTGGCTCTGACAGCCTTTCTGTAAAGTAATACAGAATACTCCAGGGAAAAAGAACGAAAAAAGGGAAGAATGCATTGTGCCAGCCAACATTAAGTATTTAAGTATTTTAGCAGCAAACATTCTTGACTGTGATGGACAGCGGGGAAGAGACTGGAGAATTTTGCATGAGTGCGCAACACGAGGAGGCTGGGTTTGGCAGCAAATGTTTCCTTGGGCACTAAATGCCTCTTCTTGGCTATTGGTGTGTGTTGTTACATTTGCAAAACTAACTTCCTCATTTTTTATGTTTGTTTTTATTAATTGAGACAAAGTGGAAGCTCTTCCTGTTTCAGATGAAACACAACCAACCATAAGTGATCATTTTCTTCATCATTTACTGTTGAGCAGGTTGCACAGCTTGTTAAAATAGCTATTTTAGTGACATGGTTATATTATGTGCTCTCTTTCCCCTCCCTCTCCCTGCCAGATCTGGCTTATTCTTTCTATATAAGATGCTGTGTGGGTTTTTTGGTTTTGTTTTATTTTGGGGACATGTGGAGAAGAAGCAAAATTAAGTGAAAATGCAAGCCAAGGTAGAACAGCCTTACTTTAGAGGGTAGCCTTACAACAGAGCTTTATAGTGAGTGTGCTGTATTCCAAAATATGTAAGCCAAAAACAAACAAAAAAAACCCCATTCATTTATGCAAAAAAAAATTAAAAGAGGTGTTGGAAGACTTCTTTAATATGTACCTTCTAAAGGTGGAGTAAGGTCTCACCAAGTGATACGTTATTGTGATACTTCTTGCTGGGTCAGTAGGAATGGGTTGGGGTATAAGCGCTTAACGTTTCCTCCTATGTTTTCACAAGCAGTAAGTTAAATGTGGTATTTATGAATGTGCTTTTGTGAGTATAGTGACTGTCTAATTGAGGAGACCGCTTGGGCTGGAGAGGAGGCAATGATCTTTCAAGAGGTCAGACGTTGAGATTGCAGCCCACTGGTCTGTTTTGACAAGCAGCATCATTAGCTGGTCTCTACACTGCACAATACGTATTCATATGTGGTAGAGATTGGGGGGCGGGGGTGAAGGGATGTCATGTGATGCACAGAAGCTGTTGATAGTTTTAGGCTAGTCTGCCATTGCAGATTGAGTTTGTATATGTATTATGTAGCTTCTCATTATGTTTGCGTGCGTGAGTGTGTGTGACTTTAGTTTTTTGTAAGCACTGGAGAATTGAAACACAGTGATGCTTGAGACATTTATACATGAAGAGAAGATTATGTTTTGTAGCTTCTGTTGAATAGTGGGGTGCAGGCACACTTTTACCCTCTCTGCCCGTGTCCTGATAAGTAAAACAGGAATTTTTTTTCCAACCCTTCAACTTCCAGCACACTTAATGTTGCCATTTAAATGAACAGGGTATTACACAAGAAGAAAAACAAAAGAGTTTTTTGAAATGGTGAGGTAGAAGTGTTTAAAAGGAAAAAAAATCTGAAGTAATTTTTTTGTTTCTTGGAAGCTGTTTGTAGCTAAACATGGGAATCTGCAGTGTCTCCTTCCATTTGTTTTTTTTTCCTAATAATTCACCTCTTCGTCCCACCCAAAACATGAGGTGTACAAGATCAAGAGCTGTTGTTGTAGCGCATTGAAATTCCCACCCTAAGACGAAACTCCAGTGGGATCCCTCAGCTCTATTCAGGAAGACAAAGAGAGGAGAGACTCTGCAGTTTTCTTTGCTTCGCTCTCATTCCTCTCTAATGGCCTTGAAATGTATTATTATGCAAATGTGAATTTTGATACTGAACTTAAGAAGAGGTTGTTTGTTCTTTTTTCAAAAAACAAAAAGGTCCCATATGTGGTCAGCATTGCTTCTTTATTTTGTAAGTGAATTGTAAACTATGCATTCTGCAAAGGAGGTGTAGGGGACAAAGATACTTTGCTAAACTGTTCAGGAGTTTCTGTGTCCATGGCAAATCCATTATAGTTTGGGGAAGTGGGGAAGTAATAACTTTGAATTAAGAAGGAATTGATAAGAACTTTTCTTTTGTCAGAAGCTGGCCAATAAAGCTGGATAACTGGGCAGAGATTTGAATAACCAATGTTGGCTGCAAAACAAAGTCAGCTCTCAGCCTTGACACAGCTATGAGTTCAGCCACCCAATGTTAACGCAGGGCCAAAAGCGTGAATGGAATACCAGGTCTACCTAGAGAGTATCTGCCACCTCCTGTGCTCTGGCCCTTGTTAAGCTCAGGAAACCCGCTGCCGCAGGCACTGGGGTTTTTTGGATTTACTACTTATTTTCCATCTCAGCAGTCCTTGTGCACTTCCAGAATTGGAACATGGCTGGTCCTTGATATCCACACTTCCTTCTCCTTAACATTTTCTTTGCTGCTGTTTCTGGTACTGTTCATATGGTGACAGAGCAGCTGTGGGCAGGATGGTGGAGATGGTACTTACTTCCTATTGCTGATCAAAGCCCAACTATGAGGACTGTTTTTGTGACATCAGCAGCTGCTGGTGTTTTGTTGTCCAGTGTTGCTGTCAGTGATTTAGCAACTAATGTTGACAGTAAGTGAAATTTTAGGGAAAGTAGACTGGTATGTAGACCAGATCCTCTCTATTTAAAAGGAACTATCCTATTTTTACAATTAGGTGGTATCATAATGGCCATTTAAAAGGATTTACTTCTTCACATCTCCAAAATGCAATCATCGTGAATTATGTGCATTCCTTGAAGCTTGCTGAGCTTCCAGGAACAGTCTCCTCAGAAAAAAAGTAGACCTCACTGCGCTCTCTATCATTATAATAGGGACCTTTTGACTTGACTTTTTCCTTTGTCCATGGTGAACCATGGTACCGGCATTATCTTAAGTGTAATATCATAAACTGAGAGATTATCCTGCCTGTATTCAGTGTTTTCATGCAGCAGTTTTATTTTTGTTGACATTCACAGTACTGTAATAAGTAATAGACTTGATGATCACTGTCGCATCTGTGGCCTGCCTTGCAGATGTGATCTTATCAGGGTTCCACTCTGTCAGAATGCCTTTAAAAAAAAAAAAAAAAAAAAAGAAAAAAAAAAAAAGAAAAATCTGAAGCTTAAACTCATTCACAAAAATACCTCCTGGTACATTTCCCCTTCTGATGTAACTTTTTAAGTCTTAGTTTTTCTTCTAAACCTTTTATTTCCATCCATTATCTCCTTTGTAAAAAGATATTTGAACTAGTGGTTTTGAGCACAGGTAGGAAGCCTGAAACTCCTGAATTTTAACATTGGCCATTACTCTTCCCTTGCCTTGGGCAAGTCATTTAACTGCTTTGCCTTTGTTTTTTCACCTGTAAATCGGGGTTGTTAATAATACTTACCTACCTCACAGGGGTTTTGTGAGGATCATCTTGTAATGTTTGCCAAGTGCTTAAAAGAAAAAAGCGTGATAGAAGTATTGTGAGGTTTTCACAGCAAGATCACTAGTTCTTTTTACATTGTTTGCTTGTGTGGAGGGAGATAACCCTTTGTTTTTAATTATTGAAGCCATCAGACACTCAGATCCTGGATGACAGAAGTTGATAGAGATTCATTTACTCATACTCTTCAGTCTTTATGCCTGTTTCCATCTTCTTCTCTTCTCTTCTCTATATAGTTATGCCAGTGTTGCTACAGGTCACATGTCTCCAGTGCTTTTAGATAAGCTTCAAAATTGAAGTACTTTGAGCTTGCTGCTTCTTTCACCAGATCACCAAATCAAAATAAGTTTGTGTACTTCTCCCTGCCATTAAGTGGCAGTTTTGGTAATGTCATCTTTCAAGTAGACAGATCTTTTCCTGCCATCAGGAAGGGGAGGTGGTGGTGTGTGGTTCCAGAGAAGGAGATGAAGAACCTGGCCACTTTATGCTGCTGCTCCAGGGATAAAGGGCAGAGTAGCTTCCTATGTCCTTCCCTGAGTTAATTTCAGTGTGTTACCGGTCACACTGCAAATGCAGTGTCTCTTCTTACCCACAATATACAGAAGCCATCATCTGCCAATAGAACGTAGGAACAGAGAGAATGATAGTAGATGCTGCTTGTGTATATGCCTTATAGCTCTCCCAGAATGTCTCTGGGAGGGTGGTGGGGGACGAGGTCTTCATTGGGTAAATCCCACAGCTGTCAGGAAACCTCTCCTACTTTCTCCCCTCTCAATCACTTGGTCGCTGTGTCTTCTTTCTTGGTGTGCGTCTCAGGGATGTGCATATGAGCCCATGCCTCTTGGAATTTGGTGTTTGAAATATCAAGAACATGGTTTCTGTACCTGAAAACTTACTGTCTGACCCTCCCTGGTCCTCTCTGTCCTGCATTGCTCCCTGTGGCCTTAGGAACATCTCTCCACTGTTGCCCTACACCACCTTCTCCATCTCTGCCAGTAATCAAGGTGAAGTGTATACAGTTATTCTGCAGAGAAAGAAGCTGAAGTGATGCAAGTGCGTCTATGGGATTTACACGCAGAGGTATCTTGATTTTCTGCCGCATCTGCTCTAAAGCCTGCAGAGCATCTGATGCACAGTGCTTTTTCTTTCTCATCTAGAAAGCAGGAAGAACAGCCGTATAACTCTGATGGTGGTAATTCTGTAATGTTTACTTTTAACTGAATGCTAAGTATTTTCCTCAAAGAACCAAAAAAAAATCCCAACTTCTAACAAAAGTAACCAAATGTAATCTTCCTGGGTGCGGAAGAAGAAAGAGGAGGAGGAAAAGCAGTGACAAGGGAGTGTTCTGATCTATTTTCATCTCCACTGCTCAGCTGGAGGTGTGAAATGCTGCTTTGAGTTCTACAAACATAAGGGATTATGTTTACAAAGGTAAATGCCTTCTGCCTGTTCAGGAAACTGGCTACTGGTGGGCATCGAGAGTTTGGCAAGTTGCTGTTCATTGCAAACAATGGGAGAAGGGCGTGTCTGGAAGAGGAATGGAGAAACAGATTCATTTCATCTACTCTTCTTGGTAAAATAATGCCCCCTTCTTCTCTCCTGATGGAATGGAGGGATGAGGTGGCTGAATAGAAAATCGTTGATGTCCAATATGGCTGGATTAGAAAAGGCAGCTTTTCTACTTTGCACATAAATAGGTAACAGGAAGGTACAGCTTAAGTCCTCTTGCCTGAAACACTGTCCCCTAGAAGCAGACATTGTAATAATAAAAATAGTGGCTGTGTGTATATTGATGCTATTTGCAAGTTACCTGTAAGTGTTGATTTTTTTTTCTTATACTTGAAATTATTTCCTTTACTAAACTCTTACCGTAGTTCTGGTTTCTCCCCTCCTTCTGTAGTGTGCAGTAAAGAAAATTGCAGGACATATGAGGAGAATGTAGAGAAGATGACACAATGTCTTGCGTATCCAGGTTTCATCTTAATTTCCATCCCATATTCTCAGAAATGTTTGAACTTCTTAAGGGTTTTCCATGGACACAGAAACTCAGCACTTTAAAAGGTGCTCTTGTAAGGCTGGCTGCCCCCTTTTCCTCCTTTTCTATATTTTTATTTTACTTTTAGTATAGTGGTACTTAAGATCACTGGTTCACTTAAAAAAGGAAAAAAAATATGTTTAAACTCTACTAATGTACAAATAAGCTGAAATGTTGCATTTTATGTGTATTTTTGCCATAGCAGGTACTGTATTTCTCATGCTGGATTTAGAAGAAAAAAAAAAAAGAAAAAAAAACCAAACAAAAGGGTGATGTTTTATTGGAGTGTGACATAAGTTAAAGAGTAATAAGGAATTAAGTCGTCGTCATTTCATTGAAACTGAAAGATGGTGTAATACTTACATAAGTTTTCTGAAGGTATTTGGGGGGGGCTTTTAAAGAGGTTTTTTGGTTTTGTTTTTTTCGGTGGGTTTTTTGTTTGTTTGTTTGTTTGTTTGGGTTTTGGGGGGTTTTGTTTGGCTTTTTGGAGGTTTTTGTTTGTTTTGTTTTTTTAAAGATATGATTGTATTATGTGCAACTCAGTTGCTTACATTATAACTACAAACTATTTTTGGGTTCCTGGAAAAAAAAAAAAAAAAAAAAAAAAGACTAATAAATGTGTTTGGCTGCTAAGCATTTAAAGCTTGTTTTGTGCCCGTTTTGTGTCCCGCGGCGTGTCGGGGCCCCTCCGGCCGCGTTGGCCTCCAGGCGCGGGGGGGCGCCGGGCCTGCCGTGGGCTCGGGGCGGGGAGGGACGCGCTGAGGGCGGCGGGGCGGGGCCTCTGCCCGCCCTTGGCCCGGGCCTCCTGCGACTGCCCGCGACTGCTCTGCGCCGCTGCCGGCACCTCCGCTACCTCTGCCATGGCGGCCCCCGGAGAGAAGGAGGACGTGATGGCGCGGTACCGGTCCCCGCTGGTGTCGCGGTACGCCAGCGCCGAAATGGCCTACAACTTCAGCGAGAGGAAGAAGTTCGGCACCTGGCGCCGCCTCTGGCTCTACCTCGCCGAGGCCGAGAAGGTAACGGCAGGACGGGCGCTGAGGGCGGAGCAGCCCGGACGCGGGGGGAGCACGGTGCCGGGGCGTTTTCACGTCCCGATTCCCTTAAGGGCTGTGGTGGATGAGGGTCCGGGAACCGGCGGGAATCGGCCGTACCTTCCCGGAGCTACCTTCGGGAAACCGACCAGAGCAACTTTCCAGGCGCCCCTTTGGCCCCTGGGGGCTCTGCGAGTTCAGGGTTACCCAACCCTCCGTACGAAATCCTTTGCGTACTTGTCTCCCCTCAGCAAATCACTTCTCCTCACCTCATACCCTCCCCCTTGCACTTTCGCCTGCACTGCAAAATTGGTTTTGTAAAAGCTCTGCTAAGCAATCTTCGGTGGGCAAACATCAGTGTCCTTCCCAAGCGCTCGGCTGTTTGTTTTCCAGGAGGTGTGACGGATGAGGTCCACCGTCCATTCAATCCGATGGCTGTCAGTCCGTGCCAACCGGACCTCCCCCTGCATTTGCAGCCGTTTGTTATTAGATAGCCCTTTTCTTCTGAGATAAGTTTTACTTGTGGCCAAAGTGAGCAGTACACCTACCCTGCAAGTAGTTGTGATGTTTCTGGTAGGCTGTCGCAAAAAAATAATACCACAGAAGATTTGGTGGTTTTTGTTATTAATTCAGCTATTAGGAAGAAGCAACAGAGTATGTCCATATGATTGCAAGCTGTTGTATTAGTAGAGGATTTGCAGTTAACTTTTTTAACATGTAGTTTAAGCTAATCCTTCTGACTTTGACTCTGGTCCTAATTAGGGATACATGTAGAGCCATTATTACATCTTAATTAAGGCATCGTTTTTAAGATTCACAAACCTGATTCTTTGTGACTCTTAACAGTTTTTCGACAGTGAAAAAGTTGTAATGTGTTCCCAAAAAAAAAAAAAAAAAAAAAAAAAAAAAAAAAAAAAAAAAAAAAAAAAAAACAAAAACCCAGAGAAAAAACAGGCACAAAACCACCCCACTTTCTGACACAATGGCTTTAGCTTTCGGACTCAATAGGTGCCATTTCATTTTGTATGGAGTCCAGCTTCTGTTTTCAAAGCCCTGAGATTGCTAGGAAGCAATCCAAGCCCTAGGTCTGGCTGTTACTCTGAGTGAAGGGCAGAGAAGCACCACGATGGAGAATGAACAAGCAGTCCAGTGTCATTAATGTGTTCCTTCTCCATCCAAGGATCATATCACTACAGCAGCTTTGTCAATAATATGCTGGACCAAATGTGATGTTTCAGAAGCTGAAGATGCAATTATACAGCTGTGCTAAACAGAAGTCATGTTCTGAAGTACCCACATGCCTGATTTTGTCACAGTTCAGATGCTGGAGTGAGAAAGCAGTAAATCTCATCTAGCATAGAAAGTGCCAATACCATGAATGCATGCTTGAGGAGCTTTGTATGTTCAAAGCATGACAGTTGAAACATAGTTATATCAATTCCAGCAGATAATTATCACTTTTACTTCTGTTCAAGAACAGAATACTTGAGTTGCCCAATTGAAGAAAGCAATCTGCTTGAAAAAACCAGTTTGAGGCTTCTAGGTTTACACTCTCAAGCTTTGAACTTGGGGCTACTCCATCTCTTGACCTTTGCTCTACCTCCCTTGCCACCCCAGAGTTTTGTTCCCAGAAAGTAGAGACAGGTCTTACAACTTCTTGAGCTCTCTTTTCATAGTAGGAAGAGGGAGACTACTATTTTTATCTGGCTCCTCATTCCAGAGCAGTTTGTAATCTAGTGTCAGCTCTGGACTAAAGGAGGAAGAGTCAGCTACTTCTAGCACCTGTTACCTCTGTCAGTTAGTTACATATACAAGCAGGTTCCCTATAGAAGATGCGTAGTATTTCTGTGAAAAAGAACACCAACCCAAATATCAGGTAAGAAGTGAACTGTGGCAATTTACTGCAGTACATACTCTCACTTCCAAGACATATGTTGTTTCTTCAGTTATTCTTTTTGAAGATACATAGTGTATCTTCTCAGATACATTAAAAAGCAAACAGTAACAAATGAACTGTGGATATTTTCAAGACTTACTTTTGTCTTCTGATAGATCTAGGAGGGTCTAATCATAGGTTTTCTGCAAGTTGCAGGGAGTAGTGAGAGAAGACATGCAGCTTAGTGATAAAATTTTAGGTAAAGTACAGGGCCAGGTAGATGGCTTCAATATTCACTCTACTTAATAGGTGAAATTTTCAGGTGGTCCACTTGTAGTATATGAGATAAGAATGGAAGAATTATTTCAGTAGAAGCTGAATTTGGCAGAAAGTCTGTACAGTGTTTTGCTCCTTTCAGCGGGCAATAGCACGAGTTTGAAAGAGCAGGCTTAAGCAGAGTGTGGGATTAGTAAGAAAAACTTACCTTTTCCCAACCGACAGTATTTAAAGTTTGGCTTAAGAGCTGAGGTGTCTGAATTTATACCCATCCCAAAACACTAGTTTAAATTCTTGCATAAATTCTTTTGTATTATGATTCTTCCGGTAACACTTTTTGTCTTGAACTCTTGACTTAATTGTATTTGAAAGTCAAGTACAAATTTCTTGGAGTTCTCCCTTGTCATAGAAGTAGCTTTGACATCCTTCAGCATCAAACTGACTTACATGTTTTGCACATGTGAAATAAAATTTTTTTCTCTCTTTCTATAGTAACTCTCCTTTTTTCTGTCCAGTTTAAGTTTGCGATTTTTCATCTTATGTTCTTTATATGATGAGCAACCTAGCGTTCTCATTCTGTTTGCAGGAGCTGTGCCATGTCATCTGCCTGTTCTGCCCTGTCCTTTAGGAAAAGTAATGAACAGTCATAGATGTTAGAGTGACACATCAAAATATTGGCTCAGTCTCAGAAGAATGACACCCTAAAAGCACAGTCCAGAGAGCTCATCACTGACTTCACTCACCTGTGGTGCTTTGGGGAAAACCTTGTGTTTTCCCCGTTGTGTAGTTTTCCTGCTTGGTTTTGTTAGGTGCACGGGTTTGAAGGATGTTCAATTGTTTTCTTTCCCAGGTACTGCTAATATCAGCAAAAGCTCATAGGGAAGAGGCCTCACACATTGTGGACAGATGAGAATATCATTTGTCCTGGCACTACCCTACCTTGCACGTGTTCTACGTCAAGTCATCCCTTTTTGGGGGTTAATCTGTTTCCTCTCTGTATGACTGTACTGTGGTCAGCTTATCCCAAAGGATCACAGATGTCTCAGCAAGGGATGAGATTTTAATCTTGACA
This sequence comes from Brachypodius melanocephalos, assembly GCA_013398615.1. Lineage (NCBI taxonomy): Eukaryota > Metazoa > Chordata > Aves > Passeriformes > Pycnonotidae > Brachypodius > Brachypodius melanocephalos. The sequence continues at coordinate 2,910,883 of VZSR01003524.1, read as the reverse complement.
CAAGAATTTATTGCCTGCTGAGCTGCCCGTGCTTTTAGGCAGTTGCAGTCTATACCGGTGCACCTCAAAGGCAGCAGTCTGGGGCCAGGTGCTTTTCCTCATTTAGCTGAACACTCATGGGCATGTATATGCTTGCAACAGCAGAAGTTTGGGTACTAATTATCCACTGAGGACCTCAAGGACATGTCTGCTTCACTTGCTGTTTTCTTCACTTCCGGGTTCCACATCTGCAAACTATTTTTTCAGTCAGTTTGATTCTGAACAGAACCAGTTTTTTAAAAGAACTTTGAATCCTGGAAGCCTCCTGGTTGGTGATTTCTCATTACTGATGCACAGGACAATAGCATTTTAATTTGGAAAAGGCAGTAACGCCAAGTTCGTTGTGAGACTTAATTTCTCAGTATCAGGAAAGGACATTTTTCTCATCTTAGTGGATTACACCAGTGTATAATCTTGTGGTTGGATATCTTTTTAAATCAGCTTGCTGAAAATCTCTAGCAATTTTCAAAGTTTTGAACATGAATTAGGAGCATTCATCTCCTTCCAGATCAAGTAACTGATTTCACAAGATTTCATGATCAGTCTGAGATGAGTTACTACAGGACTTTTGAAAAGGTACAAACATATAAAACATATATACCTTTCAATATGTTTTAAGACCCCTGTTTACAGTTGTGTAGGTCTAGTTGTGGTCCAGAGAGCTTTTCCTGACACAAGCTATTTAGTGACATGTTAGCTAGATTTTTCTTTACCCAAAAGGTAAACTTCATTAAAAAGTTTAAACTATACTATTTTTATATCACTTTTCCCTATGTATTTTAATTTTTGTAGTTTTCACAGGAATGTTACGTGATTGAGGAAAATATGAAGCCCAACAGGAACGTCTAAGAATGAACAGTGTCCTAAGCTATTGGAGAAGGCTGGAGAGCCCTAGAATGAAAGCATTTGTTGTTACAGCTCGATTACAGCAAACTGTCACACTTCTGGGATATGTCAGACAGGAGTAAATTATTTAAACAGCTTCTGTCTCAGTTTGTTGGTAAAGAGAAAAAGCAGTAAAAGTTCTCTTCCCTTTGCAGTCACTTGGGCTTTTAATCACAGATGAGCAGATACGGGAGATGGAAGCAAATCTGGACAACATTGACTTCAAGATGGCAGCAGAGGAGGAGAAGAAGCTGCGTCATGATGTGATGGCCCATGTGCACACCTTTGCCCACTGCTGTCCGAAGGCTGCAGCCATCATTCACCTTGGAGCAACTTCCTGCTACGTAGGGGATAACACGGTAATAAAGTATTTCCAGTTCCCTGCCTGCAGAGCTGGGAAGAATAAAGCTACAGTTGTTTATTTTTTAGCTCTTTATTAACTTTTCTTTATAAAATACTAAGTGGATTTTTCAGACATTTTTGTTAATTTTACTGTTGAAATTAATTTAGTTCTTTAACCTAGTTACTCTAGGAAGGCAAGCTCCACTTGCTTTCTTTCTTCTGATGTGAAGGAAGATCTTTCTGGAAACTAGTCCCTAGCCTCTGCTTGCGTGTTAAATATTCAAGGAGATAAGAGGGGAATTGCAAACGCATGAAGAAACATGTGAACTGTGTGATTTATCAGTTACACCCCTGTGACAGGAGTTCACTGAATTAGGAAACAAGGTCCATGAGCTTTCAATTGCTACTTGGAACCCCTGCATAATTCAGGGCAAAACAAGCATTTCAGTAGCAAAGAGAATGGATCAGTGTCTTAAGTGAAAAAGGAAGTACATCCATTCTACAGAACTGTAAAATATTTGTGAAAAACCTTGTCTAAAATGGAGTGGAAACTGAAGCCTTGTTTCTCAGCATATATTGCTGTTCCACTGATCAAGCCGTTGCAACTTCACATCTGCTTTTGTTGCATCAGAAGCTCCTGTGTGGTTATTTTTTCTCTACTCCTTTGCTAACCTGTTTAGCTTTTGGGTAATATCACCTTCCTTGTGACACTTGCACCCAGCTGCACCTCAGTTGCATAAGAAGGAGTAAATACAACTGGTACCTCATTAGTCCACTTATTTTCCTGCTGTCTTTAGCCTACAGTGCCTGTATTTTCCACTTGGGACAGTATAATTTAGTCTGTCATTCCATGGGCAGTCCCAAGAGCACCAAAATAATCATTCATAGGCACTTGGTGGAAACAGGTCTTCCACCATTTAAGACTTTCTATGGACAGTATAAAAGGAGCAATGGTGGATCCAGAATTTTTGTTGTAAGCAAGTTCAGTGCAAAATCTATTACAAGAAGGAAAGCAAATCATTTGTTTTAAGAGGAGGTTTTGAGTAAATGGACCATAATCTGTGTCCTCTCTGAGAGAAACTGTTATGTCTGGTCCTTTAGACATGGCCCAAAGTTCCTTTCTTTGCTTCTTTCAGGATTTGATTGTCCTCCGTGATGGGTTTAACCTCCTGCTACCCAAGGTGAGAAAAGGGTTCTGCAGTGTCTCAGAATTGGGGAGCACTTCTGCCTTGTGCATAACCTGTGTTTAACTTGGATTTTCCTAAACCTTTGTGAGAAGCTAGGAGTTGTCTGTCTGGGTTGTTCTCAAAAAAGTGAGTAGTTCCCTTCCTTTCCTTTCTCAAGTCTTTTCCTAGAGTTTTTTGCTCACAAGTTGGGATTAGCAGCTCACAAGCAGCTCCTTGTTTATCTGTGCCACAGGCACTACATAGCAATACAACTGTATTGCTTTCCAGATTATCTTAGTCTTACCTTTAGCTATATTCCTAGGAGTGTGTCCACATTCAAGAAACTATACAACTTTCTGAAGTCAAATATAGCAGGAGTCTAGTGCAGTGGTGTTTATCTGACCTGAATAAGTTAGCATCCAATTTGCCCTGGACTGTACGTGTATCAATTATACCCCAAGCAGCCTTTTTTTCTGACCAGTTCCAGAAATAAAGAAAATACCTAAGGATGAACCAACTGCAGGATAGGGTTGGGCATGAAGATTAGACTGTCTTGAGCTCAAGTCCAATGACTTGTGTTACCTCTTGCTTAAGTTTTGTAGCAAGCGGAAATTGCATGCATGCCCTGAAAAACTGAAACACGCCATGTTCTACAATTAGAGGGGCCTGCACAGTTACCCCTCAAGGTCCTGTTATGAATGAATCAGAATCACGTTAATATAAAAAGAGCAATTTATTAAAAAAACACAATTTCGATAAAAGCCACAATAAAATAAAACAACATTGATCGAGTTGGGTGGGAGAACAACAGCAAGGGTGCTGTCCTACAACCTCCACACCGCCGTGTCTGAGGCTGGGGGTTTTTATGGGGTTTTTCTGCCAGGAGGCTAAGTTCTATTGTGGGTCCAAGTCCAGGATACATATGCGTGTACTTTTTCTGTTGCTTGTTTGGATTTGAAGAGATTTTCCGGACTAGTTGATGTTCCTGGGTGGATTTCTTGGCACAGGACATTGGATGATGATATCGATTCCTAGCCAAATCCTCCCAGATTGGTATCAGACGCTGATCACTTGAGAATGGCTGTTCTCCACCCAAGGCCATCTCCTCCTCTACCAGGTCCTTTCTGTTGCAAATGTTGACCTTACCTAGGAATTGTAAAGACTGTGTAGTGATGCAAGTTACAGGAAGAAATTACAAGACTAGCAGCTGGGGCCCGTAATTCCTCCTCTGGTTAAAAATTAGTATTGGATATCTTTAATACACAAATATATATTACACATATTCCACAGTCCCTTCCTGCACAGTGGTTTCCCTCCTCTTTTCCTCACAATGTTGGGCTTAAGCATGCAAACTTCTGTTGCATTGTTTGGGATTTTTTCCTCTCTCATTCCACCTATTCTCTATCCTTCCTGCTTCCACCAGCTCGCAAGGGTGATCAGCCGGCTGGCCAACTTTGCTGAGAAGTATGCTGACATGCCTGCTTTGGGCTTCACTCACTACCAGTAAGTAGCCATCAGCCTTTGCTTTCTCTTTGTAGTCTGTGCTTTGATTAAATTGACCTGCTACTGCTCTTTTGCCATCCTTTTTCCCATCTCTGACCAGTTGGTTGTTCAGAAAAGGTGTATGCCTGACTCCAGCCTTGTCTCAGGAAATTGGACCGGTGCTTTGACTAGCTGTCAGCAGTTGCTTCAACACAGCTTCATAAAGGATGACTTCCAAGCAAACACAGATGTGCATATTCTCTGCTGCTTCAAAAAAGTGTGACTGAGAATTGCACTAAGCCTGTCTTCCAGTCAGATTTTCTTTGTTTTTCTTTAGGTTATTTTCTGCTGCAGCCCAGAAAGTTTTGTTAATGGGTACTTGTTACTACAGATATTGAGTCAAAGGACAATGAGATCTGGGTAGTTCTTGGGGTAGTTTAATCTCCAGCTTCATGAACACTATTTTCAGAAGCATTAAACTATACCATGAGGTAGGCCTGGGTCTCCTACCCCAGTGATACAGAACAGCAGAGGCAGGGAAATTAAGCATGGGTTGTGTTAGACTCGGTGTCTGGCACTTTTAACCTTTTTCCCAAAGGAGAATGAAAGTATCAGGTCAGATCTCTGATTTATTGTCTTACTGTATATGCAGTGTCGGTTCTATCAGCTCTAGTCTTACAAACCTCTTCATCTACAGCTGTTCGAAGGAGTATCTGTGTTAGTTTCATTTGAGCTTTTGGAAAGAGGACAGGAGCATTCAAGAAGTGTATAAAAGGTGAAATCATAATTGATGTCTCAGTCTTTTCTGTGTCATTTTTCAGCAGGGCCTTTGCTCCGTTTACAATCATGTCTGTGTTTTCCCTAGCGTTCCCTTTTCCTGCTTATGTACTTGCAGAGGCCTGTCTTGTTGCCTTTCACATCCCACACTAAATTCATCCAGGTGGGTTAGTTTCTTTGTATTCCTCCTGGATCGCCTGTCACAGCTTCCAGATCTTACAAGCTTCCTTTTTATGTCTGAGCTTAATCAGGAGCACGTTGTTCATGTGTGTATGGCTTTTTGAAGTAGTATAGAGGTTTTCTTTGGAGTTCATGTGGATAATTTGAAATATTTCACTTTCTAGGTTCGCATAACACCCCTACTTTCGCCTCAATGCATTTGCAGGGGGACTGAAGTGTAGCTGAAGCTTGCAGTTAGTTTTTCCAAGGTAGAGGTCTTACAAGAAATGTTGGCTGACAGCCAGCATTGTTGAAGTGTGTTTGCCCAGAGGCTGAGGAACACATTTTATAAATAAGAAGGAAAGATTCCTGAGAGGAATCATTTAAAATCACATGGTGAATGCAGATGTTTATGTCCTGAGTTCACACCAGTGCTATAAGTCAGCCAGGGTGCCCCCCATGCCCTGGGTAAGCGGAATTGGAGTGAGGGACAGATGCACTCCCAGTCTGCCACAGCCCCTACAGGCCGGCAGGAGGTGCACACCTGGCACGTGGACGCAGAATTGCTATTTTCTGGTAATGTAATTCCATCTAATTGCAGACTCAGCAGTGAAGTGTAGTGCTTGTGCAAATCCTCAACAAGTCGTTTTGTGTTCTTGATTGTCTTCAGACCTGCCCAGCTCACCACTGTGGGGAAACGCTGCTGCTTGTGGATTCAAGACTTGTGTATGGACCTGCAGAACCTGGAGCGGGCTCGGGATGACCTGCGCTTCCGGGGTGTGAAAGGCACCACTGGCACTCAAGCCAGCTTCTTGCAGCTCTTTGAGGGAGACCACAGTAAAGTACGTCAGACAGCCCAGGGTGCAGACATACAGTCTTGGCAATTTTCTGCTCTGGAATGCTGTTTTCTTTCAGGGAACATTGAGATTCTGGCATTAAATTTAAAGTCACCATGATCCCTCTAGGGCTCATTGACAAGGCTCTGTGTGAATGTGAGCAGCATTTGGAAAAGGATGTTTCACAGAAATTAGAAGATTTTCCAACAGTAAACTGAGAAAAGCAAAGGACCACTACATTTTTACTCTTGCTGACCTTGCTGTGTTGTATTTTGAACTCTGTTGTTTTGTTGTTGTTTTTTTGTTTGTTTTTTTTCTTGCATCATCCCAAGGTTGAAGAACTGGACAGATTAGTGACTGCGAAGGCAGGATTTAAGCGGTATGTAACATGCATTCTTAGCAGTGTGTGACTCCTGCTGGTAGTGCTGGCCCAGATTCCCCTGGCTGCCAAACTGGCATCTGTGCTGCTGTTCACTTATTCTCCCTTGCCACCTTCCATTCCCAGTTTCATTTTCCCACATGAAACTTCACCTCCTTAATAGGCCACTTCTGCTTATCTCCCTGTCAAAGCAGCTGTCCATTTTCCTCTGTTCACCTCTTTCCCATCTACATTCCGCCCCAAGAAATTGACAGCCTGAATCCAAAGTTGTTCTCATCAGGGCAGAATGACAGCTCTCTACTTCAAGAGCCACGTCACTCCTTGCTCAGAGTCCTGCAGTACTGTTGTGTCTGTCTGGAGCACTCAGTTTCTATGCTTATTTCTAGGGCTTACATGGTCACAGGGCAGACCTACAGTCGCAAGGTGGATATTGGAGTCCTGGCTGTGCTGGCCAGTTTGGGGGCTTCTATACACAAGGTGAGCACCTTACTTGTATACATTAGGAAGAGGGAGAAGTGTTTCAGATCTTGAAGAGAAGGTGCTCGTAGTGCAGAATGCTCTGCTCAAGAAATAATGGTGTTCCTTTTTCAGTTGTCTTCTTTGTGATCGTGTAAATTCACCACTGGGTACATGCCTGGTACTCAAATCTCAAAGATCTTAAGATCAGTGACAAATAAAGCAAGTTAACTGAGCAGATTCTAAGATGGGTTAACAACTCCCACACCAGATATTAATCTAATCTATGCTAAATTGATCCAATTACAGTAAATGTCTGTCCTAGTGGTGTATGAGTTCTTAAATTGCACCATTTCCTCCTAGTTAATTGCCTTTCTGATAGTGGTGTTATTCTCTTGTGGATTCTCTTCATTGATTTATCTCTGTTCCCTCCCTCTTCCTCCTCTTGGGCTAAAGTGATCTGTGGTATTTTGCCTATTTTGGTTTTTTCCCACTTCAGTGAGCACACATTATCTGTGTTTGCAAATCACTGTGCAATTTTGTTACGTATTTTCAGTGTTCTCTTCTGATCGGTCTTCCATTTCCTGCAAACATTTAACCTTGTCGAGTCCCGTTCTCATCTGATCCAGCAGACGTGCTGTTTTCTTTGTTTTCTTGGCATTTTTAAGCCAGGAAGTATGATTGCAGTGTCAATTTTTCAGTCAAATTTTTCAGATGCCCCCAGTTTACTTCTTGCACATAGATGCAAAGATTCTCTGAGAGCACTAACAGTAAGATACATTGGTGGGTGTTAGTTTGGTTCTATTTTATTAACTTCTCATGCTTTCTTTCTAGATTTGCACTGACATCCGTCTTTTGGCCAACCTGAAGGAGATAGAGGAGCCTTTTGAGAAAGACCAGATTGGTAAGGGATGAGAGGGTTTTCCTGGACTGATGTATGTGTCTTTTCATTTTTGTTGGTGTGGCCTTTTAAACAAACTTAGAAATGTCACTGGCAGAATTTGCTTTAAATTAACTGGAGTTGACATTGTTAGTATTTTCAATCCTTTTAAAAGAAAAAGAAAGGAGGGGAGGGGGAAGGAAAAAGGAAAAACACCTTGCCTAAAGGTTTCTGGATATTAAGCAATTAAAATCAGATTTGTATTTGTGCACTTCCTGTGTTTGGGGGGAGAGGAGGAGTAACCATGTATGATGTCCGATTGCCTTGAGAGGCAGACCTGGTTCTGAGGAGTGCTTAATGTTTTCCAGTCCTCATGAAGCTGACTGGAAAGTATGTTTTCAGCTCAACTCAGCATTTTGATCTTTATAAGCAGACAAATTAGGAACAATGAAACTTTCACCCTTGCCAGAAGAACACCAGTGATGTGATTCTGACACTGTTAGAAAGGGAAAAGGAAATGTAGTGTTTTGGCTCTTGGCTGAAAGAAAGTTCAGGTCCCTTAAATAATTGTATAGAATTGAATCAGTGAATTAAGCCTTAGTCCTATCTGGTACCATTCTACATTCTGTGCATGATTTTAATATCCATTCACTAGAGCAACAGGCAGCAGTGTAAGCATCTGACTTTGAAGGACAGTGTTATTGAGCAGATAAAGGCTCAAACACTGCTAAGATTGCCATGGGTAGCCTAGAGAGATGGTGCTAAATACTACCTTAAAAAGTAAGACTATTTGTCCCTTTTATGTGGTATTACTTCTGTTTTGCAGAATTGCAAAAATGGCATCTCACTTTTTCTTTGCCCACATTTAGACGTTTCTGATCTGAAGGGGAAATGGTGGTGTCATTTTTGTTATTTATTATATATTGCCCTTAGAAAATCGTTGTATTTTGAGGCTTTAGTCAAAACTATGATTCCTGACACATTTTTTCTTTCTTGGGAGAGGACCTTCATGTCTTCTGCCCAAATGCAGCACTCCTTCTGTTGCCCTGTTTGCATCCCTTTTCCTCCTTTGACAGGCTCAAGTGCTATGCCTTACAAGAGGAACCCAATGCGTTCAGAGCGCTGCTGCAGCCTTGCTCGGCACCTGATGACACTGGTGATGGATCCCCTCCAAACAGCCGCTGTGCAGTGGTTTGAGCGAACGCTGGATGACAGTGCCAACAGGTCTGTTTAGACTGTGCACAGCAGCAACTGCAGATGGCCTTGTGCAGAAAGGTCCTCTGGTCTGTTTAGAAAATACTGCCTTTAAACTGAACTACCTTAACAAAAAGCAGTCTCAATAGAATCTAGAGACTACAAACTGGTTTCCTCTGTACCATCAGATAAAAACTGTTAGGTTTTTTTAACGTTAAGATCTTCTGCAAAGTAAACCCACAGTGAAAGGGAGGCATACAGAAGCCAGGGTAATAAATTGCTTTCATAGTCTTCCTATTTCAACAGCACAGTATTAGAGTACTCACATTTCTCAAATTCTCCTTGTTTTGGATGCAGTTTTTTGACCCTGTTATATTTTTTTTCACTTTTTAGAGAATAGTTCAATACCTTAACCCTCCAAATAATCTAAAAAACATAGTTTAATTTTGAAAAATATTCTTTACAAGGAGTAGTCAGATCCTGGAGAAAGAGCACAATTACTCTACTTTTTAAAAAGTTTCATGAAAATCTGTGCAGGTCTTTAGCATTTTGCTCAGCAAATTTTGCTTTTTTTTATGATTCTTCATTATGACTATTTTGAGCTGAGCAGAATTTATCTACAATCATTACCAAGTAAATTACAGCAATTAAATTCAATGCTTCCGTCTTTTATTTAGTGCTAAATCTGCATAAAGTTCATACCTACCTTTGAAACGTTTTAGTTTCAAAGTTATATTCTGTTGCACAATTTGATCTCTTAGCATCTTAGAAATCTCTAGACTTCTAAGATATGGCACCTGTGAGACAATGAATAGCAGCAGTTTTGGCTTTATTATGCTAGATTAGCATTAAGATTGCTGATGAGAATGTTATTTTTAAAACGTCTCCACAAACATAATACCTGCATAAAATTTTGTGAAAAAATAGAACATTATTTTCCCAGAGAGACCTTACTCCACAGCTCCTAGTCTCATTTAAGAAAGAGATGCATAAGCAGCAGAAACCAATATAAATGTAAGAAATTACTGGTTGATATGGTGTGTTTATTTCCCAACAGCTACCAAGTGTTGAGAGATGTACTGGAATGTTTAAAATTTTATTTTCATCCCATCTAATAGAAAGACTCATTTGTCCATTTAATTAAACAATTATAAAAATCTGTGCCTTGCATATTTCTTGTTAAAGCTATAGTGTTTTGGAAGGCAAAAAAGCCAGAGAAAGTTTAATCAATCTACAATCCAGCAAAGTTGTTTCAAGGCACTGTCATAGAATATGAAGGCTTAGATGTATCACAAGGTTCAAGAACTAGGATATTTTAAAAGATCACAGTTTAGGATGGGCCAGTCCCTGCTGTCACAGGTGGATAATGCTATGTTTGCTGCCTTGTGATGCAGAGCATTTTGCCTGATAGTGCTCAGTCCCCACTACTCTACTTCTCTTGTTTCCCTCCTCTGCTTTTTGTCAGGAGCCTCCTTTGTGACCAGGAGCTGGTTTCTTGGATGAAGCCTTCACCAAATGCATGGATCCCTTTGGAAATTCCCACTGAGCACAGCCAGGCACAGCATAAGCATGCAGCATGTCTTACTGCTGGAGGGGATCTTGTAGATGGCTGCCCTGTTTCCCAGCTGTGTAATCACTGAATTATCTTGGAGCTCTCTGTGTGTGCCTTCACCCTTTTCCCTCTCCTCTACTGACCAAAAAGAAAAAAAAGAGAACAGCTCCAATATTAGGCCACAGTAATGCTATTTAGAGCATTATTTACAGAAGCTGAAGGATCTGAGGTGGACTGGAACATGGCTTTGTTGCTGACTGGGGTTCTGGATATGTGTGTTTCGTAGGCGTGTGTGTCTGGCTGAGGCTTTCCTCACAGCTGACATCATTCTGAGTACACTGCAGAATGTCTCCGAGGGACTCGTGGTGTATCCAAAGGTAAAGCAGGAGATAATGGACTTCCTTGGTAATGCTACAACTATGCCAAAGTGTACAAAAATGCTCCCACTCCAAGAATTACATTTTTATCTGTTAGTTCAAATGGTTTCTGAGTTTTGCTCTGTTCTTGCTGTATTCTCACTGTTGTAGGACTTAATGAAAGGCCTCTTGTGAGGTCAGTAAGAGAGTAAATACAAAACTTGTCACAAAGGATATTTTTCCCTGAATTACAGAATGGATCTGTAGACCTCAGCAGTGAAAGATACTGTCTAGTACAGGTAGACATCTAGATAGATATCTAGATACCAGATCTCATCCAGTCCTGTAACTTACTACAGGTTTAAAAAAAAATTGGACATCTTTTCCAAACTAATGTCTCTTACAAGATATGACTTTTAAGTATAATCAACTTCAATATCTAAATTTCCAGGGCTAAGTTCAAAATTAACATTTGTCTTTGCATCATGGAGACAAACTTTTTATCAGGCCCTGTTATAATAGGACAAGGGCTAATGGTTTTAAACTGACAGAGGGTCAGTTTAGATGATATAGGAAAGAAGTTTTATTACAAAGAGGGTGGTGAAACACTACAATATGTTGCCCAGAGAGGTGGTGGATGCCCCATCCCTGCAAACATTCGGCATTGGGTTGGACAGGGCTCTGAGTAACCTGATCTAATTGAAGATGTCGCCATTCCTTGCAGGTGATTGAACTAGATGGCCTTTAAACATCCCTTCCAACCCAAATTTTCTGTGATTTTGTGACCATTGTCCAGTCCTAGAGAATCAAGGAGAGAGGGAAAAAAAAAGTTCACTGCAAAGTTTTCAGTTGTCTATAGACTTTCTATAATGCTGTTTCTTTTTTCCTGGGTTTGTTTTTTTGTGTGTATGTGTGTTTAAGGTGATTGAGAGAAGGATCCGTCAGGAGCTGCCATTCATGGCCACAGAGAATATAATCATGGCAATGGTGAAGGCTGGGGGCAATCGTCAGGTACAAATGAAGTGTCCAAAGTACCTTACGGCCTGGTGTTTGTCTTTTGAGAAACAAACGTATCTGGGCTCTTGTCCTATCTCACCTTTCTCTGCTCTTCACCTCATCCCACAGAGTTATTAATATTGCACTGGTGCTGCAAAGCCAGGCTCTGCTCTCTGAGAGGACAGCACTTGTGCTCCCTATTTTCTGTTAGGAACACTGCGTGTTTGGGCCAATCTGACTGGCTGTGCTGGAGAAGAGGGAGACCTATTTTTATGTTTGATACTAGTAGGTGTTTTCAGTTTTTTAAGTGTTTGAAGGAACTTGGAACACAGGCCAGGGTTCTTTAAATGGAACATCTTGGCAGTTGGCTACCTTATAAATTAAAAGAGGATGAATCAGTACTGCTAACAAAAAAACAAGTAAGACCATTCTGAACCACTCATTCACGTATCATTCTTCCCTAACTCAGTACCGTATATTAACTGCTTTGTTTATAGTACTGTATATTAACCACTTTGCTTATAGTCCTTCATTCAGCTTCCTGTGTTCAAGCAAACTGTAATTAAAAATATTTTCCTTAGTGAATAAACCCAGATACAATTAGATTTTATTTCCTTATCATTTAATTTCACAATTCAGGTCAAAATTGATAATCGAATTTCCATCTTAATAAAACACCTTATTTTCACTTACCTTTTAGATGATAACACGTCAAGGACAAAAGTGAAACTTGCAAGAATAATGAAAGGGTTTGATAGAAGCTTTGAGCAGAATATATGTGGTTTCAGTTTTCTGAAGTAGTTGTGGCAAATCACCCATTATATTAGTCAGGAAGCATCTTTTTTTCCTTTTTTTATCCCGTGTCTCTGATGTCAGTAGGTCAGTGAGTAAGCTTCCTGACTAAATGCATTAAGGGTCACGTCACGTCAACTGCGTTCTGTTATTTATTTGTGTCTCTTGCTGACCTGCCTTCTTTCCGGTGCTGTTCAATTACGTACCCATAAGGCTTAGTATGTTTGTAGAAGGTGCTCATATTCACATTCGTATGTTCTGTTTTCCTGTGCTGGGAACTTTGGGGCTTTTCTGGGCTTTCCCACCTCATAACCAAAACTCACTTCCTTTCCCCACTACTAAACAGCTCCCTCCCCTAAATATCCAGAAGATAGATCTGTTCACCATAAGGCAGGTCAGTGCTGAAGCAAAATTACATTTGGATAGAGGAAGCAGTATAATTTGTGTCCTAATTGTAGATCAAGGATAATACATTTAAGGAGAAGATTCCTGCATAGCTGTAAATGCAGCCACATGGCTGTATTTCAGGACCAGCATGGCAATATCTGATTTTGCAGATGGTGCCTGACTACAGTTGGGTTCCCTTGTTCTTACCAATTGATTCCAAAGAAATGTTGGGGTTTTTTTTCCTCAGTCTATCCTTATGTAGGCCATGGTTTGCAAAGCCTCACTGCTTGTTAACTTGGACATATTCTTGTCTTTTCCCTTTTCAAAATCAGTAGAGGTTTTACATTGTTTACAATTGAAAAAAAAATCCCTAGAATGACTCCTAAGAGTATTTGGGAAATTTGAAGAAGTATAAATTATTCCAGTGTCATTAGTTTATGTTATAGTTCAACAGGGAATGTATATGACATTCAGATTGTTTTAGCTTCAAAGGGCAGATGTGAAAGGCTGCAGAAAATCTTGTTTTAATGTAGCGACATGTGAACCACTGTAGTCCAAACTGTGTCTTCTTTTTGCACTGTCCAGGGAAATACAATTCAGTATTTTCCCCTCCAAAACAAGTTGGTGAGTCAATAACATGGAATTTATGTGCTGTCAATAACAATGGAATTACTTTTGTCTTTTTCCATCTTCTTCTCCCTGTACCTACAGGATTGCCACGAGAAAATTCGTGTTCTCTCTCAGCAAGCAGCAGCTGTTGTGAAACAGGAAGGGGGTGATAATGACTTCATTGCCCGTGTCTGTGCTGATCCTTACTTCAGCCCTATCCATAAACAGCTTGACAGCCTGTTGGATCCCTCCTCCTTCATTGGACGGGCTCCTCAACAGGTTAAGTACTGGAAAGAGGCTGTGGGTTGTAAAGCAATGTGCAGTTTAATCCTGCATCCTTTTGTATATAATATGTACATTCTGTTTCCTACAAAGTGTACATATATAACTCTAGCCATACTACTAATGAAGACGCATTTTTCTCTTTTGATTTCCTTGGCTTTCTTGTCTTTCTTCCCTGTGGCTTCACACTTTTGACCCTGGACATACCAGACCATTGGGTGTCTTTGTGAAAGAGAGACCCCAGTGAGACAAGCAGGTCCTAATGGGGAGGAGGAGGCAAGTTCTTTTCCTGATTTTATTTTTCTCATCTTGAACAGGTGGCAAAGTTCCTGAAGGAGGAGGTTCAACCGGTGCTGATTCCATACCAGAGTGAGATGGGTGGGAAAATTGAACTGGCACTTTAGGTATAGTCTGCAAATGTGTGTGGGTACAGGAAGATAATAAAAGTCTTATTGACCCAGGTCTATTTACTGTGTCATGTTACTTTGGTTCTCTACAGTATATTTAACCCCCAGAGCTTACAGCCACCTTGATTCCAGATGGGCTTTTCCTTCTTTGTCTGTTGTTTGGCCAAGCCTCCATCTATAGTATGCTGAGTTACTGAGAAATACTCAATTGTGACAAGGTAACTTTATCACAGCACCTTCATTGGCCCCTTACAGAGCACTGCCAGCTGTTAAAGGGCAATGTCTGGTGCTGCCTGACATTCGTGTAGGACTGACTTGTTGAAGAGCAGAGGTAAGGGGAACTGAGCCCACTCCCACTTTCATCTTTCTTTCCATGCCCTGAAACTTTCCTCACAGGTGTCTCAAAAGTTGATAAAAGGTTGTCCTGGCTTTCGGAGTACTGTGAGTTGGGCAGCAAACAGGCCAAAATATTAGAAATAATGAGAGACCATGGAAGTTCATGGCTCATCAAACTGGTGCATCTTCAGTCCTCCTTTCCTAGTTTGATACTGTAGCTGTGGCTCTGCAGCTTCTGAAAATCGTATTTACAGATGTGGATAAGAAACCAGTCATGTTTTGGCTGTGACTGTGATCCTTGGCTGTAGATGGTTGATAATGTGTGGCAGGTGGACTGGCATGTGAAAGTTGTTCTCTACTACAATTTTTTTTTCTGATAAGGAAAGAAAAAAGATACTGGAATTCATTGAATGCCAGAGAAATTCAAGAGCTTCGGTTTTATTTCTGACATGAATGATCTGTTTTGTAATGTCTGTGCTTTACTGGACATTTAGTACTGGATCAAACTCTTCTACCTTTGGCTTAAACTTAAAGGAATAATTCCCTTACCTCTTTTTCCAATGTTATTACATCACAGAGCATTTCTTCTACTTCAGTGCAATAAAAAAGTTCTCTCTGACCTCTTATTTATTCAGACCCTCAGAGGTGACGTGATAAGGATTACTTGATGATTTTTGAAGTATGGTTGCTGAAGAGAATTAAGAAAAGTAGAACAAACTGAAAGAGGTTATCTGCTGTCCTTCACGTCATGGTTGTTGAAAGAGGATTTGAAAATACTGTATGTTTTAATAAGGCTTGTCTTTATTAAATAGTTAAGAGCAGTGGGAGGCTTCAGGCTGTGATCTCATTCCATCGAGATTGCTCTGGCTTTACCTTGCCTCTAGAATATGGCATTCAAAATGTCTCAAACATTTGTGAGTTTGATGGTGTTTAAAACATTTTGCTTGCTTGTGCTATTAACATTTAATTAGCCATCTGTTTGAAAAGGATAACTCTAACTGAACCCTTGTAATTTTCAGGCTATTACTCAAACCGATAGCCAGGAATGAAAACAGACAGATGTCTAAGTCCTCCTTTTTTGATCCTCTCTCCTCCTTAAAAAAAACCCAACCAACTCTGTGTAGAGAGAAGGAAAAGTATCTTTTCTCATCATTGGAAATAAATCTTAGTCAGGCAGAGGCTGCCAGCTGTGAGCTGTGGGACTTGTTTTTGTGAAAATTTTTAAATGAATAACAGTGCTGCAGAGGAAAAGTCATCCTAGAAAACTGGCGTGATACACAGATTGTTTAGGAGACTTCCACTCCTTGGTTTGGGACCTGACTTTCTACCTTCCTGCAGAGTTGGCAGTGGCAACCGCCAGAGATGTAATTCTCCCCTCTGCGTGGTTGTTGGGAGGAGGTCACCAAGCAGTGCTTCAGGAGCAGCTCTCAACTGTTCAATTCTTGATTCTCCCCCTGTACTGAGCACTGGTGAGGCCACAGGTTGAGTCCTCTGTCCAGTTCTGGGTCCCTCAGTTCAGAAAGGATACTGAGGTGCTGGAGCAAGTCCAGAGAGGGGCAGCAAAGCTGGTGAAGGGTCTGGAGCACAGGTCTGATGAGGAGCAGCTGAGGTAGCTGGTGTTGTTTAGCCTGGAGAGAAGGATGTTTAGAGGAGTTGTCATTCTACAACTACCTGGAAGTAGGCTGTAGCCAGGTGGGTGTCAGCCTCTTCTCCCAGGCAACCAGCAACAGGACAAGAGGACAAGAGCCTTGAGCTGCACCGAGGGAGATTCAGGTTAGACATTAAGAGGAATTTCACAGAAAGAGTGATTAGACAGGGTGGTGGAGTCACCGTCCCTGGAGGTGTTCAAGGAAAGACTGGATGTGGCACTCAGTGCCATGGTCTGGTCGACATGGTCGTGTTCAGTCAGAGGGTGGACTCCATCATCTCAGAGGGCTTTTCCAACCTAATTGATTCTGTGATTCCGTGATAGATTCGTGAGGCCAGATCACACTTTGAGTCATTTGCTGCATGTCCCTGCAGCCCGTGCCCGTGCTGAGGAGGACAATCCCGCCGCCTTCTCCCAGCCTGCTGGGCCGCGCTTCGCGGCCTACAGCCCCCGCCGCGCCGCGCGCCGCCGCCCGCATCCGGCGCATGCGCCCCGGCAGCGGCGTGTGGGGCCGCCGGGTCGGGGCCGAGCGCCCGCCCTGAGGGGACGGCAGTAGCGGCAGCAGGTGGGTGCCAGGGCAGGTGCGTGCCGGCGCGGGTCGAGACCGTCTTTCGCCCTCTGGGGCTCTCAGCCCCGCACCTCCCCCCGCGCCGGGGGCGCTCCTCAGGAGCGGTTGCGCCACCTGTGCGGCGCCCCCTGCCCTGCTGCCCCGTGGGGCGGAACGGGCCGAGGCTGCCGGGGCGGCCCCGCTGCTGGGGCTGTGTGCGGGGCGGGGGAGCGCGGCTGTAGCTTCGCTTGCTGGACTGGGGCAGGGGAGCAGGGAGGGACCCCGGCCCCAGGAAGGCTCCGCGCACCGGCCTCACTGACGCAGGGTTCTGGCTCCGGAGAGTGACTCACGCTGCGCTTCTCCGTCAGGGCTGCCCGGGGCACGTTCTCCCAGCGCCCCGCTTCTCCCGAGTGGGCTCCCCCAGCTCGCCGGGACGTGCCTTTCCTCTAACCCTCCTCTTCTCCTGCCTGTGCCTGCGACTCCTGGGGGTCCTGCTCCGCCATACTCATCTGCTCTCCAAGCCTGCGCCTTTTCGGAGGTGCCCTGGAGGAGAGAGTCTGTCTCCTGTCTGGTTGGGGGGAAGGAACAGTCACGAAACACAAATGGAAATATGGCAGTATCCTCTAGGCAATGGGCACAAATAGACGTGCCTCAGGCCCTGTGATTGTCGGCTATAATAAATGTCAGAAGGGAGAGCAGGAGACAGATGTAATTCTTCGTACCTGGTGGTAAATCCAAGGAACCAAAGAGCCACAGTGACGCGGATTTAAATCCCGTTGCAGGCAGTGGCTGTGGGCTCCGGGACCGCTCTTGATGTCTCTTCACAGAACTGGTAAGGGTGGGACAAAAAATTTCTTGTATGTGGCTTTGCTTCCTTCCTAATTTTTTGAGGGATGCCTAAATTTAAGCAGGTGCTTTTCTTTCTAAACAAGTCAGTTTCGGTGTTGGTGTGTGGGGGTTTTATGTGACGTCATAGCTTCCTACTTCATGTCTCAGCCCTACTCTGCATGGCTTGTATTTTTTTTTTTAAGGGGGGAAGTGGGAATAAAGGAACAACAGTGCCTTGATGAAATGGAGGATCCTTTAGTCCAAATAGATGGGAGAGTGAAGCAGTCTTATTGGAATTAAGATTAGTGGGTTTTTAGTAGTGCAAGACTGGATCTTAAAATCACTCAAGAAGGAACTGTCAGCCTGGCAGAAGTGGGGCACTGCTGTGCTTCTCTTGAGCTGTTGGTCAGGATACAATTGCTTGCTGGACAATCTGAATTCTAGAATAGTTTTTCAGCTGCTACAGAGTCTGGAGTGGCAGCTTGCAAAGAAATAGCCGCTGGAACAAAATTCAGTTTCATTATTTATTTCTGGATCCACACAATGTGTGTGTGACTGTCCCTATGTGGGAACAAAGGCTGAATTCCTACTCTGGAGAATTCACAAACTAAAAGGGAAGGAAGAGGATGAGAAGAGGCATGACATCTAATTAAAGAGGTCAGGGTGGGGACTAGTTGTGTCATGTTAATACAATGTTCATTCTGTATTTAACAGATTAAAATGGCAAATACTGCCTATCTTAATTCCTGTTTATAATAATATTTTGATAATGGGGTTTGATATTCTTAGGGAGATGTCATTCATAATGACACTTCTTCAGAAGAAGGATGAAGGGAATCCCTGAGGGACAGCAGAGAGGAGGGACACGTTTCTGGAGGAATTGCACGGGTCAGGGAATGATAGAATTGAAGTGAGGAAAGTACTGCATGCTTGCTCAGGACTGAAATAATTCTCCAGTTTTAAGTGTCTCTGCTAATGTTGTTTAGGTTTTTCTTCTTTGCTATGCTTTTGCATTGTCACTTTCCCACAAGGTAGGATCTTTCTCCAGTCTCAGTGTTCTAAAGACCTTGACAATCTTAAAAGATAGGCAATAATCAAAATATTTGGCTTTTAAAAATTAATGTGTCTTACCTAAGGTGACATGGTAACAGTAGAGATTATTGGTTAAAAGGTATGTGTGAGAGCTGCCAGTCTTAGTCCCATTCTTGCTGAATTGATTTGTGTGTTGCAAAATTTTTCCTGTGTTTGGTATTTGGAATGCTTTGACAAAGAAATTGGTGATACCATGTTTGAGGCAATAACTGTTTTGGGAATGGTTGGAATGATGCCTCTTCCTGGCAGTTAATTGCAAACTTTTCACCAACACATCAGAAGTAACAAAAACTTAAAAAAAAAAAAAAAAAAAAAAATATCCTAAGCAGTATTGCAACTTTACTTGCCGTGGTAAAGTTAAGGTGCTTTATATTCTGGTGTATGTGGTCTTCTAGCTAAATCAGCAATGACCCTTGCTGGTGATCTGTATCACACTGCTTATTTTAGATCCTACCCTAATTCAAATGGATAAGATACAGAGAATTTGCAACTGTCCAGTAGGAGGAGGTAAACAAACAGCTTTGTTCTGTGTTATGAGTGTGGTGTCCCACGTGTCTCTTAAGAGATGGAGAGGTTTTGGTACTTCAGGTTTATATCCTTAGCCACACAAAAACTTGCCTAAACTTCTTTCTCTGCCAGTTTTTATCCCAGCATCGAGAGTGTTGATACATAAAGCTTACGCAGGCTCAGTATCTGGGAATGCTGGGGAGAATCTCACTTGTCAGCTGTGTTACTGTTGACAAAGGGTAGGGAAGAGAAGGATGTTGTCTTGCTACATTTGTTTTGTCTTTGAGGAAGTCTCTGAGTTTTTTAAATTGGAGCACTAGCAGTTACATTGGTAACAGAGCAATTTTGTTTCTGACTTAAGCAAAACACCCTGAAAAAAATGCAAACAGCTTGTTTTATGAGATAGGTGAAGAGAAGAGAGTATATTGGTTGGTATTAGTATGACTACCACGACTGTTGTTACTGCCCAGTAAGTGCTGGCTGGAAAGTATTTGATGATTCAGAGATGAGAGAGAAAGTCCATAACCTGACAGTCCATTTTTCTCTGGAGAAGAAATCTTCTGATCCCCAGAATCAGGAAATATCAGAGGTTTTGTCTTGTTTTGTTACAAAGGTTAACAGTCATTGCATATTTTGCTTTTTTCCCTCTTAAGTGATCTGTGCATATAAATTTCTGCAGGAGCAAGATCTAAGTAGTCCAACATGACATGCTGGATAAGAGCTTTGCAAACAGTCCTAAGAGGTGTTTTGAGTGTTACTAACCTCTTCAGAAAGTTGAGTCCTGTAAAGACAGAGCCCTGAAGGAAAAAAGTTTTGAATGCTGTGGGATATACTTGCCTTAAAAGCCATTTTCTGCAGCCAGATGAAGTGAGACCTGCTCAGAGTCCTGTGAAGTGAATCTGATTTATTTTTGCAAGTACTGGAGCAAATAATAACAAAACAGAGCTACAGGAGGGTGACCTGAAATGAGCCTTCCCTGTGCCTCACCAAGGTAACAGCAAACCATGACAGCAAAACCCCTGCAAATCCTCTGAGGTCCTGTCAAGTAAGAGCTGTTGTTCTGGCCGTCGTTCCATTGTCACTGGGAGCAGTAGGATGAGACCAGCTTGAGAATCAAACTTCCACCTGGGTGAACCTACACAGCTGGTGATGGAGACAGCCTTGGATGGCACTGCTTGTCACCGCTCAGGACAGGAGTGTGATATAAAAGACTTTGTAATACCTGACTTTAAATAACTGTCGGTTCAGTTTAACAGTTTCAGTAAATCAAAGGCAGTTGAGCTCTGCAAATTAAAGATCTGTTGATGTGTATATCTTCATTCTGCGTAAGTAGATATTATGTAGGTGTTTCTGAGACAAGTTCAACACATTGAACTGTGGTCAGGAAGTCCATCTATGGTCTGTCTGTCCAATGCATAAGTGGTAGGAAGCAGGATCCCACTTTTTCACATCCTTATTTTCAAAATGGAGACACAATGGGAACAAAATTGCAAGTTACTTGTTTTGTTCCTTTTGTGTAAACTGACCATGGTTCAACAGCTTCAGCTCCACTGGGGCTCTCTCTGACATTGCAGCAGACATTGCTGGACACCAAGCAGTGCAAGGAGCAGAACTCTTGCATGAAAGTACCTTTTAGTTACATTTCTACACAGAATTATATTTCCAATGAGGCCGGGAATCTACGAGGTGCTTTATGACAGGAGACACAGAGTTCCAGTTTACTTTTTGCTGTCTCTATTGCTCTAATAGTGCCTTGAGGCAGCTGGGAGGAAATGCTCTGCCCTGCCACATTCCTGCTGTCAGTATGTGATCCCAGTTGATGACTGGGCAGCACTGGAGTCCTGGGTGGTGCCTCTGCAGTCAGTGGCATAACCTGTCAGCAGCTTGCCTGTCTAGCTGGCTCTGCAAGCCTCTCTCTTGCTGCTTTCCAGGCCTTTCACTCCGTCTTTGAGACATGCCCTAGGCTTTTGGTGAGTCTCTGGTTCACTTCCAGTGCTACAAGAAGTGAGCTGAGGGCAGTTAAAGCTCCCAGCTCTTCATTCCCAGTCACGTAGTAGAGAGGAAGCCTGAAGGCCACCTCAGAGCTTCCAGCCTGCATTTATACATGTTGCTCAACACCCAAAGCAGTGTAAGTGTGGTTTGTAAGCCTCAGACAGAAAGTTTGGGATGAGCCATGTCCACTAACACCATATTGACTCCTTAACCAGTGTCAGTGTCTGTGTGGGATTCTGCATTTTTTACAAAGCTGGAGTGTCAGGGTGGGAGGGCAGGAACTCTCTGCATCTTGCCTGCCCCTTGGTCAGGTGTGCAGCTGCACTTTGCTCACTTATGTATTTATTTGTGAAACTGGAGTTCTCTTTTGTCTCTTTGTGCAAAGCAAATATTGACTTGTGGACTAATGGCATTTGCAGCTCCAAGATATGATATACGCCTTTGCCTGACCTGAGGGAGATCAGGGAAGGGAAGGAAGGCCAAAGGCATCATGCTAAGAGTTTCCCTTGGACATTTCACTGAACAAATCAGGATTATAATTTGGAAAATGTAAGTTTTCTGGTTGTAAAAGACAAAATTGAACTGCACTGTTCAGTGCAGAGCTTTTCTGAGAGAGGGAGATGTTAAATTGGACACAGTCTACTTGGGATTTCAAAAGCTGAGCTGGAAGAGGCTTCTAGGACTACACCTGCATAGCCTTCTGATGAGTACTGTGACTTTCAATCACTTCTCTCTCTTCCAAAGCTTTTTTTCTGAATAAAGGAGGATAGAGAAAGTGGAAACCAGCTGACAGTCCAGATTGCAGTGGGATTTACTGCATACACTGTTATCTTCTGTTCATTAAACATAAAGAAAAACAGAGTTTTTCCCATGCTAGCTTACTGTCGGAAGAGGTGTTTTAACTGTCAGAACACAGGCGCAGTTCTTGTAACAGTGAATGAAAATTACTCTAGAAAGAATTGTGATGCTTGTTCTGCTCCTTCTGATGATACTCAGTGGAGGTTCCTGCATAGTTACTGGTTGTAAAGTTTTCAGGATACAAAAACATTGTTTTCTGCAAAGTCTGCTAGAGGTATGCTGCCTTTTTGGTGGATTTTTTTTTTTCCCCCTGTAATCAGTGGGGGGAGAACACTCCTGGGAAGTAGTTTCTGTCCCAAAACAAAGGTTTTACTGAAAGGCTCCAGATGGCATCATTTCGTGCTTAGCACATCCAGGCACTATCACCACAGGCTTAGGTGGTGATCACGTGGCAAAAGAGGCCAAGCAGGTAAAACACGGGCAGCAGGAGATTGCTATCTGGTGTTTGCCAGGAGCCAGGTAATTGAAATCTCTCATACTACAGGTGTGGAGAAGAGACAGTGTGTCTAGGGGAGGCACAGTATTTCCAATTGGAAGTAAACTTGCAGGACAGTAAATTAAAGGACACCTGTATGAGAAAATAAACTATTTGGACACAATCCTGCATGGTGTGTGTTTGCAATTCCAACAAAGGTGTTACAAGTGAAATTCTTCGAATGGCTGTAGCCGATGTTGACTGTGGGCTTCCCTTGCAGCCTTCTTTTTCAGGTACATCACACCTGTCTTCTAGCAGGCTGAAATCAGTGGTGGTGATTTGTTTTGGACTCTGAATTCAAAAGGTAAATCTGTGATTAACAGGTACTATTTTCATTCTAGCAAAAATTCTTTCAAAAACCCCATTTGTTTCAAAATATGGAGACTACCTGTTGTGTGACCAAAATTCCTTCATATAAGAAACTTAAATTGCCTTTAGACATTGGAGATGCTTCTTAATGTGTGGGTGGAGCTGGTTTTAATTTTGTAGTACTGAGGGTTTGGGAGTTGCCATTAATATTTGTTGGATCTGACGTGCTTTTTCCTTTGTATTTCTTACTGTTGCTTTATTTCAGAAGAGTGTATGTTGCAAATAACATGGCAATTTCACACATGTGGTTTCATAAGCTTTGTGGGGACCCTTTTGTTACTTTCTATCTCCTGGCTAGGAGAGCTTGAGAGTTGCTTTAGGTTTATACCCCTCAGTCAAAGGAGAGACCTTACTATGTCAATCCCACGTACCAGATATCCTCCTTCTCCTCCTGGCTTGCACTAGGTGGTGCCTTGCTGTGTCAGGGAACCTTCTTCCCAGTTCCTGTGATGCTGGAAGGGCTGGTTCAGTGGCCTCAGCACCTTCTCTTGGAGACACCTGGCTCTGAGGGCAGTGCCCAGGGCAATGTCTCCATGTGCCACAGGAGGAGCCTTCCCTTGGTGTGATTCCTGCTGCTCACCCTGCCCTTCTGCACAACCACGCCAGCAGCAAGGTGAGCCTCACACTCTGTGGGCTCTGTCCCAGGGTGCTTGCAGGAAGGTTTCTATGGGAATCAGGGGCAGGAAAAACCTGCCTGCCAAGTTCAGTGCTCTAATGCTAGGGATAGGAGAGCAGGCAGGGGAGTGATTCCCAGCAAGGTAGAGGCCAGGGCGTGATGACTGGACAAGGAAGGGTGTTCCAGTTGCTACACCTATCTTGGGACAAGGGGAGACTCAGTCAGCACTCTCCTGCCCTGTTTCCAAGCACTGTAAGTTAATTCCCTTATTATGGTTTGTTTTTCTGTTTTTTGTTTTTTTTTTTCTCAGCTACATGCCTGATACCCTGGCCTGGCTCCTCCACAATAGGTTGTCCAGCAGTGGTTGTGCATGCAATGAAGGTTAATAGTGGCTGAGGGGAATCTCTATTCACAAGCTTGAGGCACTGAGGATGGATTCGAAGCACAGGCAATGAGAAACATGACAGATATACTGACTGCATTCCTAATAGAAGCCATTAGAAACAAGGTTAACTGGGCTGAGAGAAGGCAGGGGACAAGGACACGTTGCAGGCTTAGGAACAGAGCAGCCATGGTTGCAAGGCTGTGAAAAAAGCACCAGAATACATTCGCAGCAATGTTGAAAGGGAAGTAAGTAATGTCAGCCAATTTACCTTCTTGGAGTGCATAATCTGTGCATTCCCATGTAATATGAGCATGCAGATGCTAATTTTGTAATTGTTATGCCTTCAACTACTAAGAGAGGAGTTGGTGCTAAGGAAACAAATGGGACTAGAGTGTAGGGAAGAACAGACAAACGTCTACAGAACTAATGGGCATGCAACTGACCATCCTGTGGACTACCTTACTTCTCAGAAACAAAAGCTGGGTTTGTTTGTTTGTTTGTTTGTGATTCTTTTTGCCCTAAGAGTTGGTGTCAGAATGGATCAGAGTGTCTGTTCATCCATGCTGGCCTTTCTCAGGCAGAGAGCTATTTAAATCTGTAAGGAGGAAACCTTATCATTTGTATTCCCAGCCACAGATTTTTTTTTTTTTTAATGCTTTTGCAGTATTTTACAGCTGCTTATCTTGGAGTGCTGTTGCAAGTTGCTTCTTGGCTGCAAGTGCTCACTGGAAAGCTCACTGAGATGCAAAGGCAATATAAGCTTGTACTAATCAGCACTGTGAAACAACTTGGATAAGGCCTGTGGGATAAATCCCTGGGGTTTCTCCTTTTAGCAATTTACAGTCATGAGTAGCTTTACTGAAAAGGGAAGCTGGAAAAGCCATCCTAGGTGTCCAAATGTTAGTTTCTCCCAAATTCTTTCCCAAGGGAGTGTGAATGACTGATCTGTCCCATCACTGGCTTTATCTGCTTCGTAGAGGTGGCTCTTGATGTCTCCCACTCACAAATTGATGTTTCTCTTTCCAAAATCTTTCTGATTACTGAACTATTCGGTTGTTTTCCTGGAAATCCCCATAGAAATCCCCACAAAAATCTGCTGTTAACTACTGTCAGGAAAATAAGGAGGGGAGCTCTATTGCCTGATTTAGTTCAGAGGTCCTGGTTCATGACTCGTTGCAGAGGTACTTGATAGCATCTTGTCCAGATCCATGTGCTTCAAGAAGTTGTGTTCTGCAGCCCTACATGCTATACTCATGTGCTCCTAAAATCTCTTTTGGACTTATTGCATCTAATGATACCCCCTTAAACCCTTTTCACTGCTCCTGTCCCTTCTCCATGGTCAGTGTCTTCAGAGAATGACGATGTATGGGGTGTCTTCTTAGATGACATTGTTAAGTACAGGACTCACAATATGCAATGGAAAAGGTGTTGAAAATTGACTTGTTTTTTTTGACATTACTATATATATACATATGCACACATATATACAATAACCAGCTGTGCTGTTATTTGTTATCCCAGAGAAATTTGGGAAATGACAGTGTGCTCTTTCTAGTTGATCATTAGATATGAAACCAAGAGGAAATTCCAGTCTCTGGAATTTATTTCTTGTGGGGGCAGAACTTAAATACTAAGGAATTTAATTTTCACATGAGGAAGTTGCATGTGAAGGGTCTTTCAGTCCCCCAACATGTTCTTAGCTGCTAATTGAATTCTCTCATCACCCTTTTTTTCTTTTTATAACAGGACTGTGACATCTCACCTCTGCAGACAGGATTTCTGGACCTGCTGACACCTGTGGCACTCACCCTTGCCTAGTGCAATGTCAGGTGAGCACACAGAAATTGCCACAGTATCTTCTCATTTGGTTGCTTGCTCTGTCTTCAGCTGAAACTTCATAACAAAGGTTTCTGGTTCCAAGAGCCATTCTTTACATGAACATACTTTCTTGTCAGATTGGGAGAGAGGAAACTTTGTGACCCAGCAGCCTTTTCACTCAGGGTAAACTCAGTTCCTTCTTTTACCATGTAGAAGGTTTTTCAGCCAGTGAACAGAGAGGAAGAAGGAGGTTGAAATGTGGTCTGCCTTCCCTATTTTTCCTTAAGATTTGCTTGATTCTGTTCTTCCACCCAATATTTCCCCCAAAGTGAGTGGCTCACAATGACTGTGAGAGATTTTCGCTGTACAGTGGTAGCTCTAGGACAGGCAGAATGTTGAAGAATAACTGGAGTTTTTTCTAAACCTTCTTTCCTGGTCCAGCTGGTTATTTCAGCACACATAACCCTGGGAGAAACTATGCTTCAAAGCCAAGTAGACCTTTGTCTTGCTGCTAGAACAATAGAAGACTTGGGATGTGTTTATCTGCTTCAATTGCAAGACTTTATGTCTGCTTGTATTCCAAGGCAAGCTGTTCACTGGGACTCTAGCTGAGACTGGAAGGGTGCTTGTTTTGAACACAAAAGACCAGAATTTTTGGCATGCTTTTGTTGCTGCAGCTCTCTATACGTGGTCTGACAATATCCCAGCCTACTGGGAAAAAAAGGAGCAGCTGTGTGTCTTTCTGAGGTCTCTAATTTTCCATTCTGGTGCCTGAGTGACAGAGTTTCAGGGAACTCTGGAGTGCTGCTAGTGCTGGTCCATAGGAGGAATTTACTCCTGCAGAATAATATTTATTTGGTGATGATACTCCTGGTTTGTTGCTGATCACACAGTTTTTCCAAGCAGGTGAGTGATCATATGATGCCATGGAACTATTTCTCTTCCCTAAAAATCACTTTCCTGAAGGAAACTACATTTGGCCCTTTTACCTCTTTTGCTCAATAAAAAGGAACAAAAACATCCAAAATTACTGGCTTCCCTGGTGAAGTGGGAGCTGTCTCAATGTTTAGAGTAGCAGTAGCAACAAATTGATGAGTGAGTCATTCCCATGCTGGAACAGTCTGTATGGACTGTGTATCTTCCAAGAATGTTCTTCCAGGTTTTCACTGCTACCTGTTAATCTCTTTCTGTTTAGGCCATCACACTCCCTCTGCTGGGGGCCCCTTCTCAGCACTCACACCCAGCATTTGGCCCCAGGAGATCCTGGCAAAATACACACAGGTACAGTGTGGGGCAGGGTGGGGATGTTCTCTGGCTCTGCAAAAGTCGAGGGAACCTGATGTTTTCTGGTGATCTCTGGAAGCCACAGGGAAAAGGAGGGAGAGGTGCACTTTTCCTCATCCAATGTTTTGATTGTGGGCTTCACGTTTTTCGTGGTTTCATCCTGGCTCTTGCAAGAGGCTCTTAGAAAATACAAAGAAACTTCTGTGAATTGTTTCCCTGCTGTTTTGCAACTATTGCTCCACTGTAAAATGTTGACACCTTCAGGGAGCCTCTGTCATCATCAAGCTACTCTGGATGGCTTGCGCATGGCAGGAAACGCTAGCCTCAAGCTTGTCACCATGTGGGTAGAGCAAGATGGAAGGAAGCAGCTGTGGAGTTTTGTAATTTAGCCACAGTGATTGCTAAAAGCAGATTAAAGCTTTCTGTGGAGGTATGTGTGCAGTGTTTCTTGGGTGCTGCCTGTGTGCAGTGTTTGCTAGAGTCCCCACAGGAGGTGCAGGTGGGCTTGCAGGAAAGGGGAGAGAGCAGTAGTTTTTTACTCCTAAGAAAAAGCCTGGAGGTGATCTCCAGTGTGTATTCCCCAGTATGCCCCAATGCCAACCATGAGCACAGATGAGGAAGGTTGAGATTTGGGTTATGGACCTTGAGTTTTCTTTGGCTTATGATTTGGACTTGTATCACAGGTGCAAATCCCAGTTTTGCCTGCTGCCTTTCGAAGGAAGTTTGAGAGCAACAGGCAGGAGATGGAGTGGTGCAGGGAACTGAATTTGCAGTGTGTGTGCAGAGGTAACAGGAAGGATGGCTGTGTATTCGTGATGCAGATAGTAGAGGCCACTTTAGCTGGTGTGTGTGTGTGTATATTCCTCCGTCCATGAGGAATGCTGCATATCCCTCCAGGTGGGCGGTTCTGATCTCAATAAGATGTTGAACTGAAATCCTGCTGGGAAAATCTATATAGTTTTTTCCCTAGAGAAGTCAAAATGGGAATGGCAGGCAACATCTCCTCAGCTGGGAGTTTTGGTGGGAGGCTTTAAAAATTAACGGGCAAGAGGTCTAATTGCTCAAAAGGCACAGAGTGGACAGGGGTGGGATAAGGCAGTATCTATGTGTCTCTGTTTGGTTATTCAGTGATAAACTTCTGAAAATACCTGTTTTCCTTCCTCAATTTTCCCAGAAAGAAGAATCCATTGAGCAGCCAGAGTTCTGCTATGATGAATTTGGTTTCCGAGTTGACAAGGAAGGTAAAACCAGTCCCATCCCTCCCACTTGCATTGTGTCCAGGCCCTTCCCATGGCAGGGAGTGTGGCTTTCAAGAGTGGCGGGATTAAGCAACCATTCTGTGCTAAGTACCCACATGTTTCTGTATCCTATCATTTGTAATCAAGTGCATTAGATGTGCTGGCCTTATGGAAATCCAGAGCATAGGCTATGCATCAGTCATTTTCATCCCTGTATCTTGTGCCAGGGGGAAAAGGGAGAAAAGCTGAGGAGTTACCATTTTCATTAGCATCTGCATTCTGGAGCAGGACAACTTTCCCAGTTCACAGTGGGATCTCCGTTGTGGTCTGTAGCACTGCAAGGGCTCATAGCAGGCACAGTGAAATGTGCAGTCTGTTGAAAAACTCATGGCCGAGGTGAGTGGTGGTATGTTCTGCCCACCTCAGCATCTCAGCAAAGTGTGGAGCATATTGTAGGGGAAAAACCAACATTCTAGTTTTTCTGCAAGCTCTGGAGGCAGGCAGCCAAATAGGAGGCATGGAGTGCTGTTGAAGCTGAGCTTTGAACTATAACAGCTGGCTGCCTTAGCAAAGAGGAAGATAAAGGAGCGGGAGATGGAGGAATTGTTTCATGTGCTCTTGGGGGTCATTCCGGGGCTTAGGCTATACAATTTAAGGGCAGAAGTTGTTTGCATGTGTGCCCTGAGGCACCTTGAGTCACAGAGGATCCTCTTTGAAACAATGACCTGAAGATGAGGACAGAACACAGTGATTTTTTTATTCAGCCAGAACATTTGATAGACCTGTGCATTATAAAATCAGCAGAAAGATTTGGAGTGCATCGTTGGCATGTATTATATGATGAAGGACAGAGTGCCTTATGTCAAACCTGTCCTTGTGCTAAAGTATCTATTTTAGGAAGCCTGCCTCAGGTTAAGGTGCTCTCTCACTGTGAATTTGGAAGTGTCCTTATTAAGACCTTTTTTGTGATTAAATATCCTGAAAGTTAACATTTTGCACCTCATTACTTCCATGAGCATATAGCTTCTGCTTTCCAGCTCTGAGGCATGCTATGGTTTTGTCAGCCTGATTTAGATCCTTACAAAACCCAGCAGGATGACTGCTGCCAGGATCTTGTTTAATTCCAGCCACACTGTGCTCTAAATCATGAGTAAGTAGAATCTAGAAGCCTGCTGACAGCTTCTTAGTTCTCAAGGTCCCAAGCCTTTTGCTTATGACTGTAAAATTTGCTGCATGGAGTAGTCAGTTAGAAACCAATCTTTGCCTTTCCATGCTCTGACTGGAAGATATGAATGTTTTGAATGTGCTTTTTTCATATGGCCATCCTATTCCTCACCCTGCTGTGTGTTCATTTTCTCTCCTGTTGCCTCTCTCACTTGTCTCTCTTCCTTTCTCTTCTCTTTGCTGAAGCAGATGGTGCTGATCCAAACTCCAGCAGGTTTCTGGGAGTCCCACTGACAGAGGAGCCACAGCAGAGGCTCAAGTGGCAGGCTCATCTGGAATTCACACACAACCATGATGTGGGCGACCTTACCTGGGACAAAATTGAGGTCACCCTGCCACATTCAGATAAGCTGCGCTCCCTGGTGCTGGCTGGCATCCCACATAGCATGAGACCACAGGTGAGAGTGCTGCCTGTTCTGCACAGGCATTCCTGCCTGGAGTAAGAGATCATGGAATGGGATCTCTTGGTTGAGAGGATGCCAGATTATGGCTTTCTGTGGTGGTCTGAGTGACATCTATCTCTGTTCACCCTATTCCCCCAGCTGTGGATGCGCCTTTCAGGGGCTTTGCAGAAGAAGAGGAACTCAGAGATGTCATATCGAGATATCGTGAAAAACAGCTCTAATGATGAAACCATTGCTGCCAAACAGGTAGGAGATTCTTCCTAGTGCTGAGTGGGAAGAAGGGCAAGATTTGCTGTTTGAGGAAGACAAGGTGTCTACATGACACCTGCAGAAGGAGCAGTTGAGAGGATGTGTGGTTAAATCCTGCTAAAGCTTAATCCCATTTGGCATATTTCTCCTCTGTTTTGTTGGAATAGCAATTGCTTAGCTCTGCTCTTTCCTAGGACAGCAGGGAAAAGGTTTGATCCATGCTACTTGCAGACTAGAAAAATGCTGCAGATGAATCTCAGCAAACATCCTCATACTCACTGAGGGAAGGGAAGGGTGAAAGGCTGACAGATGCACCTCTGTTGAGGTTGTGGCAGCTGCTTTCAGGGCCTTTGTTCCCTTGAACATAGTTTCCAAACACCAACAAGACTATTAAAGGGTGTTTTCCCTTTTCCTTTGACCTCACAGATCTTGCAGGTCGATGGTTTTTCTCTGGAATACATTTGTTGGAATGCTATGCTTGACATCCAAGCAGATGTAATTCCCAACTACTCTATGTTTCCTATTGTCAGTGGTGAAAACTAGGGTCTGAGTTTAGACAAGTATTTCTAGGGATGTGGCAAGCCACTGTCTGCACTGGCATTTTCCCACTTGTCAGTGAAGGCTGTAAACTGACCCCAGGTACTTGGACAGGGACAGCTTCTTTGGTGTCTGAGGATTTTTGGGTGGATGTAGGGAGGCAGAATTCCCTGAGAGAGAGGCTGGAAGTGCAGAGAGCTGAAGGCAGTTTTTCAGATGCTGCAAGATGAATCTGTCTTTGTTTATGGCTGCCTGACAGATTGAAAAGGACTTGCTACGCACAATGCCCAGCAATGCCTGCTTCTCCAACATGAACAGCATCGGGGTGCCACGGCTGCGGAGGATACTACGGGGACTTGCCTGGCTGTACCCAGACATTGGATATTGTCAGGGCACTGGCATGGTAACCTGCTTTCAGAGTGTCTTTGATACGGATCAGTTTGCCTCCAGTTGCTACACTGGAGCGAATGATTTGAGGTAGTGCTGCCAGATACTGTGGTCTCCAGATGAGCTGAAGAGAAATCCCTTCCACCTGGAATACTTTTTCTAAGGAAGGGAGAGCAGAGTAACACTACACATCCAAAGATATGGAAGACTTTGGTCCATCTGTTGGGGAGGGGACAGTCATTACACTGAGGAGAAATCCCTTCAGTGGAGGCAGCAGTAGAGCTCCTGCAGAAGAAAGATTTTTGTCACCTAGATACTGATCCAACTCCCCATGTGAGAAAGTGGGGAAAGAGTTCTACTCCTCTTAGAACATGCAGTTTTTCTTCCTTCAAAATCCTAGGTGGCTGCCTCTCTGCTGCTCTTCTTGGAGGAGGAAGATGCCTTCTGGATGATGTGTGCTATCATCGAGGAATTGGTTCCTGCCTCCTACTTCAGCACCACCCTCATGGGTGTGCAGACAGACCAGCGTGTCCTGCGGCAGCTCATCGTGCAGTACTTGCCCCGCCTGGACAAGCTGCTTCAGGAGCACGACATTGGTAAAATTGTGCCCTAGAAATTTCTTCCTAGGGTGACATGCAGACAGAGTATTGTTCTTTTTTCAGAAAGGGGAACATCAAGGAGAGGAGCCAACCTCCTGACCCTGGAGGGCAATGCGTGGTGGAAAGCCCTTAAGAGAATCCATCTTCACTGGTTGACAGACTTCCTCCGTTGTGATTATTTTCCATGTCTCTGTTCACAGAGCTCTCCTTGATCACCTTGCACTGGTTCCTCACCTCTTTTGCTAGTGTTGTCCACATCAAGCTGCTGTTGCGTATTTGGGACCTCTTCTTCTATGAGGGCTCTCTGGTGCTGTTCCAAGTCACTTTGGGCATGCTAAGTATGAAGGTAATTCCCAATTCCTGTCCCTCCTTTACAGACTTCAGTGTTTAATTCTGAGATTTAGGGGCAAGAAGGTTTTGTATCCACTTGCTGAGTGTGGTTTGGGAGTGTATTAGAGAAGACAGCTTCCTGCTGCCTTCAGAACTGGAGGCTGTGAAAAACTCCTAAAGCATTTAACAGAAATTAGAGATTGCTGTGCATACCTCATTTGTTGCCACATAATTTAATCTCATCAGCTGCCACTCTCTAATCAGTCTACACCCCAACCTGAGGGTCCATCTTATCTAAATCTAAACCAAGGTACCTCTTGATTTTGTGCAATCTAGGAGGAAAGGAAAAAACAAAGTTGTGATCATCTGGGAAGTTTTGGATGGCATTGCTTGAATGGTCTAAGAAATAAGCATTGTTCTGACTGCATTCGATTTGGCTGGCCTGATCTTTACCTTTTCTATATGGAAAACAGTTTTGTATTCAGTTTGCTGTGTTGAAGGGCAAGGGTGATCCTGCTGAGAATAAGGGGAAGGTGGAGCACAGTTTCACAGGGTAGGTGCTCTAGAATGCAGCCCCCATTCTCTTATGCCTAGCAAGATCCCTGCTGTAACCAGTCCTAGTGGATGGTGCAGAAGAGATTTGAGTTTGGTTTTCTGTGCTGATTTGATTTCATTTCAATGGTGAATGCTGTGATTCAAAAAAGATGCTGGCTGGAATTCTGGGAGGAGAGTACAGTAGAGCAATAAAACAGCATCTTTTACTGCTCTACTCAAAAGTTGCTGGGACTTTTCCAGTTTAAGATTTTTATAATGGAATTTTCTAGTTGTACCTGCCCAGGTTGTACACTGAATGTAAAACTACATCTAGCATCCTCAGGAGCACAACTGTCCTGTTCACCCCTCCAGGAAGCAAAAATGACTGTGTTGTTGCAGGAGGATGAGCTGATCCAGTCTGAGAACTCTGCCTCAATCTTCAACACGCTGTCAGACATCCCAAGCCAGATTGAAGATGCAGATGTGTTGCTGCAAGAGGCCATGCGTGTGGCTGGCTTGCTGACAGATGTGGCGGTGGAGACCCAGCGCCGCAAACACCTGGCCTACCTCATTGCTGAGCAGGGGCAGCTGCTCAACTCCAGCACCACTGTCAACAATCTAACCAAAGTGAGTGCACAGAGTCCCACCTGTGCTGCTCCCTTTTTACCATTCCTTACGTCTACTCACCCAATTATGGTTTGTGAGCAAGAGGTCGTCCTGTTTGAAAGGATTTTTGGTTCCAGGATAATAAGTGAAGAAAATTTATTGGGAAGTTCTATACCAATGAAAGGCTGCTAGATCTGTCCTGGCTGATAAATCCCCAGATGAAAGGGATTTTAGCATTGATTGTAATTATCATTCATGAAAGTAGTGATGAAATGTGATGCATTTCATTAATGGAAACTAAAAGAAACAACAGAAAGAAACAACATACATGCTTTTGGCAGAATTTTCTCGAAGCACACACAGTAGGAACTGGATTTAATCCATTAGTAAGAAATTGGTACACTAAAATAACCTTGGAAGGTAGAGTCAGAAAACAGCAGCAGCTGCTTTTGAGAAACTGAATTTAAAATGCAGCTGTGTTTAATCTTGGACTAAAATCTACTATTGCAGACAAGGCACTCAGGGAATTCTAAAATGTAATGGCTATCCACTTAGGAATTTGTATACAATTACGTGTGGAACTGCTTTTTACAACAAATAGAATTTGAGTTAAAATTATTTACATGGGTCATGGTTGATTCTTGAACTTCAATTATGCTTTTGTAATAATTAAGATATAAATAATCTGTTGCCCATGGAGCAGATGGAGCAGTAGAGCTGATTCAATGTGCTAGGACTGGAACAACTCCTGTCTAAAACTGCCAATTCATTGGTCTGTCCCTTCTAGTGGTAACTGTCAGGACCCCTTGCCCAGAGCTGGCTGGTGTTTATTTTATTTCTGAAATCTGTCCTAATGTGTGCACATTGTTCTCTCTCTTCCATCTCCCGCAGATTGTGCGGCGCAGGACTCAGCGCAGGAAATCCGGCATCACCTCTCTGCTTTTCGGTAAGGATAATCCTGCACCTTTCATGTGTAGTAGGTGGCAATAACAACTTAGGAAAGAGGGGAGCAGGCAAAGCAGGGAAACGTTGGGACAGAGAAGGGATTCAGAACTGAAGGATGAGAGGGAAGAAGTGCAGTTTACTACTTGCTTTCTTTGATCTGACCTCAGAAAGTAAATTTTAGGTTAGACAGTCCATGATTAGTGACCAACAGGAGGTGCAGCTCAGCCCACCTGTAATGTCCTTCTTGCACTGACCAAGAGGTCAAATACATTTGCTGGCAGATCTCATGCAGTCCACAGGCTGGATGTGGTACTCTCTGGTCTTACTCTGCTCAGTTCAGGACCATCTCTGAAGATCTGAGACAGGGCAGGATATCTAGTTATCTAGTGTATCACCCATCAAAATTATAAATGACAACATCATTATATTTCCCCTTACTTATTCTGAGAGTTGTGAATGCTTTTGACTCTTAATTTTCTTCACTTATGAGCCAAGCCAACATATGTCCAAAAAGAGCACAGTCAGAATAGCTTTTGCAGGGGTTTAAGAGTAACTTACTTCTTGACTCTCCATAAGAGCCCTTTGTGCTGTAAGCCTCACTATCATCACCTTACTTGAAATTGGCTAGCCTTCTTGAAATCGCCATGTCATCACAGGAATTGTTTTTCCAGAAGACAACATACTAAATTTACAGAGCTCAAACAGTGTTCGTATTGTGGCTGAAATGGCCTGAATAAATCTAAAAATGGGCTTTACTGGTATTTCTAGAGAGGAACTTTTCTGGTGTTCTCCAGGAAGCTGATACATTGTCACAGGCTTCCTACAAGCATTACATAGAACATTACATAGAAAAATTGTGGTAGAATACCCACTGCGCTGTAAAGTCAAGCATGCAGAAGTGAAGAAGTGCAGGAAAGTTGCTGGTGCAACATAAACTCAGAGCTTTCGTATGTAATGTTATCATACAGTTGGTACAGACCAAACTTGGCTGGGAACTTGGCTGCCAGACACATCTTTCTTGTGTCTCAGATAGTTTACCTGACAGTTTGAGTATTTTTGTGAAGGTGATAGTGAGTTATGCACATTCACAAAGATAAACTTTAAGTTCAAGCTTCAAAATGTATCAGTGGGAGAACAGAGATAATTGATAGGGTTTTCTCATTTTAGTGGGGCTTCTGTACACTGACTATCATGTGTTTTACCTAACATTATTCTTAGTATTTAAAATATTGGTTAAAACTGAGAAGTTGTCATCCTGCAGCAGTGGACTCTAATGGAAAAATTCAGCCCAAGTGAGAGGAAGGAAAGCTTGTATGTGATAAATTCATTCTCTACTGGGAACTGACAATCAATCCTAAATGTAAAGTCTGCTGCCTGTGATAGTTACTGTGTAGAACTGGTACTTAGCCCTCATCTGGAAGGGAATGAAAACTTACCCAGAGCTTAATTCTTCTTCCTTAGAGTGAATTCAGATGTGGTAGTAACTTGGACAGCAGTCACAGATTCAGAGGAGCACTGTTTAGAAGAGACCTTCAGTTTGTCTGTATTCCAATGTTTCCTGCTTCAAGCAGACTCTTGCTTATGCTAGACTAGGTTGGTCAGGGCTTTCTGTAGTTGAGATTCAAAGAGTTGAACCAGATTTACAGTGCAGGAAGAGAAAGAAATAACAAAAGATCATTTGGTGGAGAGCAGAATGTGGAAGAGGTGTTTTCCTGTTATATTCTCCACGGGAATGCAGAAGAGCTCATCCTGCGCAGAGCTGTGCAGCTCATCAGTCTTTGCAGGCTCGAAGTAGAGCCTCCTCATGTGTGGCTGATCATGCACTGGTTTCCTGTTTGGAAATATAGGTGTTGAAGTTTGAAAGTGTACATGTTGAGTGCAGTGAGGTGAGTCTGGGGGACATGCCAGCTTCTTTCCTCTATACTATGTCCACTCTAAGGCGGGAGAATATGGAACTTGCTTCCTATGTCCCCTGCTTGTGTTTGGCTAGGATTGATCTGAGTACAGAGGGAAGAGCATGGTATTTTGGCCAGATGGGATTGAGAGATGACAAAAAGAGTCAGTTGTCTATGTAAATGAGAGCAGCCCACAGAGCTAGTGTAGCTGTGGTTTAGTTTCTTTTCTAGTTTCATTCTGTTTTAGCAGCATGAAATTTCTGGGAATCCCGACGTCTACGTGCTCACCTATCTATTTGCAGTCTTTGCATCTCTGAATAGTAGAGTTCCTGCATGCTCTGTACCTACCCCTGCATACAGAGGAGGAGATTTTGTAATTTTTTATTACTTGGACTGGGAGTAACTATGCCCTACAATTTTTCTAGTCCAGAAGCAAAGTTCAGTTTTCTCTTAAGCTCTGTGTATCTGATGTATCTCAAATAATTTAATGTAGCAAATACAAAACAATTATAAAAAATAATTTTATATCTAATTTTGTGCTTTTATTTATGTTCCTAAAGTTTGGGTCTTTTTAATTAGGATCACATGATTAAAAGATACTGTTAATCACTTTTGAATTAGCAGAAGCTTAATGTGTACATAGCTGTTGCAGCAGCTGTAGCTCAGGCCACACTTTATTCATATTGTTTTCTATAATGCTGCTAGAAGATAAGCAGAGTACTAATCTGCTAGCCAATGATTTACTTGGCTCCTGAATAAATGCTGTGTTTGCATAAACATTGGAGTCCAGCGAAAAATACATTAGTTTAGATGTTAATTTTTTTAATCAAGCTGCCACATCTTCAGTATATTAGGAGAGCAAAAATTATATTCAGGGAGCAAAAATAGATATATGAAGGTAACCTTTGGATTTAATACAAAATGATTTTTTTTAATAAAAAGAAGCAAAATGTTCCCAAATATCATGTACCCAGTATGTAAGGAATTCAGATACATTAAC
This sequence comes from Brachypodius melanocephalos, assembly GCA_013398615.1. Lineage (NCBI taxonomy): Eukaryota > Metazoa > Chordata > Aves > Passeriformes > Pycnonotidae > Brachypodius > Brachypodius melanocephalos. The sequence continues at coordinate 2,874,204 of VZSR01003524.1, read as the reverse complement.
TGTCTAAAGAATCCATCTCATCAGGTATCTTTCTGCATAAGGTGATAGACACAGGCTGTCAAAACTCCTGGGGGAGATTAGTGATAGTTGAAAGATGCTTTGGTAACTTTTACTTTGGGCTCATGACCATTTCTGTACACCCCAAACATTTGAAGTCTGGCTCTTAGGGAGGGGTTGAGGTCTCTCGTCCTCTGACTTCATGACTGGCACAGGAACATGAGCTCTCTTGGGTTTTCCGATCTTTTCCAAGGCTCATTGCAGAATGTACTCTCAGCCTGTGAGTTATACAAATATCAGAAGTAATTCAACCGAAACCTGATTCAGTTTCAAGACAATTTCAGTTGAAGGGAATTACTGCTAGTTCCTCAGTCTTGTGTCCCACTTTTGAGCTGACTATATATTGTAGACACTTCTCTAAAGTAGTACCTTGGTTTACTGAGTTTCCCAGACAGATCAAAGATGACTTATTCCAGTTCCATATGGTTTGAAGTATCATCTCCTTAAAATTTGATGCAGTCAAATTGGTGTTTTGCTATTTACATTATTGAATAGATTGGCAGTAAGTACCTGCCTTAGTTTAGGTGCTTCTGATGTTAGGCTTTTTTGGTTTCTTCAGAACCAGTAATTTCTAATGGTAATAGAAAAATAAATACCATGTACTTGCTTTCCTTCCCTCACCTTCCCTCTGGCTGCATGGGCTTCACCAGGGGATGATGATCTGGAGGCACTGAAAGCCAAAAACATCAAGCAGACAGAGCTGGTGGCTGACCTGCGTGAGGCCATTCTCCAGGTGGCACGGCACTTCCAGTGTGTGGATCCCAAGAACTGCATCATTGTGAGTGGAAACAGCTGGATCTGCACTGCTGTGTGCTCCAGGCATGGATTTTGAGTGTTCAACACAGGACAGAGCTGTTTAAATGCTCCTGAAGTGTGGACTTGAGACAGAACATGCCAGTTGTAATGGCTGGAGGGTGAGGCTTGCTTCATCCATCTGTGGTGAAGGAGGCTTGTGCTGAGAGGTTGTCTGCTGGCTAGGCACAGGAAAAGGTTTGGGAACCGGGGCAGGCAAGCTTTGGCAGATAGCTGTTAGTCACCTGTGGACTTTCATTCCTCTGCTCTCATGTGCATGCCTGCTAGGATCTGACCCCAGACTACAGCATGGAGAGCCACCAGAGGGACCACGAGAACTATGTGGCCTGTTCCCGCAACCGGCGCCGCCGAGCCAAGGCACTGCTGGATTTTGAGCGCCACGATGACGATGAGCTGGGCTTCCGCAAGAACGACATCATTACAGTATGTCAGCCTGGGAACAGGCACCGGGGGGGACAAGCAGGCCCAGCTTGTTTGGGATACTGCACTACTTCTACTGCAGGGAATGAAGGGAGGAGATAAGCTCAGAGCCCAGTTTAGGAGCCCAAGAGAAGTAGCTGGTGCTCCTAGGGACTGCCCAGGGATGAGGCAGTATGTTCCTGTGGGTGTTGTCCTGTGGGTTGTTCACACCACAAAGTCCCTTTCCTGGCTTCTGTACGGCTGTGCAAAAGACGGATTTGGTCCAAGCCAAGTCCCAGTTTAACACTGCACACTCAATTGTGGTAAGACTGAAAAGCATGTATTTGTATTTAACCATGAGCATCCCATCTGAAATTGGGGAGAAGAGGATGTTCGCAGTAGCTTTGTGCCCCTGAAGGCACTGGGCTGTGTGAGAAGAGAACATTGGCAAAGCAGTTGAGAAGAAAGCAGTTCCGCATTGTGGACACACAGCCAGGCAGCTGTACCCTTCCTGCCACTGCAACCTCTTCAACTGGTATTTTCCACTCCCTCTTTTTCAGATCATTTCCCAGAAGGATGAGCACTGTTGGGTGGGAGAGCTGAATGGACTGAGAGGTGAGAACAGGATTGGTTGCACCGGGGAGAGTGGGGCCAGACACAGAGCATCCATTCATCTACTGCAACTGCTCTGGTAGCAAAGACTCTGCCAGGTACCCAGAGTACCTGCTGGGGCAAAGGAAACGTATGAGAGCAGTTGTGCAGCAGTGACCTAGTTACTTCTTGCAAACAGCAAGTTTAAGCTCCATCCTTCTGGCATGGGGTGGTTAGGTGCATGTCATCACTGCTGCGTGTGGGCAGTGCCCTGCAATTGACTTTCTTGTGCAGCTGTCTTAGTTATTGTGATTTTGAGGCTGCTTACTTGCTTCCTTCTTTGGAGGTGGGCCCTATGAGCTCTGATTTATTCTCAGCTCACACTGGGCTTTGTGTAAGGATTTCTCAGTATCTTTGTCAGGCTCATCTCTTTGTTCACTCTTTGTAGGTTGGTTTCCTGCAAAATTTGTGGAGATCTTGGATGAGCGAAGTAAAGAGGTACTTAAAAACCCCACAATTACAAAAAAACTTCACATGAAAAAAGAGTTATGTCATAACTGAAAAAAACATAGTTGAAAAGAGCCATAGATTTCCCTCCTTCAGTCTGTTTGCTTTCTCTGGCCACCGAGTGCTTTATGATGTGATCAGGCAGCTTATCTTCCTGAGCCTGTTTGCTCAACTTCCTCACACTGACCAAGCGGAGAATAAGGGCCCCAGAGGACTGCCAAGGCAACTGTGTGGGATGCCTGGGGTTGCAAGGACCTTAGCGATGAATGCTGAGAAAGCAGCAAGGAGAGAATCGGGGCAGTGTTTCTGTCTGCTCCCAGCTACCTGTGTTCTTTCACTCCTTTGAGGCTGTACCTATGGATCCTGCTTATGCTTTGTGGCCATGACAGTAAATTCTCCCCAAGCAGCTGTGCACAAGGGGGCAATCTGTCTTAGTTCCTCTTGCAGTGATGGGATGGCACTTATCTATAGCGGATCCTTCAGTATGTCTTCAAGACTGCGGCAGTGTGTATGAGACAAACAGCAGCAGCTGTTGACCTAAGCAGTTTTCAGGGGAAGTGGAGAAGGCCCAGTTCTCTCTCTTCTTGGCATTTGGGGGAGTGAGGAAGAGCTCAAAGGGTGACCTAAGACCCCCTAGAGAAGCCCCCAGAGAGATGTCACTATTGACATAACGCTTCCTTCCCCCTCTCTCAGGGCTGGTGATGCCTTAAGTTTTAGCTTTCATGTTTTTCAGATTCTATG
>VZSR01003524.1:2765713-2870996 GCA_013398615.1 Brachypodius melanocephalos | reverse complement strand
ATTCTAAGTCCACCTTGGGTGTAGCCCTGGTCAGGTTCTTGTCCTGCCCAAGGTGTACCTTTAAAGGCCTTTCAATAAATATCTGCTTTATTCTCTAGCTCTGTTCAGTCTCTGTTGCAGGTCAGCTTTCCCAAGGCATCACTGGCTCCTTAGATGCAGATCACCTCTCTGTGCATAGAAATGTCCTGCACTGCTGAGCATTTCTCCTCCTAACTGTGGAAAAGAGAGGATCCGACTTATGTGAATGTTAACAGATTGTCAGCATGATACCTCAAAGCAGCATACCCCCTGATCTGGAAATTCCTGCCTAGTTCTGTTTGTCTTGACTTTTAGCAGCTCACAGAATCCCAGAGACCCTCAGTGCAAGTCCCTCTCCATACCTTAGCTCAGTCAGCATCACACCATCATATTCCTATGTGCTGAATGCTGCCGGGATGGTACTGGGGTCAGTTGCATGGTCTCCTGGGCACCACCTAAATACAAAGGTCCCAGGAGAATCCCCTGCAATAGCACAGAACACGGGGCCTTATGCAAGAGCGTGACAGGGAGGGGGTGGGGAAGGGGTTCTGGCAGGCACCTGGGAGTGGAATTGGTCTGTGCAGAGGCATAGGTGAGTGGACCATCTGCATGCTCTGCCCCTTGAGAGCTGGCTCTTCCTGTTCCTCAGTACTCCATCGCTGGAGATGACGCTGTCACAGAGGGGGTGACAGACTTGGTGCGAGGGACACTCTGTCCAGCCTTGAAGTCCATATTTGAACATGGATTGAAGAAGCCATCTCTGCTTGGGGGGGCCTGCCACCCTTGGCTATTCATTGAAGAGGTGAGATGTCCCAGTTCCTTTTATGGGGCAGTGTTGCCAGAGGGCTGAGGTGATGTGTTGTAGGGCAGGTGTGCTGAGTGTCCCTCTGCTCCTCCAGGCTGCAAGCCGAGAAGTGGAACGGGACTTTGATTCCGTGTATTCTCGCCTCGTGCTCTGCAAGACTTACAGGTCTGTGCTCTGCTCCTCTGTGCTCATCAAACTGCTGCTGCTCTGCACCTTGGCAAGGCTCATGGTCTGCCCCATCCTCCTGTGGGTGTGGTGTCAGCCAGTTGCTGTGCCTGTGCTGACCTGGAGCTGGCAGAGGATCTTGTCCCCTCCCCTGGCTCTTGTGTTTCTGGGTCTGTATCTGGCTCTCTCATGCCTGCGGGGGCACCTCTAGGTTCAGCAGGAGCACAAGAGCTGTTGGGGTATGAAGCAGGAAAGGCCTGCATGTACCCAGGGTGTCTGGAGCTAACTGGGTCTCTGCTGTGATCTTTACAGGCTTGATGAAGATGGCAAAGTCCTCACTCCAGAGGAGCTGCTTTACCGGGTGAGTGCTGCCCCAAGCCCAGCCAGAACGCAGCTCCTACTTTGCGGCTGTTTCCTGTGGGGACTGTTGGAGGGAGATGCTCAAGAGTATCCCAGACCTTCCCTTATACCCTCTGGTGCTAGCAGGGGGCACTAGTGAGGGTGGGAGCTCCAGGGAGGGCAGCATTTGGCTGTGTTGCTGGAGTGGCTGCCCAGCAGTAACCACACCTTCCCTCCCTGCAGGCAGTTCAGGCTGTGAACATGACACACGATGCTGCACATGCACAGATGGATGTGAAGCTTCGTTCTCTCATCTGTGTTGGACTCAAGTGAGTCATCTGGTTCCAGTACCCTCAGCATTTTGAGTGCAAAGAGCCTGGGAAGGGACAGAGTGGGCTTAAGGGCAGCAGAAGTTTCAATCTTAGGCCACAGCATTGTTTCCCCTGCCCCCCCTCACTGCAGCCACTGGATGACACTTGTGCCTTGTACATTGTGCTGACCTGATTCCTAGCTGGAAGCAGGAGCTCCTATTGTATGGAGTAGCTCACACAAGTTTACTGGGTTATCCTGTTCCCACTGGGTTATCCTGTTCCCATTGGGGACAGAGCTGTGGGTGGGGGTCAAAGCTTGGGCTGAAAATAGATTGTCCCAGAGGGATGGGGTTTCTTTCTCTGGCTGCAGCTGAGCAACAGACCTCTACCCCATTGTTGCAGTGAGCAGGTGCTGCATTTGTGGCTGGAGGTGCTGTGCTCAAGCCTGCAGACCGTAGAGAAGTGGTTCCATCCCTGGTCGTTCCTGCGCAGTCCTGGCTGGGTGCAGATCAAATGTGAGCTGAGGTGAGTGTCCCCATGGCATGTCCCCATGCCAGTGTCTGGAATAGATTTCCTCCTCCTCTGCAGGAGGTGGCCTTCACTATGGCTGGCTTTGGGCCCTCTCCAGTGAGCTGCAGCGTGGGCTGCACAGACATTCCAGCCACAGGGTTTCCTGCAGTGTGCTGAGGCTGAAACAAATCTCTGGACAGTTTATTGTGAGGCACTGCCTGATCCAAGAGCAGAGCTTGGCTCCTGGGGACCTGTTGTGGCAAGTGGGCTGCCTTTGCCTGCCAGCAACCTCCTGCTGTACACATACTCTGATGGAATCTGCCTTTTCAACCCCACTGCTCTCCATCTCCTTTGCCAGCCACTTTAAGTCCAAGCAGGGAGCAGGGAATGTGCGAGGGAGACAGCTGGACAGTCATTGGCTGGGAAGGAGTCAGTCACCCACTGACTCCCTGGTTAGGTGAGTGAGCAGTGTCAGGAGCTGAAAGCAGCTTTTTTGCCTGAACTCTCACAAGGCAGTCACTTGGAGCCCAGGGCACACATCCCTGTGGCTCCAGGCATCCATGCTCCTGGCCCTCCTGCACTCTGCAATGCCAGGTGAAGTCTCAGGGAGCTGGAGGGTAAATCCCCTGCCATCACCACTGCTCCAACTTGGTTTGCTGTTGCCGTTCAGTGGAAGCTGGCTTTTGTGTGCACCACCCAGTTGCCTCGGGCCCCAGTGGGAGCATCCGTAGCCAGAGCAGGCCTGTCTGTGCACACTTCAGGGTGTCATGTTGCAGCCTGCTGCTGAATGGGAGGGGGTTTCTGCCACTTCTGGGCTGCTGTGTCCCACAGCTGCTCTCTCACAGCATGGGTGCAGTGCAGTTGGGCACAGCCAAAGGACTGAGTGGGACTGATTGATATCTTACATCCTACTTCTCCCAGCCAGCAAGGGAGCTTCCCCGTGCCAACTTCGTAGAACGCTTCTGCTGTAGGACACTTCTCTTGCTCCAGGTAGAGGGAGGCTGCAGAACTCTGAGGTGCTACAGGCAGGGCTCTGCTTTCTGGAGATGAACCTGCGATCTGCCATTGCCAGATGTGTGCAGCCCTCAGCCAGGCATGTCTGCAGTACCCCAGAGCCCGGGACTGCCTGTGCCTCCCTGTGCTGCTGCACTAAGCTCTGTAGGGGCTGCACTTGAGTCACGTCTTCAAGCTCCATCTTCCAGACTGGGCCTGAAAGGATATGAAGCCCAGAGAGGAGGGGGGAAAAGGGAATGAGTGACTGCTGCTGTGTTTTCAATACCATCAAACAAGGAATTTCATCCTTGTAAGCTTAGTGGCATGCCAGGACCAGCTGGGGAGACAGTATATTTGTGTGCCTGGGGCAGCAGTTGTGGGCAAAGGCTAGCACTGTGGTCTGGGGGGTCTGTTTTAACATCATTCTCTTCTGGTTTTGTTGCAGAGTCCTTAGCAAATTTGCTTTCAGCCTCTCTCAGGACTGGGAGCTGCCAATAAAGAGAGAGGTGAGTAGGTGGCATCTCTCATTCTCTCACTCAGCCAGCGGCTTTCACTTACCACCTCTCTCTCCCAGCTTTGTGTTTCTGCCCATCCTCTGCCTCCTCTGGACCCAGCTCAGAGGCTGTGGATGGGGCTACTTTCCCTGTCAGGGCAGCCTATGCAGCAGGAGCTGTGTGGCAGTGCTGGCAGAGGGGGCTGCCTGCCCTGCCCAGCTGGGGCAGAGGAAAGTGACAGGCTCCCTTTCCCCGGGGCTCTCCAAACCAAAGGGCCTCTTCCTGTGCCAGCTGTGCAAAGGTGGGAAGTACAGGAAGCTGCTCTGTCTGGGTCCCAGAGGCCTCGGCATGCTCAGGCTCTGCCTGCAGACACAACCTCCCCTTTTCTGGATGTGGTGCACTGACCCGGGTCTCTGTGTCATCCTGCAGGAGAAGGAGAAGAAGCCACTGAAGGAAGGTGTGCAGGACATGCTCGTGAAGCACCATCTCTTCAGCTGGGACATAGATGGGTGACCCCCCGCCACCCCATGCGGGGGACCTTCTCAATGGCGCACAGTCCTTTCCTCACCCCCTCATGTCTCATCCCCTGCCCTTCCCCACCCCACCCACTTGTATCTGTGACAAAATCCCCCTCCGGGGGCTGCCAGACCGCCTGGGACAGATGGAGCAGTGCTGAGAGGCTGAGCTGAAGACTCGAGGGGGCTGATGGCTGAGGGTGATGCTGCAAAGGGACAAGTGTGTTCTGGCTACAAAAAGCGAGTGCCCCCTCCCAGCTTTCCACATCTCTGTCACCCCCATCTTCTGCTTTCCTCAGCCCTGCCTCCTCACCAGTGCCCAGGGGAGCAGCCTGGCTGGAGCCATTTTGTACTGCTCTATGGCCAGCAGTTATGTGGGGGTGTGAGCATGTCTCTGACTGGAACTGTGGGGAAAAGATGGTCCTTGTGGGGTGGCTTTGATCCATGAGAGCTGGTGCCATTGACAGGTGGCTCTGCAGCTACATGTGGAATTGGGCTGGTGAGAGACTCACTGCTGTACAGGAGCAGGGACAACACATCCCCTCCCCATGCCAGCTAAGGGGTCTCCTCTGCTGGGGGACACATGGACAAGTTCCTTTGACCTGGAGTTGAGAAGAGGAACTGGCAACAATTTCATCCCACCTCCCTGGCACTGGTGTGGGGTGTTGACAAGAATTGCTCAAATTTACCAGGCTGTTACCACTGTAACAGCCTTAGGGGATGGTCCTTGTCTCCTCTGGGAGCAGACAAAAACCACCTCTCCTAAACAAGAGTGTTTCATGCTGTCATTTTAGTCTCTAAATGATTTTTACTGTTAACCAAAAAGCTGTAAATTTACTCCAGGAACATGTATATTTGGCATCACTCTAGCTCAGGACAAGGTTTAGGTTGGAGCCTGGCTTAGGGAGACTAACTTGTCCTCCTTACCCTGTGATGGCAACAGGGACACAGGTCAGGAGTGGAGAATTGCTGCTTTGTGGTGGTGACTCTGGATACAGAGTCTGTGACTTTCTACTGAAAGCGCTTGTCTGCGAGCACAAACTACTGATGGGATAACATTAGATTCTTACTTTCCTTTATGTGGTGGGTTTGTAAATAAAATCTGCATCTTGGGAGAGTGCTGGGCTTTGTCTTATTTTCTGACAGGGTCAGGACTCAGTTTACGTTTTTCTTTCTGCCATTTGGCAATGGCAATCCCATTACTGTGCTGGCACTGAGGGAGCTCCTTGCATTGGAGCAGCCCACAAGGTCAGGCAGCAGCTGGGCGGGGCACAGCCAGTTCTGCTGCCAGCAGTGGCAGCCCTGCCTTGCCTCTGTGCCACCAGCCCTAAGAGCAGGTCCACAGCAGAGCCCCAGAAGAGCTAGAAATACTGGAAATGACAAGGTGTAGGGACACTGCATGGGGAGGACCCTTACGAAAGGCAGAGGGGCTAGCAGAAAGCAGGGCTGGGTGGTGGGGACAGCAGTGTTGTTTGTACAAGTGTCTCTGGAAAAACCAGGTGCAGGCTGAGCTGCAAAGTGGGACAGTAACAGGGCACAGACCCGTGGGAGAAACTGTGTTTAGAAGTCCAAGTTCGTGGGAGGGTGGAAATTGCAGCCTATGTTCTGACTTGAAAGTGTTTTCAGTGAAGGTAACTCCTTTGGAATGTGCCTATGGAAGGGGCAGTGTCACCTCATCACCACCTGTGGTCCAGACGATCCTGCTGGGCTGGGGGAGACTCTAATAGCTGCCCCTGGTAAAATCTGCCTCTGGTTGCAGGGTAGGTAATTTCCATACACTGAGGGAATCTCCCTCCAGCTGAGAAGGATGAGCCACCATCACTCAAGCTGGTTTTTTCGGGTTTGAGAAAGACGCAGAGGGGATCACCCACCCTTAGCTGGAAAAGGCAGAACACCCCCAGGCCCTCCCACCAGCACAGCAGAGAAGTTTTTGAGGATGTGGCTGGTTTGAATTTTTTTAATAAAATGGATTTTTTCTTCAAATATTTGTAACTGAAAAAATAATTCAATTTAAAGATCCATTCTCTCCCCCATTAACTTGTTACTTCTATCCTTTTCCAGTTGAATACTTGCTCTGGATCTGATGCCCCAACACCATCCGACTCTGATGGTGCTCATCACCCCTCGTCACTGGCTGCATAGTGGAGAGTACGTGCTAGTCAAATACACATTACAAACAAGTAGTGGTTACAGCAGAAAGATTCAGGATTACATTCAAGGTAGAGGCAGAACATCAGACTTCATTTTTCCCAATGGGTGCAAAAATGTATGTCCAACAAAGAACTATTGAACTATTTTTCAAAGAAATAATAGTAAGAAAGCAGAGAGCTGGGAAAGCCTGCTCTGGGCACTGCTTGGGGAGAAGACCTTTTAACATTTTCCGTGGCTGAGGCACCACCTTCCCCTCTGCCCACAGGCACAGGGTTATTGCTCACTCTCCTGGCAAGAAGCCCCTTGTGTGGAGGGGCTCCCACAGGTCAGCCAGGCTCCTCAGGACATCAGGCTTTTAGTTCTGTATCCTCTGGGCTCCTTGAAGCTCTTCAGCCAATGCGAGTATGTTAGGCAAAATCAGGGTCACTAAATTGCTACTGAAGTACCTGGCCCAGGGCAAGGAACCAGGGCTGGGTCAGGCCAGGACTGCAGTTGGAGTGCTCTCACCTTCCTCTTAGAGCTCATTGCACTTTATTGATAATTTCCTTCTTTATTTAATAGCTGAAGATTTATAATTATTTGTACAAAAGAAATCACACAGCTGTTTTTTTTGATGGGGCTATTGCAACTATGGGCTAAAAGAACCTGATTTTCCTTGAGTCTGACAAACAGGCAGCCTCACATTTTTTCCCTTAGCATTTTGGAGATCCTTCCACTCTCCCCAATACTTTCCTCCTTTAAAACTCCTTGCCTCCTCCCCCACAGCTGGGCAGCTGCCCTGGTAGAGCTGGTGAAAGCTCTGTAAGGTGATTGCTAAGTACTCACTGCTCCCAGTGAGCACTTGGGCTGCACCAGGAGAGAATTCAGGGAGGGCTCAGGATAAAAGGGGTGCCCACCAGTCTCTTTTGATTTTTAGGATGTCACGCTATAGTTTGAGGAATAGAAAGCCTGTGGGGAAGGGGGAGGGGTGTGGTGTCCTCCCCAAGAGAGGCAGATAAGAGGTAACTTGCTTACAGCTCAGGGCCAGAGGAGAGAGAAGGGAACAGAAAGGAAGCTGCCAGCAGGCTCCCTCTGCAAATGATTAATAAAGTGGCTCCCCATGCAGTTAACAAGCAAAGGGCTCAGGAAAGCAGGAGTATCTCCCAGCTGCAAACAGGCATGATGCCACCCAGCTGCCAGTTCAGTGGCTGAGGGAGAGCACACTGTGCAGGGTTGGCATTCACCTGCCTCACCACGGACCAGAGGTACCAGCACTCCTGTGGCACAGCCTCTCCCTGGGAAGAGGACCAGGTACTAAAGTTGCAGGGAAGCAACACGTAGCTCACAGCTACCCCTCCCCAGCAGGAAGCTCTGCGGCCCAGCATAGGGGAAAGGTGGGGACAGCATCCTCAAGGAGATATTGAAAAGGATGGCATTTGATCCTTTCATTGCCTGAGCAGGTCGGTACCTCAGTCTCCATGACTTCAGAAGCCACAGCTTCCCCCACCTCACCCAGCACAAGCAGCCTGGACCCAGCTCAGGGCCTTTTGGCGAGGTGGCCACATCCACGTAAGCCATGTCCCAGCTGCTCAGTATGGCCATGAGTTACTACTGACACAGGAATTCTAAAGTAACAGGAGTAACAGTACAAGAGTGAGCCACAGGTCTGGTGTTCCATCACAGACCCTTGTCCAAGGAATAGCATTGTCATGGCTCTCAGGTCCTGGGGGCGTTGTCCACCCACTCCTCAGTCGGCAGTTCCCACAGGGCACCAGCCTGGGGCCCTACAGGGACACAGGACACCAGCTCAAAGTAAGCAGCCATTTACTTTTGCCTTTTGCCCTGTGGGACTGGAGGGAGGGAAGAGCAGAGGTCAGCTGCCCAATACTTGCTTTCAGGCTCCTCCCCAGAAAGGGGCCCTCACAGTCACTTGAGCCAGGACCTGTGCTGTGCCACACAACACCACTCTTGCAGTCCCACTTCCCCTCCCTCACTTACAGGGTCCAACATCCATCCTCAGCTCCTGCTTTCCACTGGGGCACGTGCTACAGTGAGGCACCAACACAGCGAAGGCAGGAGACAGATTGCACATGGGTCCCCAATGATATGTTACTGATTGCCAGCTGTGCCCCTCACCTGCCCCCCAGGACACGCAGGCGCTTTCATGTCCCTGCCCAGGCTGACTGCCCTGCTCACTTGGGGATATCATGAGTGCCGTAGGAGCTGGGGGCAATGGGCTGTGCCTGACAGCAGTTTTAACATGCAAGGACCTGATTTTAGCACCTTAGAAAACTGTTTTGCAGCCCGAAGTGAGTGAAACAAGCAGGCAGGCTGGCAGGTCTCTGCCAAGCTCAGTAATATTTGGGAAACCAGGTCGGTGGGGAGCCCTGGTTCCCTACATTTAGAGAAGGTGCCTGTTCTGCCCAGCTCCCCTCAGCCCTGCGGCAGATCAGACCCTCCCTTGACAGATGGCAGGTGGTGCAGATTGCAGCTGCTATGGGCCCCAGGCAGCCCTCCTGCCTTTGTATCCTGATCCAGAGGTAGAATCTCCTTCCACAACTGTTAAGACCGAGTGTGCTGGGGCAGCACAACCCCCTTTATCCACTAATCCCAGGAAGGCACAGAGTGTTGCTTCTGGAAACAGCTCAGGCCCAGTTATGCTCTGTCCCACGTGAGGCAACAATGTGCTGCCATTGCTCCTGCCTGGAGGAACAGGGGCTGCTGGCTCTGCTCTCACCCTGGCTGGGCCAGGTTGTGTGGAGTGGGCAGCAGCCAGCGTTGGCGCCAGCCTCACAGCTCCTCCTGCCTCTTGTCCCACCCGTTCTCCCTGCCCTGGCCTGGCCCACTACTGGCTTCATGCAGGAAGGACATTGTTAGGGGAGGAGTACAAATACTAGGAGCTCTTTCTTTTTTCTTTTTTTTGGTTGACTGGCCTCTTCCCTCTCCATGCCTGTGCCCTCCCACTCCCATTCCCTTCAGTCTCTGCCCACAGAATTACAAGCAAGAATCCCAGTGCAGCTGCAGATCATGTCCATCAAGAAAGTCTGTGGAAAAGAGGCTGGGAGCCACGGTGCTCAGGGGAGCCAAGCTCATGACAGAACTCCCTGGCAGCTCTAGCCAGTCCATGCTATCCAAGTTAGCCTCAGCCAGATCCAGGGCTATGCCCCCAGACGGCTCATAAGCAAAGTGCAATTCCGAGGTGTCCATAGGTGAAGGCGGGTGGTCCAGGATGGCCGAACTGCTCAGCATCTCACTGTGGAGGTCATCAATGAGGGACAGGGGCTCTGGCCCATCGTGGCCTGCCATCAGCAGCGGGAGGCCAGTGCTGCTCTCCAGGAAGTCCTCCAGCCGGCCCATGGGCACCGGCTGCCCCAAGGGCACCAGCACCGCCAGCTCGGAGGAGTGGTGGCTGCTGGGCGGTGGAGAACAGGCTGGGACCACAGGTGGTTCTTTCCCAGCTGGGGACGACTGATCCTTGAAGTCAGCAGAAATCTCTGTACAGGGAACAAATAGGCCAGGTAAGTGAAAGCCTGGCTGAACACCAGAAGGATCCCTCCCACCCACAGACACCCCCTAGCCTAAGCCATCACTGACGACCTCATCTGGGATGAGGAAACATCTTGTGCCTGTGCTTGCCTCACTACAGGGAGTTTTCAGCCCACCTCCATGAAATTCCATCTCTGTCCAGTATCTCAGAAACAATGTGCCTGAATCTGATGCAGCAGAGCCATCAAGAATCAAAGAATCATATTAAGGCCTGACTGACATCTCCCTCGGTGCCTTAATGACTACTGCCAGTGCTACAGGCACTGGAAGGGACACTAGAGAAAAGAGCTGGGCCATGACAGACTTTCCCCTCGGTGCTCCACAATCCCCAGACTCAAACCCAGGGACTATTAGACATGCTGGCTTTGTCTCCTTACCTCCACTTTCGATGAGGATATCAAACAGGTCATCCATCTGCTGGCTGGAACAGCCGTTCTCCTGGGAGGCACAAGTGCAGGATTAGCTTCCTATTTACCAAGGGAACTTTCACCTCCAGCAACACCTTTGGCTGCTGGCTGTCCTCCCTTGCCCCAGGGACGGGGCTGTTTTCTAGCAAGAATGAGCACATCATGACGTGGCACGAGAGTCCTCTGTAACTCAGGCTGTTACAGGCTGGGAAAGTACGTCAGCAACGGCAATGAAGGGCTTGGGATTTTTCACCCGTGATTTAGGGTCTGGACCAAACCCTCCAGAGGAAATTCAACAAGGAAGGTACAGTTGTGTCTCCATTCCCTATCATTGGCCCACATCAAGAAACTAGGTAGATTTACAATGGCAACTTTTTGTCTGCTCTCCAAGGAAACCAGGGAGAGTAACTGCTCTCACCTGGGCCTTTGGCTCTTGCTTCATGGCCTCTTCATAGCCCAGTGGCTCTTTCATTGGGACTGAGGGAACTGGAAGAGGAGGTGGAGGAGTTCCAGAAAGCGGCATGTGCTGTTGCTGCTCCAGGTCCATCTGGGAGGCGGAAGGGGCAGCAGGAGAGCAAGGCTGCGATGAGGACTATTTAGAATGAAGGCAGAAGAGAGAATGAATGCAAATCAGGGAAAAGTCTACATCAACTGCTGTCTTACAGCTGCTTTGAGAGACCATCACCTCTCCCTGTGAGCACTGCACAGCGCTCTGCACGGCTCTGCCCATAACAGCCTGCCTCCTTCCCTGGACCCTGTGCACTATGCCCTGGCTGCAGAGAAAGAACACCAATTTCCCCTCCAACTCACAGCTGGAAATCTTTAGCTGATTTTTCCAATGCTAAAGCAGACACACCACAAACCACCTCCTCACCTCTCCTGGATGGGGAGAGCCTCATCTGTCCAAGCGGGGGATTCCTGCAGCACTTTGGAGAGAAAGGGCACTTCTTTTGTGTGTTCAGCTTGCTCTGTGCAATATATCCAGGGCCTGTCTTTTACCTGCCTCCCTCTGCAGTGCCTGCTTTATGGTCACAAGCTAGCTTCACGGTGGCCAGAGAGCACCAGAGCATTCAGAATCACCAGAGCTCCAAAGGAAATCCCAAATGTTGCAGGAAGTGGTGCTTATGATTCACCTTTACCAGATGAATCAGTACATAACTGCCCACAAGAACAGCCAAAATGAGGATCAGGCCTTTTCCTCTACAGCAGCTATGCATGACGCACACAGAAACTTGCTCCCTTGGAGCAAGCGAAGCCTGGGCAGCAGCTGAATGCCACTCCCAACATGTGTACTTATTGATGCCCTAGCCATCCTATTTTCCCTGAAAAGCTGCTCATCTGTTCTGTGACCCACAGGTAGAGGAGCAACTCCAGACTAGCTCTGCTGGGGTCCACTCTTCCTGAGAAGGGCTGGAAACCATGGCTGTGGCACAGGCCACTGGGACGTGCTGGGAGGGTACGCTTTTTGACACACTGGGTGGGATGGTTTTGCCAGAAGCACCAATTTGCAGGGAGTGCTTATGGAAACCGTTGGGGAAGAAAGGCTGTAGGTTCGGAGGTTCTGAGAAAGACAACACGGTATAGGCCAGCTGCCCTGTGACCGCCTGCAGACCTGGCTTCTGACCCCACAGGAAGGCAAAAGGATTGGAAGTCAGTACAGACACCTCTGAAGAAAAAAGGCTAAGGAACTCAGAGGGAAAAGGTGCCCTCATTTACCTTCTGTACTTTCTCCTAGGTCTCAAAGCAAAACAAGGCACTACTTTGCAAAGTAGATATCTCACTCTAAATATACTAGAAATTACTTCTGTCTTCACACCCTTTCCAGAAACCAACTCAGAAATGATCCTCCAAGCTCTAAAAACTCTTCATAATCTTTCTGTATCTTATCTTAATTACCAGTTAGAGAGACAGCTAAGCAGGCTAGAAAGGGAGATGTACAGCAGAGCCTCTTTACAGCCAGCACCTGGAGGAGGTTAAAGGCAGAGGTGCTCTCCTTCCTGAAGCAGTGTAGCACTTCACAAAGCAGTGATTAACCGGCATGCTCAGAGCAAGGGAATGGAAATGAGAGCATGCTCAGCAGTACCAGAGACTAAAACGCCACAGCACTTTTACCCCTCTGAGCTCACATGCCCCTTCAGAAGCAGCAGCCACACCACCCACACCACCCTCTCTCTATTCAGCAGCCACCTTTTCTGTTCAGCAGCACCCCTTCAAGAATCTGGGACACCCCTGTGACTCAAGGCTGCCCACTCCGGCCCCTCATTTTTAATCCACAGACAACACCCACTGATACGTGGTATGTTTGTACCCACTGCCTGTGGCAGCTGGCAAACAAAACCACGAGAGAAAAGTGAGCAAGCAGTGAGCTACCTTAGATTGGTTTGGTCCTCTGGGCTGCAGCTGCGTGGGCTGCTGAGGGGTGTTTGCAGGTATCTGACACGGCAGTTGGCTGGAAGTTTTAGCAGGTGATGATTGTACACTCTGGAAAGAAAAGGATATCCATAACAGGTTATTCCCCAGACATGACATGGACACAGGGCTTAGGTTACTTACAGCATTTTTAAGTTTGTTTTTTCCCCACTCTTTATTCTTTATGAAATTCAATCCTTCTCTTTCCCTGAGCAGAGCAACCAGATTGGATGTTATTGAGAGTCCTAAGAGAGGAGGTAGTACCAGCCTAAATCCCTGGGCTACCCATGACACACCTCAAGGACTGCCAGATCTGACACAGGAGCTGTGTCCTTATGGAGCAGCGACGGAGCTCAGGTGAAATACTCTGGGGTTTCAAGGTTGACGCTCAGTGCTGATGTTTAGACAGCTGCTGACATCTCACCTGCTATGCAGCAAACATAGCCTGCTCAGTGCCTGTCACTGATGGCAGACACTGCCATTTGCTCTGCAGAAAATGCAAGAAATGTATCAGCAGAGAATGAAAATTATCTTTAATGTCATGGAAGGTGCTGGGGGGTTTGACTTATGCCTTCAAACCTGGGCATATTTATCCCTTCCTGGAAGTAACACTCAGAACAATTCAGTTAAGTGCTGAGCTCATGCCAGCAGGGGAATAGTAAATCATCTCTGATGAAAGACTCTGTTAACACTGAAATACTGACACACATTAAAACAAAGAGCAGCCAAAAAACAGTCTGCTCCCAGGGTCTGATTTCAGTTCTTAGTAGATAAGATGACCCATCTATCACTCCAACTACAATCTCTACAGTTAAGGACATGAGGTGAAATACACTCTGCTCATTTTACTACCACGGGCATAGTTGTTCTTTTAAAAAACAGTGAACTGTGGCAGCAAACCCTTGTTGTTCAAGCCCAAGATCCTGCCTGACAAAAGGCAGAACACCATGTGTTTGGAAGAATGCTGAACAGCCTGTGATGCACAGAGCCAATTGTGCATTGCTGTACACAGCGCATCGTCAAATTCCAGTCTTTTTGCCAAAGATCTGCTTACACTGCTCTGTTTTAAAAAGCCACAAACTACCAACCACCATAGTGAGCAACTCAGCCCTTCCAGTATTTACTGCACTGAATTTCCACCCTGTTAAGTCATCCTACGGTAACCGGAGTGAGACGAGGAGAGAGGAACCAACTGCCCACAGCAGTGATGGGATCTGACCCTTGCCTACCTTCGAGGGTGGGCAGCTGCTCTCTGCCATCCCGTGGGGAGAGAGGCCCGGCCTCTCGGCGCTCTGGTTGGTCACAGTGAGGACTATGTGGGTCCCTGTGGAGTCAGTGATGAGGGTGGGGGGAGGGGTGCCCTTGATGAGATCGCTCAGGATGCTCCCTTGCTGGCCAAGGAAAGGCCGCGGGCTGTGGGACTGGCACAGCGGCTCTGCTTCCGTGGCTGGCACCTCCTGCTTCACCATCACAGCTTTCTTTGGCACTGGACTTGGATTCGAAGTGTCCATTTGGCTAGTGGTTGGTGCAGGGCTGAATTGGTCTGTTTGGCCACTGGATTGCTTCGCAAACTGGCAACTCAGGAAACCATTTTCACTCTTGACCTGGGTGCCAAACACTCCTGGTTTGGAGGCGAGGGCTGTTCTTTCTTCTGCAGCTGTTGGGGCTGGCTGTGACTGCTGAGAGCGCTTCTCCTGCTCCAGCTGTAGCCTAAGCATCTCCACCAGCTGCTGTTTCTGTTTCAGCATGCGGGTGAGTTCCTCAATCTGCTTATCCTTCTCCTGCAGCATCCGGTCTTTGTCCCTAACTTCTGCATCTCTGCTGTTACCAGCACTACATTGCTCTGACCTGGGTGCCACATTTATGCTGCAGGAGGAGGACTTGGAGCTTTCTTCCTTCACCAAGAACTGCACTGGAGATGTCTGCAAGGTCAGCTGGGTCAGAGGTGAAGTCACCATCTCTCCAAAGGTATCTCCAGTGCCTGAGTTTTCATCCCCTGTACTCATTTGTGAGCGCTCAGAAGGAGTTGGAGAAACAGGAGGAGTTGAGCCTGTACTCCCAAACTTCATCACGCCGCCACCAGTAACTGTGGCCACAACTAC
Source organism: Brachypodius melanocephalos (assembly GCA_013398615.1). Lineage (NCBI taxonomy): Eukaryota > Metazoa > Chordata > Aves > Passeriformes > Pycnonotidae > Brachypodius > Brachypodius melanocephalos. The sequence goes on along the minus strand of VZSR01003524.1, from coordinate 2,856,252 downwards.
TTCTGCTGGTGCAATGCCAGTGGTCACCAGGGCCGGCCCTGTGCTCAGCCTGGCAGCTGGGAAGGCCACCACCACTTCGGCAGCTTTAGGGAGGACGGTTGCTGCACTGGGCTTGGGAGTGAGGGCTGTTTGGCTGGTTGCACTGTTCTGCTCTTGGTAAACTCGGAGACGCTCAATCAGATCCGTCTTTGTGCCTGAGACAGGCAAGGCCCTCAACTTCAGCTCTTGCTTCAGCTCTGCTACCTGATATGGGGGAGAAAAAAGAGGGCAAGATTACAAGAACTTCTAACTGAACAACTATCAACAACCACCAGTTATGAGACAAAGGACTAAACCAATCTTCCTGCAGGCCAACAAACTTGCACCTCAGGTACAGACTGCGGGGTAGCAATCCCAGGTCCTATCACTAACTGCTATCAGTCCACCTCAGCCCTGCTCTGGGGCAGCAACATCATTCAGCACTGCCCGCTGACAATGGTAGAAAGGGTCTGTGGAGTTTCACAGAACATTTACCTTCATCTCATCCAGGTTGGCAGGGAGAGGGCCAGGCTTGCCCACCGCAGCGTTACTGTTTTGTCTCATCAGCCCACTGGAACCAGAAGATACTGAAGATGTGCTGCTGACTGTGGCAGAGAGATTGCGTATGGCAGGGGCACTGGCACCACTCTGCTGCTCTCCTGGAGGCCTGCAGGAAAAGAAAGAACACAGGCATCAAAACCACAGCGGAAAGACACCAGAGGCCCTCAGTGTCTGCAAAAACACATGCTCAGAACTAGTGCTGCTCTGGACTCTGAAGCACACCAATGCTCTGGACTATATGCATGCTCCTTTGCTGTGTCAACCAACTCACTTCAGCTCATTTTGCCTGATTCATCTCACACCAGCTCTTTTTGAGGCCCTCTGGAACCTACAAGACTGAATGCGTCACACCTGCCACACCCAGTGGCCATCCCTCACACTCAGAACATCATGTCTCTGGTAAGAGTGCTGGTAAGCGCTTGCTAAGACAGCTGCCACTGTGGACCCGTACTTAGGTGGGGCTGGCAAGATAGTCTGATAGTTGTAGTGCTGCTGCTGCTGGTTGAGGATCTGAAGCTGAAGAAAGAGCTGCTGTTGTTGCAATATTTTGGCATAGGATGAATCCATGGGAGGAGCTCCCTTGTCCTGCTTTTGGTCCGGGGGAATATACTGATGATATTTAAGCTTCTTGACTTTCGGCTTCAACTCCTTGGCTTTTTTACTGCGCTGAGACTTCTCATTAGCAGACTTGGGCTGGCTTTGCTATTTAGAAGAAAAGGATGAAGCAAGTAAGAATGGAAACATTGATATAACATAACACCCCATGTAAACCAGAATGCACACTGGGATTTTAATTTTGAAATTCTCTAGTTTGTTCACCTCAGGGTCTTTCCATGCTTCTCTAACTGAGACATGACAGACACGGCACTGGCAGCAGCTTATGCTGCACCATAATGGAGGTCACCTTTCCCAGCACACTAGATTATTTGCTCATCCAGTGCAAATTAACATTTAAATATGTTACAATCAGTGTCAGAGGAAGACACTAGTGAGAAATGTTTCCTTCCTTTACATCCGTTAATCTAATACTTCCAACTCCAAACTTGCTTAAAAGTAACCTTCTTATCTTCCCTCAGACTACAATGAAGACATCAGCCAAAATAGTACCTTAATGAGTGTTGGTGGGGGCTTGGCAGCAGTAAGAGCCACTCCATTGGTAAGACTAGAGGGCAGAAGAGGCGGAGGTGGCAGTGGTGGAGGTGGCTGCTCAGGTACAAAAAGAGTTTCACTGGAGTCTGCGCTAATCTGCGACTGGGATGAACCCTGCAGGGCCAGAAAAAGGCATCATGAATACACACAAGAGGGAAATAGTTTAACAGACTGCAGGAAGCATCCACTTAGAAGGAAGGAACACGGGCTTCAAATCTTTAATCGGAGTCTTTTAACCCACTGCTTCAGTTGTCCCTAAGAAGCAGCACAACTTCTTAGGGCAGAAGAGGAATCAAACCCCAACACCTGTATCTCCCAGCATTTCCTGCTGGGATCAGTTGCACATAGGCAGTATCACCAAGCAATGGCTGCCCCTTCCCCACAAGGCACCACCATGAGGGTTTGTGAATAACCAGAGGAGGACATCACTGACACCACATGGAGCTAAGATCCCTTGTGAAATCTCACAGACTATACCTCTTAGGGAAGCCTTAGTCTCACTTTTTAGGCTCCTCTGCCACAAATCAGCATGAAGCTCCAGGATACTGCAGGAGACCTCCACATTCTCACCTGAGCTAATGATGTAGTAGTGGTGCTAGGGAGAGGCTCACAAATCCGGGAGTCCATTGGCGATGGGACAGACCCTTGGGACTCATGGCTGGCTGGCTGTTCTGGGGAGAGGGCATCACTGCTGTCCTCATCAAAGGAGGAATTGTCTGCAACCTTTGGGTAGTTCACCTGTCCAACTAAAAACACAAACATTAACCGTGGTCTGTAAAGTGGAATAAGAAATGACTTTCCTTGATACTAGATGTTTCACAAAGACAATGATAGCATGAAGAGAGTTGTGCTTAAAGCACTAGCTAAAAATGAGAGAACAGAATCCCAACTGGATCGGGTTTAAGTGTTTACATTCACTATCTATCAGTACAATAAAATGATGTGGCCTGGGGTGAACCATTTCCCTTGCTTCCTCGTCAGGCAAGATCAGTGAGAGTAAGAAGAGATACCCAGCCCAAACCCAGCTCTGTGGCATGATTTATTTTATTATCATCTGGCACCAAAGAAGAAGACTGGACAGTATAAAGTTGAGTCATGGCTTCTTTGGTGCTCATCCTGAATGGTGGAAGGTAGAATCTCTCTTGGATTCTTCTGTCTTGGGAGACAGAATCCCAAATCGTCCTCTAGTCTTACAAGCAACATGGTCTATGGATTAAATGGCCCTGGCTGTCATTAGCGTTTCTGTCTATCTACATGCCCAGTAGATAAATTTACATGAGTGTACACTTGTAATACACCAAAGTTTTTTTTAGACTAATTTTTTTTTAGACTAATTTTCTGAAATTAATCCTGGTAAGCAGGGAAATATTCTCATTTGCACCTCACCTAAAATCAAGAGGAATCCAGAGATGTACTTTGCTCCGTCAGAAGGAAGCCACATCTCTTATGCTTCAGTTCACAAGTTCACCCTTCCTCAACTACTTCTTGTTCAATAGTGAAGCCAGACTCTCTCACAACACTGTTCTTTTCCTTTTTCATGGAAAATATTCCGTCTTGCTCACAGTTGTGTCTCATTTGTCTTTACAGTAGCTGTGCATGTTTGAGGGGATGAATAACCACAGACACGCACTGCTCAGTCTGAGGAGACAGGAAAGAGTGATGCAGTGGGAAGGCTATTCCTCAGTGTTCCTTTTAGCCCTTGGAATGGCACCGGGATGATTTACATGTGTTCTGGTTTATTTTTAAAAGGGTTGAATCCTCTGAAGTTTTTGAGTTCCCAGACATCTTTTGTTACATCACACCTGATTATATTCTTCTCCCCTCCTGATCTAAGTCAGTGGGTTCTCCTTGACCAATGCTGTTGACATATTATACCGAGAGAGGGATTTTAAGGAGACAATCTAAGGAATACAATCTTCAACAGTCTTTCAAGTCTTTAGAGTATACAACTGCTTTCATATTTTTCTGGAATGTCCACATCCAAATAACTTAATGTCTCCATAGCATTATCTGGGCCAAAGGGAGATCTGCTTTTCCAAATCCTTGGGGTGAAAGCCTGTGATTCTGGGCGAGGAAAATGAGACCAGCCATGGGATTGTACTTGCCTAGACATGTAGAAATGATGAAATAATAGGTAATCACAGCCACATGTGGGAAATGCCCTCCACAAAGATCCTCCTCTGACCTTACCAATAATAGCTTCCTTCAGGCTCGATTCTACAGGCAAGATGTTCTTCTCCACCAGCTCCATGGGCCCTGGCCTCTGTGCTATCTTCTCATTGAGGTCATCCGCCAGTCTGGCTCGCTTCAGCTTCAGCTGCTTAGCCTGCAAGGAGGGTTCAGCTGAGGTCTCTGTTTGGGGTAAAGTAAATAAAATGGTATCAATCCAAAAATGGTCAACCCATGCCCTTCAGCAGTATTTCAATTCTATTCAGAAAGGCAACTGTAGATAACAATAGGTAACTGTACAGAAAAATAGCTGATAGATAACAATAGATAACTATGCACTACAAAGATATGACAGATGTTATGTATATTTAGGTTGTAACACTAACTACAGTAGCCCTTGTGACAAATTCACTGTTCTCAAGCCAATGTCACCCATTTCTTGTTCATCTTTTTACCCTGGTTGTCCCCCAAGCTTGGTGCTCAGCAGCATCACAGCACTCCCTCTCTGAAGCTGAGGTTCATTACTCATCAGATCAAATCTGCCTCACTTCCCCTTGAACATTTTATAGTGTCTTCCCTTAGTAGAAAAGCAATCCATGGTCATTCTATTTCCTTGTTGCTCAGCTACACAAAACTGCACGATTTGAATTCACACACTGGATTTTTTCTGAGAGTGATCTCCGAGCAAGGAGAGTTGAATCTCTCCCAAGGAATCGTGCAACAGGCACGATTTTCTGCCCACTCCCAACTGGAAGGAAGCTTTGGAAGTCAGAGGCAAAACAGAAAGCTGTTAAGAAGGCAGCTACAATAAAGTTTATTGTTGATGATTTCATGTTCAGTGCTTGCCATACCTTCCAGAATGTGCATCCTAACCAGCTCTGATCTCTCTGGCCGGGACCGGATTTTGCGTTTCAGATAGTCTTCTGTCTGTAGCAAAAACAGACAAGCAAGAAACACTTTCAGCTGATCAGACACAGGAGTGAGGTAATCTTGAAGAGCACAATGAAAAGAAACAACTGTCTTTAGCTGTTACTGAGATCTAAATACCACAGAACGGAGAAGGGATCTATCTCCTGTCCCAGAGCCCCCAGAGAATGAGCTTACTCTAAAAATGACCTTCTACTGTAATTACCTCAGTCAATTGTGCAGTGCTGCCCCACAGAACAGAAACTGGGAAGGACTTCCTCAGGAGCTGAAGTCCTCTTTTCCCATTGTACGCACCACCACTTTCATGTATTGCTGGCACTCAGGGCTGACTTGTGGTTTGGGCATACTCTTTGATTAAAGATATGTTATTTGTTAAGCTAAAGACCCCACGCAGTCCCTTGGGGGGAGAATCTAAATGCTGTGACAAGGCTTATTCCACTTCCAGAGCTGCTTTTAGCTGTGTCTTTGGAGAAAGTACAGAGATGACCCTGACAGGCTGAACATGTTACTCTTTACACTGCTGAGGAACGGGATTCTGGAAGGAGCAGGTAATAGACTGGTAAGTACTGGACCTTTGGAGAAAACAAGTATTAAAGTCAGCCAGAAATCTGCACCACAGTTGCTCAACTACCCACATAAAAATATTAACATAATAAGGTTTTAGGAGAAAAAGAGAAATAAGAAAAAGCCCTTTGGTCACTGGTCTTGATGCAAAGTTCCCTGCTGCAACCCTTCCACAGTTTAAAGGGCCTCCCTTACAGGTCTTAATCACAGCTGCTATTTTTTTTCTTATGTTGCTTTCACTTTTAAAACAAAACTCAGTCGCAACATGTTTCATTCCACTGTAGGCTGATCAGAAAAAAATATCCCCAGAGGCCTTCTGAGGAACAGAAATTATCAAGAAACTCCCCAGTTAGAAAAGGTGGCACATGAAGTCTGATGCCTGGCTTCCTCTTTCTGTAGAGACAGAAGTCTGTGATTTCAGTGTCACAAGATTTTGGGGGAATCCTCTCTATTCAATTTTCAACTTTTCTAGTCTCCTAGGTAAAAATTGCATGTGCAGGTAACAGAAACTTTCCTCAAAGGTGGAACTGAGCTCCACAGGGTAAGAACATTTAATAGCATTTAAGGCCAAAACAAACACCATAGAAATAAAAATGTCAAGTGCATGGACAATGGGGAAGAAGAGTATCAGTCACTTCCAGAAAGATGACTCTAGGGAAAATCCAGACTCCATATTCAATGGGCTTTAGGCACAACTAGTTCACTGAGGGTTAACCAGCACCACATGCAAGCTGCAGAACACCCCATCCAATACACCTCTGACTACGGAAAGCTGTATTACATCCAGAATATGAACAATTTTGCCTTCTGCATCTCATTAGCTACAGGATGCCCAAAACAGAAGACATACTATTCCTGACTATCCCAAAACACTAAAGATTATATTGCATCTTACCCTGGCCCGTTCCAAACTCTTTCTTTGTTCATGAAATGCAGCTGGGCTTTTCAGAGCTGTGGAGAGGAAAAGCATTTAGAGAATGAATTAGAATGATGGAAGTTCTCTTACTGCACAACCCTTCAGGCCAACTAAGTTAACAAACACACCGCAGCAACTGCCACCTGCATCTTCCAACACACAGAGGCAGTTCTCCAGCTGGTACAAAGCAATGGGAATTGTCACACTCTATCTGACAGCACAAGGACACAGGAACTGATCGGAAATTTTTGTGGGCCACTGGAGAGTCTAATACACTCTAGTGTACACTTCTAGTCAAACACTTCTAGTCAAACTAATCACTGTTCCCAAAGTTGGGTCCATGAACATGATTCAAAAACAGTCCCCCAAAAAGCCTCTTGCAAGCTTCAACAGAATAAGAAGATATCCAGGAGCCTTACAGGAACGGCTCTGAAACACTGAAGAGGTTAAACGGTTGGAAGGATGGGGGACAATGCTAATGAACTGTAAATCCCCTTTACTATCTTTTAATGTTAAATGGAGCTGCAAGTCTTTCCTGAATCTGCATCTGTATTTTGTACATATGCAAGGATGGCCTGCAAATCCTGCAGGTCCACAGAACACACAGTATATACGTCTGTAAGACGTATTCTCTGTAAGGGAAATTATCATGAGAACAGGGAGACTTGGAGAGAAAAGTACATCTGTCTATTGACAGAAAACCACAGCTTGAGGAATTAACTTCAGCTCTCCATAGAACAGACCTTGCCCCGTCAGACCCTCCCTGTTTAAAACCAGAGCCAAAATGGATCAGGTTTTAAGAAACTGATCCTCTGCTGTCCAGGACCACATTAACCCTGGAGGAATCTCTCACTCTGCCTGGCTCTTCTGGAGCACACAAAGCTCACATCCCACAGTAAAACTGGGGGGGCGGGGGTGAGGACGGTGTCAGTAGCTCCTCACAGTTTCCCTGAAGCTGCAAGTAGCTTGTTTTTTTAAAAAAAAATTACCACAGTGTGGTTTGTATTAAGAAGTAGCTGAAGGGAGCATAATAATTTCTTTTCATATTTCTGAAATACTCATATCTTAAACTGTCTGAATTACCACCCAGCTAAACAGAAGAGTTAAAGAACTTCAGCTTTAAAGATAAGTGGCAAGTCTTTTGAAGACAGAAAACTAAGCTCATAGAGTTAGAAACTCTGACATGTTGCATCTAGGTCCTGTGAAAAATAGTCTGCTCATATTATTTTTCACTTAAGACCAGTGATTAAGTATTTCTCAAATATAAGTTCATAATGAAGTCTCAAAAGACTTAAAAAATAAAAGCCCCTAAAAATGCAATGTAAGAAACTACTTCTAATGCATGTGGAGCCTTCCACACCCTTTCCTACAGAATGAAATGGGAGTATAGACCCCGTTTCATTCTATTAAGGGTTAAGACATTCTGCAAAATACAGAGTTTCTCTGATGTCAAGATGATCTTTTCTTTTATATACCTTTTATATAACTTTTATGTATCCTCAGTATTCTTAGCATGCATACTTGTAATTCCTCAAGTCTGACAACTTAGCATAGTCCCAGTATTTTGTCAGGCCAAGAGATGAAACATCCTAAAGGCCTCCTTGCAGGAGGCTGGCAAACCCTACGCAATCTTGGAAAACCAAGGCCCCCTCTGGAACTTATCCTGTAAACTAGAGATTTGGCCCATCCAGGGGGGACTTCCTCGGATGGGGGAATATCACGCCCTTCATCCAGGCCTCCCATTGGGGCATCCTTGTTAGATATGATAATTTGTCTATAAACAAATTTGTCTTATAAAAGGTCTATAAATTGTATACACAATCTATTGCACAGCAGTGCATCCCACCTTTGTGAAGGTAAGGATCATTGTAAGGATCCTTATTAAAATACTGAGGTAAAAACCCCTTCTCCCTTAATCATGTCTGGCTCTCATTTTTTAAAGACCAGGAAAAGGCATCACCTCTAGGTTCACATCAATGGGATAAGAAGTAGAATTCAGTACACATGGCAAGAATTCCAAACATGACAGGCATCATAGATGGGATTTGAAGAATGAGTGAATGAAGAATAATTTGTAGAATAAATTAACAATAACTGAAAACCACAGTGAGTGAGTATATAGACCCTTACAACAATGGGGCAAATAGTTCCTGCTCAGATTAGTTGCACAAATCTGGTTACAGAGAGAAATCACCAGAGAAAGTTACCCAAGCTGTGAAATGCACTTTAAGATAAATCAAAGAGATATGGTAGGGATATTATTTTGCAATAACTACAAAAATAATGCAAAAAATTTCCCCATCTATATGAGGCATCAACAAGGCCTAGCTGATGCCTGCAATGAGGCGTCCTGGGCAGTCTGACCATGGCACTTCAATGAAACAATACAAACAATACCCTTTTAAAGTTGAGTGAGCTGCTTGTGAATATGCACGTGCTTGAACCTGAATGAGCTTTCATTTCATGGTGCGCGTTCGCAGAAAAGCGAAATAAAGCTCAGGTCCACTGGGGCAAGGACAGCAAGCAACATTTAAATCTGCATAAACATCTACCCTGGAGACAAGCAAAGCAGGACTCATCCTGAGCCTTCAAAAGCTCTCTACCAGAATATGCAGACACAGCAGTAATTCTTGACTCTCCCCCCCTTCTTGCCTGCCTCTGCTGTCAGTATGAGGCAGCAGATGAACTTTAAGTGACACTTCTCTGACCACAGCTAATGGTCAGAAAAGTCAACTGCAGGAGTTCAGCTGGTGTCACAAGTAGTCCAGGAAAACTCTTGCATACAGAAGAACAAAGCAAGAAAAGAATCCCTGAGTAGGAAAAAAAGAAAAACACTTATGCATTTAATAGTAAGTAACACAGAGTTGCTACAGGAATAATCCTGTAAAGAACATTTTCAGTCTCTCATGACTAGTCCTCTGGAAACGTGCACTGGGATGTAGCTCTCTGGGCTGGCAACATTACAGAGGACTTCATATTCGACCTCTGAAAATGTCAAGAGGACACAAATCCTTCACTGCTTCCCTCAGCAATACAGGATGAGGTTGATATGTCAGCATAGGCTGTCTATTGTAAAATCATACTCCATTTTAAGTTAACTAATCCTTGCACATTTTTTGGCTTTGAAATGACAACTTAGTCCAGAGCTGTGGAGCAACTCTGTTAACTTTACTACAGCAAATTAAAGAAAGGAAAAACATAATCCTATGAAGAACTCAGAAGCAATAAGGCTCTGGGTGAGCTCTAAAGGAGACCCGCAGTGCAGATATACCCCTTTTCCAGCTCCTACCACTGCCCTTCCCAGCCACCTAGCACTGATCCCTGCAAAACTGTTCCTGTGCCTCATAACCATCTGGCTCACTCCCAGAGTGCTGCTTTATCCATTCCATTCAAAACAACCCATACTGATGAAGTTCTACTGCTCTCAGCCATATCAGCTGTGGTGGCTCATTCTGGCAGTGCATGTGAATGAATGGCTGAGATAGTGAGGCAGAACTCATGCGAGCTAGGTGAATTCCTATTCTGGAAACTAGGCAGCATTCCTATTCTGTCCACAGCCCTTAGGACCTGAAGCATCAGATATAACCACAGAGGGTTAGGGATGAGGAAAATCTGAACACCTGATGCTTTCTGACTGCTCAGCCTGCATAAAATACATTCAACTATTCCTTCCATAGTTTGTCTAACCTGTTCTTGGAGACCGCTCATGAAAAAATGCAGTATTATTGCAGAGAAATTATCCCACTACACAACATTTTTGCTATTTAAAAATCTTCCTGTATGTCTAAATTATATTTCTCTTCCTACAATTTATACTCTTTGTTCTCCACCTTACCTGCAAACATCACAGTGAACAATTTATTTTCTTCCTCTTTGCATCTATCTCTTTTGAAAACTTTAGTTCTCCTACAATCTTCTGACACATTAAATGATCGAAGGCAGTTGCTTCAACCTTCCCTTGCAGATAACACTATCCAGACCTTTGCTTGTTTAGTCTCTTTTGGACTCCTTCCATTTAAGCTGCATTTTTGTTGAAGCCTATTGTCCAGAACTGGGTACATATTTCAGCCTAGGCTTTATTGGCTATTATAGAGTTAAACGATTATTCAATAACACTTCTCAGCCACATGTCCCAGCCAGTCTGCCTTTTTTGTGTACATAAAACAAACAACTGTTCACTTGTGCTTGTCTCACAATCCACTAAAGGTCTCCAATCCTCTTCTGCAGAGCTGGTACCAAGCCAACCACTCTTCATCCTCAATTCAAGCCACTGACTAGGCGTTACAAAATGTAGACATTTTGCCTTTTTCTTTCATTTTATTTCATAGCTGTTGGCTTCTCCAAACATTATGAGTCCAAGTCCTGCCCTCCTGCCAGCCTACTAACCTGGAGCTTAATAAACATGCAGACTTTGTTTCCATCAAATCACTGAAAATACTGAATCATGTCAAACACTGATTTTCTCCCTTCCCATCCCACCCAACCACTCTGCTCAACTCAACCTCCAAGTCTGACCAAGCCTTTATTCCAATCCTGTTCCCTCACAAGTTGCATAGACAGCTTCAAAGTAGTCCCAGTCTGCTTCCAAAAACAGCAGCAAGGCTGTTTCAAGCACCTTACTAAACCCAAGAAGTGCAAAAACACATTTAACACCCTTAATTCCCTGGGAAGCATTTCAACAAATATTAAATCTGCTGGTAGATCCATCTTCAGTAATGATCTCTTTTTCCCCACTTTTCTGTGTCCCACATGTTTCCACCTTGCCATTGACGCTTCAATTGTACTGCACAGGGAGCTCTACTATGGAACTGTTGCCATGAAGTATCTCCTGCACCTCTCCATGACACTTGCCCCTCTTCAAACTTAACTTGAATCCTTGATCTAACTCTCCAGCTACCTTTGAGTGAGCCCTGATGAGAACAGTGTTGCCAGAGGGAAAAAAAAAAAACACCGAACTTTCCAAATCATGACAGCAGTATGAGCTGTTGGATTTTTTTCCCACTGTCTGCAGAAAAGAAATAGTTGACAACAAAGAAGTAACTTCTGCAACACCCGATTTCAGTTAGATTACCTCCTGTGTGCCTTTTGGTTTTATTTCTACATGATATGTACATGGCATCTCCAGCCTCAGTAACCTGCAGTTCCCACTTTCTGCCCTTGTTCCTGTACCTGGGTCTGGGACAAAGCATGTTAGCCCTCGGTTAAGCTGAGAAAAGCGTCTGTGGACTCCGATCACAGTTGTTTTGAAAGAGTTATTTTAACCTGGATTGGTATGCTGGTTTACAGCACAGCTCCACAAATAAGAGTGCCAGCAAAGCTAAGCACAACTGCCCTGCCAGCTGAAGTCAGAAATCACAGGCTGACTTTAAGGCCAGCACTGCAGCAGGAGCCCCATCCTGCTGAACCATGGCCGCCATATCTTCAAATTGCTCCATTCACCACAGGAAAACAGCCTGGTGTTGCAAATGGCACAACAAGCACTAAAAAAGTCTCAGTGACAGACAGGACAATAGCATCATCAATGGGGCTTGGGACAGCACAGTCCAGCAGGTGACCTCCAATGAGCTATTCACACTTTAGTCTCACTTGGATAACTGTGGCAGTTTCCAATATTTGCTGTTAGGAGGATGAGTTTTACCCCTCACCTTTAGATGACTGACAGCAGGACTTGACTTTCCTTATACAGATGGGCTGGGTAGCAAGGATCCAATGAAATTCCTACCACATGCATCCTATTCCTTTAGTCTCTCTGCTGCCTGTTGTGGAGCATTTTGATGCTTCATATCCAAAATTCCTGAAGCATTAGCATCCTTGTGCTCACACCCTCAGTTACCATGAGAAACCTCCTTGCACATTAATGATGTAACTGTTCTATGCCTCCACCCTGCTTCAAAAATGTTGTAGCTATATGTTGCAACTGTGTTCTATCTGAGCCCCTAAAACTAAGCAGCAGCAAACAAGACCATCTACATTGACCCACACCTTTCCATACAAAGCCCAGAGATGAAAGTTGCTAATCTTCACTTCAAAGCACTGTACTAATTCCTATGAAACAGGGTGCAAAACTGCAATGCCTGAGTTCAGTGTTCCCCCAGTCCAAGCCACATTTTGCAGATGGCAAAGTGTGAATGAATCACAGAATCACAGAATGGTTTGGGTTGGAGGGAACCTTAAAGATCAGGTAGTTCCAACCCCCCACCCTGCTATGGTTGCAGGGACACCTTCCACTAGACCAGATTGCTCAAAGTCCCATCCACTGCTGCAAAGCACCAAACAGGTGCTGCTATAAACAACAGACTGAATCAAGGCTGAGGAATTAAACCCAAATCTTCAATATAACAGCAGAGACAAAAAGCTGAGCAAAATGGCACAAACATTTCTATTAGGGGTATACCGTGCAGTGTACAAAAGCAGATTTTAGCCATGCAAAGCTTTCAAAGATATTCATATGCAGACCTCCAAGTTCCTGTTACCTAGCGTGAGAAATAAGTGGAATCAGAACCAGACTGAGACACTCTAAGAATGAAACACAGCAGGGGAAGGAGACTGACCCAACTGCTGTGAAAAGGAGGTCAAAATACCCATACACTCTGCACTTGCTTATGCAGTTGACAGAAAACACTGAGGTTTGCACAGAACCAAACACACGGAAGAAAGAAAGGCAAAAGGATTTCCACAGATCCTCATAGCTCAGGTGCCTTGTGGGAAGCAGAGGCTGCATAGTAAATTACATTTACTGTAATCAGTAAATCACTACTCAAGGCTATCAGACTTGTACACTGACAGAGGAGAGGAAGCACATGAGCTTTCCTTGGCCACAGTATCTAACTCATCAGAGACAACAAGGTGATACCTGAACTGCATATCAGTTGGTAAGACAATGTACAATGTTTGTAGAAAGGCTACAGCTAAATTCAGAATACTGAGTCAAATACTTTGCCCTTCAGTTAGACCCATTCCTAAGGGAAAGGAAAAGCTTTCCTTTGCTATGACAAAGAGAAGTTTGTGTCATGTCCAAACCCAACTCAGACACGCTGATTTAATTCAGAATGGCAGAAGGCCTTCTGCTGCAGCTACTTAACCCTGCTCTCAACCAAATTCTGGTTTCTCTCTCTTGTTTACTACGCTTTCGTAAAAAGATGAGATAAAGTGCTGCAAATAGGCTCGATGACTTCCGCTGTTGGTTGAGGGTGGGGCTCCCACCTGTAGGATTTGCTAAGAGATGCAGAACTTGAACCACAGAGCAAGGCAGTTAGCACTTTCTCCCCCCCCTTCACCATCATCCCACTTTCAAAAAGCATTTCTCCCAGCATGGAAGAAAAAGGTATTAAAAAACTAGGTCACAAGCACAGAAGGGGTTGTCATCTTGCCAGTGGGGCAGTGTCAAAGAGCTGCTGCTATATACTGCAGAAATAGGAAGAGGAGGAGAACACACAGCTGAGAGAAGAGATTTCCATCAGCATCCTTTTCTCCATTTGCAGCTCTGGTGAGTTTCTCATCCAGTACACAGACCTGATCATACTTAGAATTCTTGATACCCCAACACTGTTAAATGACCTTGGATTAAGGCTAAAATATGAGTATCAAGTTAAGGATAGGAAAAGAATCCACAACTGGTAAATTATGATTATTCAAATCCCAAAATACATAATTTCAGAAAATAAAAAATTGAGACTGACCTAAAAAAGTCAATGCAAACATGTTCATGAAGGTACGAAACACATCTCTGGCACTCAAACAAATGTAGTTTGCCCTTCGGTGACACCTTCCAATGAGAATGTTATTGTGATTGAAGGATTATGAGTGTTCCTAGTCACAAACAGAAGAGAGGCTCCTTCCCACATTGCTGCTTTTACCAAAGCACTACCAAAACACAGCATTGCAGATACAGTGCTGTAGGCTTCACTGAGTCTTCCTCACTGCCCAGCTATTCCAGTCAACAGACACACACATAGAAAACAAAGTCCAGGCAGCCAAATGAAGTCCTTGTCAGCAGACTGTTTGGAGAGCCCTAGGCTGCCGTGGAAGCCAGAGCTGAGGTCCTGCCTCCCTGACACCCTGCCTCAGAGAGCCAGCTCGTCTCCTGGGTCAACATTTTGAACCTGCACAGTGTATCACCTCATGCAGCTGTTTTTCCCAAAAAGAGCCATTTTCCAGCTCCCTGCATATGGCTTGCCCTGGCTGCTGAAGCACACAGGCAGGCGGAACTGTGGTACTCTGCTTCAGCTCAGTTCACTACGGAGACACTCACCAGCTGTGCTGCTTCCAGTGCCTGCACGAGGCACCTCTCCAGAGCCCACTTTCAGCAAGACTGCCAGTAACTTTGGTACAGCTCTTTCCCTTCACTGTCTTTCCCCCTCAGCCCTGTCTCTTGCATTGTGCTGGCACCACTGTATAAACACACAATGAATCAGACCGGGGAAAGGATGCAGTGGTGATTCCCAGTCAGATTAGCATTGTCATCTGACCCACTCATGGTGCCACTGAACTTCAAGATTTTCATTAATTGTATGAAAAACCTGAAATATAGGTTGGCCACAGTAAACATGAAATTATTGGCAGAAAGGAGTAAGACTTTTCCAAGGCCCAACACTAAGTTAATTTAAAATCTAATATATATGCAATTTCTCAGAAAGTTCATCCTCTTTAGAAGCAAAATGGAAATTGCCACCCATGGTAACGGTATTCAGATCTGTGGATAACTGTGGCTAGGGCTTTGTGTCAGAAAACATTTACAACTTATATAAATAACATATAATCTGCTCCATCCATTGCCATTAACTCTTGGCATTCAAAAGACATTACCTAAATCCTGAAACGAAAAATAAAAAAGGCAAAGCTTCATTACAATCAGGATTATACCACCTCCAAAATGAAGAGGAAAACAGACACAAGGAACTTCTACCAGGAACCCTCTGATCCATGCGTTCATGGACCAGATTCATGCCTGTTTCTTGCATGGATAATTGGCCTTTGCAAACTCTTCTGGTAACTTTCCAGAGTGCCCAGGGTGCGAAAGGTATGGGGTCACAAAAAGTAGAGACCATTCCCAGACAACAAGTAAGAATGAAACTAAGACAACTGTGGGAACACGAAGGGAAAAACTGTATTGCCTAACAGACTTTACTCCCCTAAACTATTAAGTTTCTCTTGCAACTGGCAGAGTTAAATCTTCTATCACGGCAGAGAACAAGGACCAAATGCAGCCTATCAAATACCTGAACATGGTCTTCCTTCTACAGCTTCAGAAATGTTAAACAGCACATTTCTACCCTAACACAATTAATTTTATTGTTCCAATCATGTTTTATTAATCACAGATCATATAAACACATGGAAAACACACTCAGATATCTAAAAATACAAACGAAGCAGATGCAGTTATTACTCCTCTGACAATGAGACTCTCAGCTTAAATGTACAGACAGCCTCCTACACACAAAGCCTAAAGGCTTTGAAATTGTGCTTCAAGAAAAATGATAGAAGTCAAATAATCAGTAAATAATTCCTGGGAAACAAGTTGTAGGTATACAATCAAATTAAAATAAAACCAGTTACAGATTTGAATGCAACATACCAGAAACAGAAAAAAATGTAGAGGACAGCTGCAAATGTCCTCTATGTTTTGGGGTTTTTTTTTTAAACTTTACAATACTTGCTTAGTGTTCCAGTCTAACTCCCAGAGCATGACACTGAGTATATTAGTTATATACTAATGAGCATGACACTGAGTATATTAGTATATTAGAAGCTGCAGATTCTGTACGGACTAACAATATTTACAGTCCACATATATGTTTTTAACTCCTTCTCCTAAACCAAATTACAGCTCCAGCTTAAAAGCGTGGAAGACAGGCAGTTGCCAATGTGCAGAAGAGCAGATGTAAGATGGCAGGGATGTGAAATTTTGTATTTTTACTTTGTTACTAGAAATAGATTCCATAAAACTACTGGAACGTTACTACAAACATCTGATATGTAAAATGGTGAGAGACACATTAGGTAGCAGGAAGAGATATTTCAGGGTGTTAAAGCAATGGGTTTAGCTGCAGCTCTAATAGAACACACCACAACCTTGAAATGTCAGCTGTGTAGCCACACTGCAACAGTTCCAAGTCAGTAAAACTCCACCCAGGCATAGCAGTTCATCTATCCTGGCCCTTACGTAGAAGACAAAATATATCTGAGGCATGAAGAATGGCCCCTGAAGTCACCAGCATGATGGCAGAACAGCTCATGCCATGAAAAATACTGGACCTGTAGGTAACTGTCATGTTTCTGCCTCTCTTTTCTCTGACAAACATAGAAAGATGCTCCTACTTCACAATTAACAGTTAAACAATTTATAAAACTTATCTTTTCTTTTGTTTCTGACATTTAATATATTCTACTGTAGCTATTGTATGTAATAGGAACCAAAAGTTGATTATATATTATGTAATACATATATATACCCTGAACTAACAGGTCTCCTTAAATTAGCACACATACACTAAATCAACAAGATTCATAATAATAAATAAGAATAAATAAGAAAATAGGAACATAATTACTGAGCCATGCACAACAAAGCTAGAAGTGCATAATTTTCAGGTATTTAAAAACCTATTTTTTTCTAAACTGAGAAATGGTTAGACTATCATGTAAAGGCTAAAGCAGGAACAGCATTTTTAGCTACCCTGACAAACACAGGTGTGGATGTATGGCCAAATCTTGCGGTTGAGATGCTTAAGTCTAGAGGCATGATTTAACCTTAGAAACTCACGTGGCAAGCACTTTGCTTCCCGAATTCAGTATCTCAAAGATCCTTGGGTTTTTGTGATGGCAGCTGTGCTGGACACAGAAGACCAGCTACTACAAGCTTTGTCTAGATGATGATCAACACTAATATGCCAAAGCATAACCTGTGTTCTCTACTCTTAAATCACCAGCTGTCTACCATAAATAGTAATTCCTTTAGAATTCATTCTAAGCAATGTGTCACAGACACCACCCCCCAAAAAAATACTGCATTTTAGTTTTATAACAAAAATTACATTTTGTCCACTAACTCTATGGCTAACAAAAAATGCAGCAAGTGATATGAAAGGCCTAATGAGATGATAATCATTAGTCTGCCTGCTGTATTACAGTAATTCCTAATCATGTGACTTGTTGGAATTGAACCATGGCACGTTCCCCTCATGGAGTCAGGATAAAATACACTCTTGTACTCTGAAATATGCTCGGGCATCCAGCAGGCTGCACATCCCAGCAAAAACTGCATCAGAGTGTTGGTAGCACAGATCTACACCATGGAAACACCTCAGCACCTGTTAAAGTAATCCCATGCCATCCTCTTTGGATCTACACAGTCGTGTGTTCTGCAGCCCAGAACACAAACATACAGAGGAGTTGGATGTGGGCACAAAAACTGGCAAACATCAGATACACTGAAGTGAAAAAGAAGCTCCTGGAAATTCTCAGCCTGTACAGCAGCTTCCTTCTAGCTTTCAGTGCAGGTGATGCCATTTTCAAAGGATGCCTGTGCCATTTTTCAGAGACTCACACAGCACTACTATACAGAGAAACACAAGGCACATTCCCAGAAAATGGCTACTTCTGCTTCGCCAGCTTGGATAGATGTGATGGTCAAAACAGCCTTCTTGCAGGATTGTGCCGTATGACAACCTCGCATTCTTGCCTGTGTTCTGTGTTTGCAGCCAGAAGCCAAAGATCACAATCCTGATGGATAAAACAAATGGCATATGAAGCTTTAAATCTTGCAAAAGAGAAAAAGAGCCACATATCTTGCATAACAGAGTATTGCTACATTTGCCAAATGCCTTCCCCTAAAAATTTTTGCTGTTTTAGTTGAAGATACTTTCCACATAACTTTCTACTCAGATGTGCATTGGCTAATATTTTAAAAACTCTCTTCAAGAGTGAAAAATGGGGTGTTTAATATTTCCCAAAAAAACCTTACAATAGCCATAACCTTTAAATTCGACACTAAAAAATGACAGCATCTGACTGTTCTTCTACAGCACAACAGAGTTCAAAGAGTTGAGCACAGACAGCAGATTTTGTTTAACTTGCATTTTGTGAGGACAAGAAGATGAAAATCATCTCTGCATAGCTACAAAAAAAAAATGCAAATACCAAAAAGGCTTGTCTATTTGTACTGTTAGGAAATAGGCCAAAACTTGAATAAACATAAAAACTCGCTCTCCTTTTTTCAAGATACAGTCATTCTAGCTCAGATCACAGGTATGTCAGCGGCAGGTGAAGACTTGCTTCTCACCATTCTTCTAAAGGCAATTGAAAATTTTGATCTTGAACTAATGAATCCTGCTACTAATAAAAGATTACATGAAGTGGTAACAGAAACAAGAATTAATGAAGCATAAAATGCAATTATTTTGAATCTTCTGCTGCCTATAAATGCTTTATTTCTTACTACAGTACACTAATCTTTCAGTGGAGCAAAGCCCCACCGTAGGTGGCTGGTGGGTTGGGAAGGTTAAGTGAGATTAAGTGTACTTAGTAAAAAAATGTTGAAACATTTGCCTTTCCACTCTACCACATAAACAAAATTCCACATGGGACAAAGTAAGCAATTCCCAGTTCTGCTATGAAGAAGTACAGCAGGAATAGCATGACTCTCACTCTCACTTTAAGGTGACACAAACATGTCATCTCCCACTCCTTGTATTTACAGTGTCCAAAATCCTCATGTTGATGGAAGCCTCCAACGAAATTTCTCTCAGGACACCAATTTGCAGAATAAATCCTATGTGGGGTTTATAGTCAGGACAACCAAAGGTACTAATGGGAGTTTGCACACTACATAGCTTGTAATGTAAAACAAAACCTTTCACTTCTCCCACACTTGGCTCAGAGATTTTTCCATGGCTGTTTGCCTCAAGATATACAGGAACTGATCTCTATCACAGGCTAATCTAAAGCAACATGTAGGAAAGGACAGTAAAACCAAAACAGAAACAAAGTTGATGCTGAGGAAGTGACACTCACACTCTGGATGTGAAGGTGAATTGGAGGTGTGGTGTTAGACAAGCTGTAGTCTGGTCCCATGGGCTGAATGCATGTTAGCTCTAGGCAAAATATTTTCCACTTTACTTTCATTCCAATTTAACCCAGCTCTCAAACTTCATTTTATGGTGCAAAGCAAGGCACAGTAGGCAGGTGCAATCAGGAGCTGCACTTCAAAAACACATTCCTGACACAAGCTGTAATGCAGATAGAACTGCAACCACCACAGTTCTCCCAAGTGTTAAGACTCTCCAGATGGAAAATATAGGAAAGAAAAGAAGCCAACCACTATCTGACATGGAAAGAGCACTCCAGTTCTTTTAGTTCAGCATCAAATTATCCTCTGGATACCAGCTTTTATACTTCCATTGAATCATCATGAAGGACTGTGTGGGGCTTGGCTCCTGGCTAACAAACTCAAGAGGGACACACAAGTCCAGCGCAGCCATGTTCAGCAGCACATGACAGCAGAACAAGATTAAGTACCTCCATGTTTTCACAGACAAGAGGTACAGGCCAGAGAGAAGAAAGAATACAGGATACTTGCATATTCCCAGCAATTAAAAAATGTCTATTCTGGAACTCCTGAAAGTAGAAGTAAAGTTGTCATGATGCTGAGATGCCTTCTGGAGGAACATCCTCTGTTAAAAATGGGATTCTTCTCATGTTAAAAATAGGATTTTTGCTTTAAGTATCACAATTTATGTCACATCTGATTGTCTCTTCAAAAACAGCCCAGGCAAATTACATTTTAAACATTTCCCTATGTGTGGTTATTTCCAGTTGGCAGGTATGGGTAAATGATACCATTACTTCAGAGGAACCAATTTCAATTCATGTTTACAACGGATGTGTTAAAGTGGGTTCTCTCCATTGCAGAAAGGACCTTTTAATGTGTTGCCAGTATTTTCACAATGATATTTCACTAAGCGCTTTTCTTTGGTCCATCGCAAAATTCACATGTAAGAGATATAAATGAAGCAATGAAAGGCACAAATCTGCAAAGACTAGTAATTTAGGCTACATTTTAAATAAATTTAAGATTCACTAATTATTCTGGATTCCTTACATGAATCACTTGCATGGGATTCATTTTCAAAAGGCCTGTAAAATAGACCCCTCTCAGGTATCACAAGTTTGGCCAGGCACACTTTGAAGAAAGCCAGTACTGAACATAAGTTAATACAGTATTTGCATACATATCCACCTAAAGCAGGACACCACAAAGAAGTCAGGAACATTTTCTTCTGAGAAGCATTAGTAAAAAGGCACAGTCACTGGGACTAGTCTTTCATACAAAAGCAAGTGTATTCTGTAGAAGCTTGTATACAAACTCCTCACATTAAAAAACAGACAACAGGTATAGCCAGACGGGACAATCTTTTTTTTGCTTTGGTACCATAATTTTAAGCAGGGGTCCCAGAAACCTCTTAAAGAACATTACTGCCATCCCGCATGCCACTTCAGCTGACAGAGTGCTGCTGATAGGTTCTCTTCATTCAGACAGAGAGATGACAGTCTAACCTTCAGCCCTCAGCAAAGACTAAGTCACAGCACTGTGACTTAGTGTGCACACCAGAAACAGAAGAAATTAAAAAATCCTCATTACTACACCACCTTCAAGTAAAGCTTCTGAAACAGGGTAGCAGGAAAGCTTTTGAAAGAAGAAAATACAGCATTTTGCTACAGCTGAGAGGACATCAAAAATAAAACATTTGCTGTGTGTCTTGCTTCAAATTTTTACCTATAAGTCATCTAGTTCAGAGGTACCAAAGCATGACAAAACTGTTTGTCACACACTTTTTTTGCACTTTTGTGGGAAGGAGGGGAGCAAACCAGAAAAATACAATGCTATCTGGCAGTGGAAGCTTGGCTTTAGAGTAGATCCTCTCTGTTTACCCAGAAAAGTAAACATTCTCTGCCTGCACAGATTTTGCCTTTCCCTGCAAGAAGGGCAATGGCTGATGGCCATAGGGCTCATTTTAGCTGTTTTCTAGCTACAAACATAAACCTTGTTGGTTAACATCTGGTACAAAATGCCTGGTTTTGGACAGTTTATATAATATGTACACACAAAGTTACAAGTGCTTCAGAGGTCTGGGGAGCTGACACACTGTAAGAACAGAAACTGCAGGGGCAGGAAGCCTGCTAAAAGAGTGATTACCAGCATGGGTCAAGTATATAAGGCACTTCTAACACAGTATGTTCTCCAGAAGACTGTACATTTCATTGAGATGAAATGCAAGCCTAGTTTTGCAGTACAGTTACACTTGCAGCCATTGCTCTATTCTTCAGTATCGCAGGTGGCACCAACCCTTCAGAAGAACCAGGCTGGGTGGGTCAGGGTGGAGCTCTTATACAGGATGTTTTCCATGCAAAAGCAGAGAACCTGATCTTTCAAATCATGTGAAACTATTCTCCTCCAAAAAACATGCATAAAAACAGCATGGCGAAGAATTGAAGCGGTACTTACGCGGCATGATCCCTTGGCTCACCAGCTCCTCCCGTGTGCGTCGCTGCTGGAGCTTCAACTGCAGCACTGCACGACCACAGAGAGAAGGGAGAGAAGGAAACCCATCAGTGCAAGAAATAGCTGAAGAGACATTTTCAAAAGCATCTTGTTTGCTTCTTTGGATGCCAAGGCATTGGTGAACAGCAGAAGAAAAAGACCCCCTCCCACCCTGCTGCCCTGCCCTGCTGCAATTGCAGAAGTGGCCCCCAGCAGTCAGGTTTCCGTAGGCTGCCGCAGCCACGGGGAGAGGAAGTTGCGCAGGGTCTAGGCAGGGTGATAAAAATCCACAAAACTAGGCCTGTTTCTCAGTTCTTTCTAGAGCACCAACTGCTTTCCAAACCATTAATATTAAAAAACAAACAAAGAGAAACACCAGCTGACAGTCCTCCAATAAACACAGAGTGACACCCCAGCTGCTAATAACTCCTGAAAATTCTACTTGCTATGTACTAAATGATATGTCAAAATTGCTGGTCGTTACTCTAAATTACAAGGCTGATTTCCTTCCTCAGCTCAGAAATTCACCTTCAGAAACGTCTCGTGAAAGTGAAATACCACGGATACATCTAGAAGTATCCTTCCAATACAAAAGGAATCCCCTTACCACTAGAATTTTTCCTATTTATTTTAGCATAACAGAACATATTCATGACCTGTGTGAAATGCAATTAGCTGGGTTTTTTTCTAGTGCAAATCCCTGGAATAGTCATAATTCAAACATTTAGATTATAACAGCAGTTTCCCTTTAAACCGTACAATCAAAGCAACATTCTAGATTGTTCTTACAGTCAGACATCCTCCATATGAAAGCAACCTTTCAAAACTGAAGAAAAAATTCACACAAATGTGTAGTCACACACATGCCTCAAAACAGGGCAACCTGAGTATCACTGAACCTCATTTGCAATCAAGCCTAAACTCCTAAGTATACTCAACATAAAATATTATAAAATGAATGGCAATGCTGCTCATCTCCCCTGTTTTAATTTGAATTTCTCTTATGCCTTTTGTATAGTCCACATAATGAAAGTCCACACGAATGTAGTGGAACCACTACAGAGCAAAACTGCTCTACAGTCTAACTATACAATCTCATTATAACCCTCGTGTCCCCTTTCTTAAGTACTTCGTTTGTCCAGTACATTAAATTCATACATTGTATCCAAATTTGTATTGTACACTCTCTAAAGTAGAGATCAAAAAATCTAAGATGCCACTTTGTCTACTTACAGACATCATCACATTTTACTGCACATAGGAGGTTTCTTTCAACCTCCTATTTGCAGTTTGCATCTGACAAAGATATATCTTCCAATATCGGTTCTGGTCTCCATATGTATAAAAAAAGAGATCCATCTCTTCCTTTCTATGGTTGTTTCCACAGCACCTAATCACCCTCACTTAAATCACATTAAATTTTCTTCTTGGATTTTTCTGGCTTCCACTTCCATTGACTCTTGATGTACCTTTCTCTGAAACTGTTCATGACAGTGAGAGGAGTACCTCCTACCAGTGAAAATACCTCTGTGCATACAGTGTGCAAACAAGTTACCTCTCTTCTGTTTCTTAAGACAAACTATGATTTCTTAATATATGCATCCTGGGCAGGAAACTTCTTTTAGTACACGGAAGTGAGAGAAGGGAGGAGGATGTACAGAGCACCATGGTAATTCTGTGTGGGATCAGTCAAGAGCCAGAAAGAGGAGGAGGGAACACAGAGGGGAAGAACAGGCCTTCATTTGGCTGTGAAACTGCAAACAGAAGTTGTAGTTCCAGACTCTTCCTCCCACCTAGCATGAGATCGCACTCCTACTTCTGCGCTGTTGTGAGGCTAGCACAGTTCACAGCCAGGATGCTCACAGAGCTTCCCATTTGCTGGATTCCTTTTGAGGTTATCAAAACCCGAATCTACACAAACACTTGATCTAACACCTTGCTGGGAGAGACAGTATCAAATCTCTCACTCCCCCCATCACCTCTCATGTCCCCCTGACTGGTGGCTGGACTCACTGGCAGAGACCACAGCCCAGTCAAAACAGGCACCAGATTTTGCATTAGTGAGTTGAAGAGGATGACCACATAGCCAGGAGCTGTAGTGGAACAACCAAGACCCCAGATATTCACCAGCACTGAAGGTGGGAGTTGAATTCATCCTTCCACAGGACATTGCCATTAAGTGATTTCTGCCCCATTAGGAGCAGTCCATTAAATCTCTCACTGCATGGCATTACTTGCTCTACTGAGTCATTTAGCACATTTCACTAAATGTATACAGGCAAGGCACGGATGTATAGCACCAGGTCCATCTCCCCAGCAGACAATCGTGTCTTCCATTTATACATCCAGTAACATATGTTAGCCCTTTCTGCCACTTACTTGCTACAACCATCTACTTTCCCTCACATTTCCAACCATATCTACTATTTCCCTTTCACCTCCCAGCCAGGGATTTTCAGCAAAAAAAAATTCCCCACTCCAGTGTGGCTGGCATTTTTTGCTCCTGGGTGCACACCTGTATTGTCACTTGTAATAATGTGCATTTTGCTCAACTGTCTCGGTTTGTCTAAATGATCTAAACTATTTTTTGAAGTCACAATTCATTCCTCCACTAGTATTTGTTCTGTCCACACTGTTACAACCTCTTGCATGTGTTTCCAGACTGCAGGAGGCTGATCTCAATCAGAAATACTTTTCTGCTTTCTATGATTACAACCAGTTCTTAATCCAATTAAGCAGTACTTCATTAAATTCAAATATAGCAGATTCTTTAAACGAAAATCCACTATTCTACTAAGTTAGAGATGTTATAAAAGTCTGTTGCACCTAGAGAAAACCCCTAACAACCAAATTTCACTTATCCAAATGACAGAATCACACTTGAGCAGACCTGTTTTCACAAACTGAAAAGTTCATCAGCATTATTATACTGCTATTCTTATACTACCTAAATTCTTGATCAAATTTTCCACAGTTTTTTCCTGGAACTGACAGCAGATGAGCCACTCTTTACTCACTCACCCTTTGTCAGCAGTGATGCAAAATGTTATTGGTCTTTCGCGCTTCTGAAGCCTCCCTGCTATTCAAGATTTATTAAAAATGACTCTCATTCACACTGCTAGAGACTTCATCAAATTACTTAAAATTCTTCTCCTGACTGTTCCCTCCCTTATGAATTTTCTAAATATATTCTATTTATTAGTTACCATCTACTACCCCTTTTTTATCTACCCACTATATGAACCTTTTACTTTTAAACCCTTCATAGCAAGAAACTGGCAACTGTCAAGGGAACTAAACGGGAGAACAGAAAAGAAGCAATTTTCAGGATCCTTTTTATAAGCACTAAGTAATTCCTAGGGTTTAGGAATGTATATACATACATACTAAGCACAAGTTATAATCAGCCATAAAGTACTTTTTTTTTCCCCAATACAGCTTATTTTTGTGGCAGGGAGGAGGGCAAAAAGGATTATTTCAACTCACTCCTAAATACAGTTTGGCTTAACTAAGTACTTGGGAGCTCCCAATGCCATTTCATATATTTAGTAGATCACCTGTTTACATGTGCAAGTGTGTGAATCCTATATATAGATTAACAGATGTCCCAAGCACCAATCCAAGGCTGTTGTACATGGAGCTCAGCCAAAGGTCTAGAATGACAAGAGAAATTCAAAGCTACTCTAAGATAGACTGAAGTGTCTTTCAGTCAGTAATGGACAATCTTCTGCTTCCTTTATCCCCATACTTAACCTGTAAATTAATTTTCAAATTAAGAACAAATCAGATCATATAAAGAGCAATGTATAGAGTGTTGGCTAGAAAATAAGTTCCAAACTGGTACCCTTCTACTATATGCAGTATTTTTTGGGATTTGTATGCTTGTCAGATTTTCCCTCTCAAAGCTGGGCATAATTTATTTATTTCGCAAGCATGAAATGTTCCCAATTAAATTTTGAACAATGTTTTCATATCACTAATGGACTGTTCCAAGAATTAGTAAAACATTCCAGAAAAATCTGGGAGCTAGGATAGAGGACCACTGCCAGCAGTTTAAGAGGAGTGAAGGAGAACTACAGAGGTGGGAGATGTATTAAACGACAAATAATACTGTGATACAGCTACTACCAACAGAGTTACTCTATTAGTAAAATACAGCATGTCATGATTATTTTGTGTCCATCTTAGTGTAAATTTTCTCAACACGGAACCCACAGGCATATTCCAGAACCACAGGCATATTTTGACAGCTGGTGGCAGCTCAGATTTAACAGTATATAATTAATACACAGAGTCTGCACCCATAGGGGTACTTTCAGGACAGCTACAACTCTGGTGGTAGTTATGGGGTGCATTAGTAGTAAGCAGAAGCAAGAATAAATATCTGTGATGAGTTGTTGTTTTTTGCAGCTCATCACCTAAATCTGCAGCATCGTGCCTGTCCTATTTCTAAACCACACTGCATTTAGTAGTGCGACTAGAACTGCTGCGGAAACTAGACTGCAGATTCTGCATCTCAGCATTTCCACAAAGAAAAATAAAACCTCTTTTCAAAGACTGTCTCACATAAAGGAACAGGTTTGTGTCAATAAATTAATAAAATATTCTGCATTTCCTATTTTTTAAAAACTAGCAAGAAGAAGCACATGGCTGTGAACTACAGCTTGTTGGGGAGACCTTGTGCATGCTGTATTGAATACAGACTTACTGCTAAAGGGAGTCTGTGCTCACATTTCTACAAAATTCTTCACGTTTCCTGATAAGGAATCCCAAGCGGTACTTAAGGTCACTCAACCAAGGTAATGATTAAGCACAGCCATATGGTGGATTACAACTGGGACAGCATGGGCAGCAGTGCAGATCAGGAAGGAAAGAAGGCTGCTATAGCCAAATGAAACCTTATAGAGGGATTGAGGGATGCAGAACTCCCTGGAATTCAGGCTGGGATACCCATGCAACATGGGAGAGTGCAAGACATAAACTGCATATTAACAAGGAAGGCTGTATGCTCACAGACATGATTTACCAATTTTGTAAATTCAGTGAAAGCAGTCTGCCTGACAGAAGAATTCATCCTCACAAACCCAATTAGAAAAAATGTGACTAGGAAGGAAAACTACTGAAGAACAAGTGAAATTAACCTAACTTCATTATCTAAATTGAGGAAAGTGCAAGCATAAGTAAAGGCACTAAAAAGCAATTTAATGCTCATTTATTTGTACATTGTTCAGCACCTCTGGAGAGCCCATTCTGAAAGCACTGAGCGGCACTACAGCATCCTCTTAACTCAGAAGGAAGCACTAATACAGCATGAGCTGAGATAGAACTTGCCAGTTAGTTCAACACTTCTAGCTTTCTGCAGTGCCTAAGGAATTTCAGGAGAATTTTCACTGGCCTAGCACTGAGCAGGTCTGACCAGGTTTACTTTGTGAGGGTTAAAGACTATAGACTAAGGAGATGTGGCTTCAGACCACCATTTGCAGCCCACACATTTTCCAGGTTTTCAGTCCAATGTGTATAACACCATATGCAAGCAACTTAATTATAATATGCAACAACAAAAGACAACTTTGATGACATAGGGTATTTGCTGAACAAAACTGGCACAGCTGTTTGTGCAGAACTGGGGCCTCTACCTCAAATATCACAATGCCATTTAACCACTGCTTTCAAGGATGAAGCCACCTTTCCACTTACCACTCGGCCAGCAGCCCTTCTAATTACACTGTCCCACTTTCTGATTAAATAGTCACATTTGACCAGAAGCAGACGCCAAATACAGTTTTTGAATATGCAGCAAACCAGCTGTTGTTTTCTGTGGAAGCTATACCCTACTGAATTCAGTCCCTTGGAGATGGGGTAAGAAAACCCTTCCCTCACACAAAAAAATGGTCTCTGGCAATTTTTCAGCTGTGCCAGCTTACAAAACAAATGCTGACTTGCATTAGATTTTTCATGCTTCAAAATGAAGCCAGATGGGATTCACCAGCAAGGGCAGCATCTTGTGAAACTCCAGTTTTAACACCTTTCTGTACAGAAGCAGCCAAGTGCTGTTAGTGTACCAAATTACATGTAGGGCCCACAAGAAGCTGTAAGAAATATCAGCTGTGATAGTTTGTGATCAGTGAGTGAGAATACAATGGTCAAAATTAATTTTCAATATCTTAAATTGCTGAGGTGGATTACTCTTTCTGGTTTGGCACTTCATTTTTCTGGTGCTATTGACAACACAGCCCACACCATACAGAATGAGGTTACCAACAAAGAAAAACAAACTTTTGGGGCCTTTTTTAAAGGTAATTTTCTGAGCCTAATAGCATTTTAATCCACTAAATTCATTTTATTTCCCACTGCTGATGGTGAGTACATGCTGGCTTTGCATTTAAGCAGACTGTGTAGTTAACAGAGAAGCATTTAAGTGAAGCAGACTGTAAATGACACGCAAATTGTGGGGATTATATGACAGTTTGCTACTCTGGGAAGCAGATGTCAAAAATTCATGTCCCTCTGTGGGGTGAAGGAGAAGAAGCAGACACACTGTTGATCCTCAAAATTTGATCCACTGTCGTTGGGAGCAGCAGCCATACAGTTTTGTTCATCTCAATGCATTTTAAAGGACGGCTTGAAGCAAGCCTGCACAAAGGGAGAATTAAGTAGAAGTTTATTTCTTCACTGTTTGAAACTCTCTCACATTCCACTATCTTTTTTCTCTACTGCAGCAACAACAGCTGCTATTAAAATGCAGACAGCTTCCACTACTCTTCTTAGTAACCATGCTATGGAGAAAATGGAGTTTGGGATGGTAAAGAATAGAAAGAAAATTTGGTTTAGTCTCTTCAACTGTTACAACCTTTCACACTAGAGGCAAAAGCCACTTATATTCATGCTGTGGTCTTCCCTCTGTGCGAAGTACGATTGGGAACACTCTCCCTACATGTGAAGAGGAGGTCTGTGAAGCAGATCCTGAAGAAGAAACAAAATTGGGATGAGGAGCAGTTCTGTACTGCAGATTCTGAGAGTGATGAAAGTGGGTTTCTTCACAGAAACGCAGAAATCAGCATGTCCTGCTGCAACGTGATGAGATGGAAAGGTGTCTTGGACCAGTTCGGGGAACACTGCATCACAGGCAGTTATTGTATAGAGGACTTGAAACTTTTTTCATGACCACCTCTTATTTCTTATCCTCTTAGGAAGCTTATGAAAGCACTAAAGTTTGTACAGATGAGGAGTATGATTCTGCCTGATGTAGACCTAAACCTTCTATCAAGTGATTCTTAAAAATAGAATAGTTTCTTCATCTCCAAAGCAACAACTTCCAAAATATTTCACAGTGGATGTGCTAGCAATAATCCAAGGATGCAATGGGAGTCATATCACACCGGAGTTGGCTTTTTCCATCCACCGCTTCTAAAAGCCTTCAGGCTCTCAAATGCCCAGCAGCTTTAAAAAGCAGCTGAAAAGTACAGAGAAAAAAAGAGTGACTGGTCAATTAAGAACACAAAAAGACAAGGAAAAGAAAAAAATTAACTGACTGTCACTCTCAGAACAAGAAGGGCTTGTTTCTTGATAAAATCACACTCTTCAAAGCTTCTACAGCCCAAAATATTCTTGGGTCATATAAAATCATTAACATGGCATGCAGCTTACACATGCCTGTTGATTGTCTATATGATCAAATTCCAGAAGACTGGTTTTGGCTGCAAACAAAATAAACCAAGTTCAGGGCAAGAGTCCTTTATTGTGGGGAAGATACCACTGAAAGAGAAACATGCAATAAGAAAAATTTTAAAAGATATTTTCAAAGGATGATGGAACACTGTATTACCTTTTAATGAGTCAATATTATGAGGCACTAAGTAGTCCTCTTAGTGGAGACAGACAAATAGATTCTTTGATACAGCTAATTTGGCAGAATCAAAAATCCCAGCCTACAGAGGAAAGTGGTCCCCAAAGAGTGTGAAATCAGAAGTACACAGTCAAAAGTAAAAGGATCTATTTCCATTTTCATATTATCACAAGGTAGCTGGCTCACACAGAGCACAGAACAAGTTACCTCAGCAGGCCATTTTTGAGGCTTCAAATTTGATGAATGTAGAAATCACATTAATGTTAATTAAAAACTGTATTTAGAAGACAAAAACAGCATTTACAGTAATCTTACTTTTATTAGGACACAGCACTATAAAACAAACAAAATCAGTAGCACCACCCAACTACCAAGACATAATATGATCTAAGATCCAGACAGGACAGAACAATTACTCCTGTTAGAAATTCTTCAAGGCTCAAGTCAGCATTGGCTTTGGTGGTAAAATGTGGAGATCCTAGAGGAAGAACCAGTTCAACCTTAGAAGTTTACTTCGTTACTTCTGAGATTTGGTCTGAATACTGCACACAATTGAACTTGCTTATTTCACAGGAGCTACTCATGTATATGACTCCAAATAAATGCAAACTTCATTATTACCATGAAAGTTATGCTGAATTTTGCAGGGTTCTTTTCATGTTTATTTAAAATTAAGACTAGTAGTTGCTGTGTATGTTACAGTATCTACCTATCTTTACCTTCTTTCTTCATGACTTAACTCCTGCCACTTCCATTAAACATTTAAGATTTAGGGGGAGTTAACGCCATTTTATTCACTGCTACTTTTAATGCAATGCCAGTTCTGTCTTCTTTGATACTAAAATTTTAATTAGTATGTAAGTGTTTCTATTGAACACATAGAAGCTTACTCTTAACCATAAAATCTTGGTATACCTATAGTCCACCTCAGCACTTGCTGAAACTGTTAAAATTCAACTTTAAGAAATTCACCTGAAATACATGTAACATGGTATATTTAGTAAGATATGCAACATGTAAAAATGCAAGCTTGTCTACAGGAAACGTTGGTTTGGTTTCTCTGCAGGGTACTGATTCTTATAAAATCATTTCGTCTCAGTAGCACTGGCTAGGTGAAAATTAAGCATGTGAATAACTAGGCACATATCCATGTCCATGGAACCTGGCTACCATGCATGATCCAACAAGATGACCTGTAACAAAATACCTAGGTGGAAAGGTCTACCTAAAATTGATCCTGGTATCATAACACAGTAAATATTAACTGTAATCACTACTTGTTGATGCTATCTATATATCCATTGTTACTATTTATAGCTGCAAGAGACATCTTGAGGAGGGAAAAACAGAGAGAATTTCCCACCTCCCTGTGTAAACTTGAGTCACAGCCTATAGTGACTATGTAATTTTCTATGAAACAATGAACAAGGAGGAACTAACATTGCCTGTAACCAGCTTGCAAAGAAGGCTCTAGAAAGAAATCCTCCCAGGTAATTTAATATGACATGGTAGACGGGGACAAATGAAGAAAAATGAAGGAATGGGTAGATATATCCTGACAATTAGATCTACAGCTGTCTACTAAGGTGGTAGTACAAAAGGTGAGCTACACAAGGAAAACACAAGTTCAAATCCTTTTCATTTTTTTTATTGGAAAGATAGGGGTATCTCTGTCTATAAGAAGAAAGAGCTCCAACCACTTCATTTTCCATAAAGATGATACGCAGGAGTTGTTTATATTTTTTTTTCTGAAAAACTATACAGAATAAAAAAACCACAAATGTTTTGAGGTATGTTAGAATCTGAACAATTTTTCATTGTATTTAAAACTCTGAGTTCTAAGGATGTATTTTTGTGGGTTACTTACAAGCAGAAAAAAAATCAAGCACTGATACAGTGCCCAGACACATCCATAAAACACATAATTGATTAGATACATTTATAACACTAAAATGGATGAGCAAATCTTTCCATGCCCCTTGCAGCAAAAGAGATATGGTATAATACTTGTCCTTCATAATTTGCCTCCCATACTTCAATTTCTACTACAGCAGAGTACTCCAGTGTACAAACAACCTCACAGATCAAGGTCACAAATTTCCTCAAACATTTCTGAGAGACTGGTTTTGGCCCAGTGATTCAGCCTTCCTTCTCCCACACGGCACCTTCTACAGACAGAGGTTAAAAGTTCCCTTCACAGGAACCACCTTATGGTTCAAGACATCACAGAACTTATGTGGCAACAGCTGGGACACCTCGACATATGAGCTATGTTTTGGGGTTTTCCACTAAAACCTGGAATAATTCTGTATTTCCAAGACCATTTCAGATTTTTAACCACCTAAAGATTGCTGGTTTGCTGAAACCAAATGCAAATGAGAGAAAATGTGTTCTTACACAAGTAGCAGAAAAAATACTTAGAAGTATGCAAATTTAAATACAAAACCAGCAGTTCTTTAGAAGAAATAATTAACTAGTTATACAGGGAACTCAAAAAGCTGGGCCTTATAATTTTAAATTAGCTAGCTTGAGCATCTCCCAGCTTCAGCTGGTTCATTGTGCTGACAGTTATTTCATGGGACATGAAACAAAAGTGGTTTTGTCCAAGGTGTATATTACATGCAAAATGAAGACTCAGAGCATTCCTTATCTAGTTAGCATACCTTTAACCAGCTTCTATCCAACCCCCAGCATTTTCTCTTAGCAAGCATTTCAGGTGCATACTACAAGGAATTACCATTATTTCTTTAACTTACGGTAATTAAAAACATCTTTGCTTTTTTCACAGACTGCAAAGAAGACGCCACAGTCATGGTATCTGAGGTTCAAATAAAGATCCTGGCCTCTGTACTCCAACAGTCTGACATCTTCATTACTGGTTAAGTACAAATTCTATTAGAATTCTGCTGCTACTTGTAAAAAAAAAAAGCAAGATTCAGCTGTGGCCATCATATCATTCTACATTAAAAAGCAGTTCTTCCACAGGAGCCCAGTGTGGAAGCTGATCCTCAGAATTTGCATTACACATAAAAAGCACATCAAAGTCCCTCATAGTCTTTTCACTGATGATACAACATCTAACTACGTTCCTTTACCTCCTTTCTTGATGGATATTTACTTTCTTTCAAAAAAACTATGGACTACACATCTCCAGGACTGACTGTTGTGGTTTTTGCCATGAGGGAAGATCCACAGCATTGAACAATTCAAGCTCTGAGGCTTAATGTGCTATCATAGCTATAAATATTTAAATAACACAATTCTGAGTAACAGATCAATCAGCAAACAAACAAACCCCAGCAGTCCAGAATGGCCTGCATGACCACTGAATTCTGACTGGCAAACAAATTCTGCAGATGTTTAAAATGTTACTGCTGGCTCAGTCCTGTGCTGAAGGGCACAGAGGGGACTGCCAGCAGCAGCAGATTACACAAACTTCAAGATTCTCTCCAACTGGTAATGGAGGTGGGCTTTCACTCACATCCTGAACAAAAACAAGTGAAGGGCAGACATGTTTCCCTTCTGTCACTCCCTCCAGCACTAAGGCAGGAAGGTGGCTGCAGGGGAAAGCGTTTGCAGCTGTAAAGATTCATTGTCACATGTCAGTCCTGAAGATACAATCCTCACTACACTGCCTGCAGTCAGTGTGACAGATATTATTAGCAGCAGTAGAAGGGTCTCTCAGAGAGACACAAAGGTATGATTAGCATCTACTTCTAAAATGCTGTCTTCTGCTTCTGAAAAGGAAGAATTTGAAATCAGAGTGTGGAAAAGGGCTGCAAGCAGCCTTAGAAGGACCTGTGTAACACAGAAAGAGCGATGAATGCTTAAGAAGGTGAAAGTGATTAAAAAGAACATCCACCAAAATAAGAAACAGAACACAACAATTTGCATGGATAGGTTGCTTGCAGTACTGATCAAATTATGCAATGGGAGCTTCTGGCTTCTATTCTGGCTTCCAGCTCTGCTATGAGGTTTGCACAGGTGAGTAACCAAAGATTGGACCTACTGCCCCATTCCATTCCTTTCCTACAAAAACACAGCTATATAGTCTCCATGCACTTCCTACTAGAGAGCCATGGAGCAACAGGAAGCTACAGAAACTCCACACAGAGAAAGTCAAAACTGGATCTCTTCTTTCTGTCATCCAGAGAGCATCACTCAGCTCTGCCCCCAGCAACCCAGCTGAGCAACACAATGTTTGTGCCAGACAAGTGCTTCAGTGAGGAAGGTTACCAAAACAATGTTAAATGTGTCAGCTGGTACAGCAGAGTTGTTACGGGAAATACCCTCAGAATGCTGATAGGCCTCCGAGCCACCTTTGGGGACAGAGACCACAGAATGAGGTCTTTATAGGCAAGAGATGATTTCTGTCCCTATGATGGAGAAAAGTCTATCATAGGCACTTCCGCTGAAAACTCTCAAAAGCTACATTTTACAAAAGGTCTTCTCTCTAGGGCTGTTTATTTCTGAAAGCTAGTTTTAAAATAAGATTGTCAAGAATAAGATTTCACCAATTTTCATGGTCAATTTTGCAAAGAATTTATGTCCCAAAGCAATATATCCTCTTCCTTATCACCAACTTCTTTCACATTTCTTGTTAGCTGCATCAAGCCAATGTAACTTTAGATGACAAAACTGCAGGCTGGAAAGTTCAAACCTTTGTTCACTTGAAAGAACATTGATTATATTATTTGCACCATAAACTCCGATAGAGGATCACCTGCACAGTTCCTCTACCCATCTCATCTCTCCTGAATACACTGATGAGCAAAAAACATTTTGTAGTTCATCTTAGCAATCACCATATTGCAACACATTTCAGCTACTGCAGGTCTGCTCTTAGTTTGGAGAGATACCAGGCTACTAAGTATTACATCGTGCCGTGGAAAAACATTGTATCTACTTTTACTAGTCCAGGCAAAAGAAAGAAACTATGAATTCTGCTCTGTGTTAATGTCCTTGGGCAGAGTATGTATCCTACAGAGCCTCCTGCAAGAAAAAGCTGCACAAATTTGCCCCACAAGCTCACTATACATTTTAATTTGATAAACCTAAGCCACATAAGAAGTCATACCCCTTTTTCTACCATAGGTTGCAGAGGTTCTTGCAAAAAAAATGTGCTGCTTCTACATTTTGGATTGAATTTTATTGACACAGCAGGTGATAAAATCAGTAATTCAATGCTCAGAAAATACTGGAGATACAGGAGTTGAGGTACAAAATGAAAGATCTAAGCGGGCACTTATTTTTGGTATAGATATTCACTAAGTTGTTGATCAATGATTTGCAGGTGTGACTGGATGATGAAAAATCAGAGGTGACTACTGACAGATCTTGTGGATGATAAAATTAACCGAGATAAGACTTACAGAAGCAGCCTGAGATAGATACAAAAGAAGAAGGAAACCCCACTCCTCATTGACCCTCATCTTTGGGCAAGGACTCCAGAAGTTTTTTCTGGATGCAAAGGAATCAGTTTGAATTTCATAGTTCCATTTTCTACAGAATCCACAGTTCCATTTTCAAAAAAAGCAGCTGCTTTTCAACAGCTCCTGGGAAGTCTAAGCATCAGTCATTTGCTGTTTAAAAGTATAAATAGAGACGTTTCCTTGAAAGAAGAAACAACAGAAAATTATTAAAAAATCAGTAATCTGAAAGCCACACAAGTGTTTTCAAGCTTTATTAATGTGTCCCAGTTGCTGGGATTATCAGTACCTCAGCACCACTGCCAATGAATATGAACCTCAGTTCAGTTGTGAAGAAAATTCAGTTGACAGGAAAGTATTTACTGGAAATTTTACTTGGTATCATTACTAGTTCAAAGCATTGTCTGCATAAATGCTACTGACAGCTGTACTCATCGCACCACACCCAGTTTCCACATTTTTTTGTTTTCTGTATGTATTGAATCCTTACATCTCCTTGCTCTAACAGGTCCAAGTCTGCAACTCTTTCCTTTTAGGTTTACTTTGCACTACAGAAAGCACTATAATAGCCATTTTTGACAAATTAAGTAGATCACAGTGCGGTAAACAAGTTAGCCTCTGTCTCTCTCCTCCTCCTCTTCCCATTCCCAGCATGAAAATAGCTAGGGCTAAAGGAACAGCTGGGGATCATTACACTGACAGGAATAGTTCAGTAAACTGCAAGAGGGGAAAACATGTCATATCAAAAAAACCTAAAACACATTAGAGCATCAGGACTGTAAAAAAACCCCATGTGATTGCAGCTCCAGGGATAATGTTATGACTCTTCTTCCACTGATAACAACTGACTTACAAAAACCCTGGTCATTCAGTATTAACCCTATCCCCAATCTTCCCACTCACATCACAGAGTTAACAAATACCCTGAAACACCTGTAGTCCTCACAGTCAAATGAGGCACACTGGCTATTAAGTAAAAATAAATTTAAATTGACAGTCAACTTCAAACCACTTCACATAAATATATCATTACCTTACCCTCACTGCACCTCTTACTTTTAAGCATAGTCACAGGCTGTGGTTGCAGCAAGAGGATGCAGCGAGTCTGGTGTGCCTCTGGATTTGCCGTAAGAAATCCTAGAGCAGATCAGTTCCCCGTACGTTCAACACATTTTCTCTGTTTTGATGTGTCAGAGCACTATTTGCACAATTCCAAACACTGGGATGCATCAAGGCATAATTCAGAAAGTCATCTGTGTGTTTTGTGACTGGTTTCTGACACTGCTTATCCATGAATTTGCATCATTCACATATCTCCCAGAGCAACTTCAGGTCCACTCTGAAGCAGGAAGACCCAGATCACCCTTTACAGAAAAAAGTCACCCTGCATTCCTGTGAGATGCCTTGGGCACAGGGGCTGCCCTCTTGCTGGGGAGCTCCTTGGGACTGAGAGCTTCCAAGTCTACTCACACAGGTTTTCTGACCCCTCCTGGATGAGGTGGGGCCAGGGCCAGCTGGACCTTCAGGTGCTGCAGGTGTAATGACAACAAGGTCTAGATTACTCCCGAAGAAAGTTAAATGCTAACAAGCACTTGCACAACTCCTGATCTCTTCAAAGTACTGAACAGATATTAATAGTTTAATCAAAGGCTAAGCTAACTCAAATTACCTCCCATTTGCTGTGGACCAAGAATGTGCACACAGCTCTGCACACAGTTTGTGCAGATCAGATAGCATGCAGGAAGCTGTTCCTGTGTCTGGGCCCTGAGATACAAATCTTGGAAAAAGACAGGTGAGTTTCACTGTCAGGGCTTGAGTCACACTGAATGTTTTTGAAGGAAGGATTTGCCAAAAAAAAAAAGTTTCATTTAAGAGCAACAAATTAAAGATGTAGCACAGAAGTGGAAAAGTTGGAATTTAGTTTTGGAAGTACTTAACTCTAAGCTAAATTCATGTGAATGCTAACTGGGCTTTGAGTAGCTTTCTGCAATTCCCTCTTTGTGTCTCTCATGAGGGGCTGCTGTACTGTGGTGTTAACTGATCTAGGGACTGCAAACTAGGCTCTAGTATTTGAAGACTATATCATTCCAAGGCATTCTTGAACAGAAAACATGTTTATGGATTCCTGAATTCTAGGAATTTTGCAAATAACTGCCCTAACACATACTTTGAAAAATACAAGCTTAAGTTCTTTGACTTCTGCATGTTAAATCCATTTCTGTGTAGAAAGGACACCAGTTCCCAAACTTCAATGCCAAGTCCTAATCCAAAAAAAAAAAAAAAAATCAGATTTAGAAGACATCTGTTTTCCAGAAATCAGGCAGCAAGATATAGTCTGTTCCAGATAGCTGCTTCTCATGAGAATCATTAAGAGAATAGATAAGCATTGTCGGCATCAGTAGACAACACTTATTTGCCCAGTTTTGTTAAGAGTGAGGAAGAGAAATGCATGAATTTTCTGTCTTAGTGACAACAAAACTAAGCTGTCCCATTTTTAGTGGGACCAAAAACTAACGCACAACAATCATTAGTTTAATCTCAATGCTAATTCTGGACTTCCATAAGGGTTTACACGTGGGGTGCATCTGTTTCTCCGCTGCCTGTTAGATTTGGCTCCACAAAATACAGTGCATGCTACAGCATAAATACAACAAGCATTCCGAGACTGCAGGAGACTTGAATGGAGCAGCAGCAAAGCTAAAGGGTTATTATTTTCTGCATCTGACAGAAAAGAAGCTGGCAGCATCTATTTCTCTTCCCTAACCTTCATTTGGTAGTTGGTGGAAAGCAGCTTTCCTTATCACATGTGATATTAGAGCATCATAAATTAGCTGTGGGGTAGGCTGATGGTATTGTTAGACTTTGCGGAGCCAACACAGCTTTTCCAATAACCAGAATTATACAAGATTTCAATGGTTGTAATCCACTTCAACTTGAGACACATAGTTTTTTGATTAAAGTAAGACAGAATTGCTTTTTCCTAGTTGTACATGTTATCTCATTGTACAGCTTGTGATATTTAGTGACTGGATGAAAGATGTATCCTGGCACATCCAAATGCAAAGTGCTCACCTTCTGTGAAAACCAATGCTTGCAAATACAGGACAGATGCAAGTTCTGGCTTTTTAAAATTTTGAGTTGTTTTTTCCCTCTGAAGATTGATGTGCTTCAGTTCTATGTCTCCACAGCAGATAAAGAAATCTGGGAATACTGCCTATACTAATGGATTTATAACTCCTGAACTTGATTTTGAAGACTGTGACTTCAGTTTTTGTTTCCTTCTCCATATTTTTTTCAACAAAGAATATTCCAACGAAAACATGCAACAAAAATAGTAGTATTTTTAAAAGTTAACAACAAGCTAGCACTTGATAGAGGTTAAATAGGCTTGGTAGGGGGAGTGGCAAGTAGGGGCAGAAACCCAACAGTTTTGTTTGGCAACTCCAGTAGGCCTAGACTACGTACCAGAGAAAAATCTTGTAAATGTAACTGCTAAAATCCTCTTCCACACAAAGGCCATCTTTATGCAACAAACATGGCCTTATTCTCTCTGGATTCTTGTCCTCAATGCCTACCCCCCTTATCTTACTTTGCTGTACAAGATGTCAGAAAATTATTTTCCCCTCCTTTCAGATGACATTACTGGTTCTTAAAATCAGTCATCACCTTATTCTGAGGCCACTGTACTCCAGATCATTGCTTTTCTGCAAGTTCCTACTAAAATTCCACTTGTAGCTAGACAGATCCAGTATTCCTGATAAAACATAAACCTTGCTGCTTGCCATTGGCTTTTTGTGATATTCTGCCATTCTTCCCTGTGATCTTTTCCCAGTTCCTGTTCGTTGATATTTATTATGCTGCGCACTATGAATGGATCACTGCCTATTTTCGTGTTCTCAATTCCTTTCAATCCCTCCAGATCCTCTTCTTTCTTTCTAGATATCACTCCCTGAAATCTGACCTCTGTCTACATAATCTTTCAGAACTGTTAAATCCTCATTTAAAAAAAACACACAATTTGCAGAATACCATCAACTAAAACAAAATCACATTTAGATACATAAACACCACTCCTTGAACATTCTCAAAGCAAGAACATAAAGAAACTTAAAACGTGGTACTCTTTATCTTCTTCAAGGCAGAGCTGCCACTCCAGAACAAGCCTTTACATCTTTAATGAAACAGCCTTAAAACATTGCTCACAAGAAGCCTACAAACACACGAGAGAAGAAGAAATTTTAAGTTTGAAACCAAAACTTCCAAATGCAAGTGAAATTGTCTCAAGGTCCCAGCTCTGCAAGTCAGTACATACAGAGCTCCAGGCTTGCTGAGTGACATACTTGAGCGCCCTTAGGGACAAGAGGTCACAGGAGTCAGTGGGAAACCCAAAACCTGGACTATTGCCCAGAAAACAAAATCCAGGGAGATTCAATATGCAAGAGAGAAAAAAACCCACAACACCAAAAAAACAAAGTAAACCCCCCACAAATGAATTATACAGTGCCTACAACAAAGAAAGAAGAGTCTGCTAACCTTCTCGTAAGCTGTGATATGAATCCTGATATGTGCTTGAACAGCTCTTCCCTTGCTTTGACACAGACTCTGCAAGCGGCACAATCCCAACATAGGCAGGCTGGAGTGTCTTGGCTTTATCCAACATATTAGAGGAAATCCCTGGACCCGAAGGTGGATTCTGTAACACTGGAGACTTCCAGACAAGTGGAAGGAGTGCTTAATCCTCACAAGAGACCCAACTGCAATGCCTCTCTACCAGGTTTTGGGCAATGCACCAAATGGTAGAGCAGAAATAAAAATCAGTTTACTGCTAGATTCCAAGGCTGTGCTTGCATCAGAACAAAGAAGTTCTGTAGGCACAGACAAATCCTGACAGCCAACATCTAAAGATTAAAACCAGCAAGGCTCTTGACAAAATTTTCTTCCTACGATCTCAAAGCCCAGACAAAACTTCCCTGTTTCAGCAAGCAGCTATAAGCAGTCGGGCACCCAGTATGCAGAGCACTGCTTATCAACAGATGAGTGGACCTCTTTGTGGGGCCACTTGCAGTAACAGCCAACCTCATTCACCCAAAATAGTAAACAGTTGGTTTCTCTACTCACACTGCAGACACCTGACAGACAGGCAATATCATGTGACTGAGCAGTACTGTCTCTGTCTGCATCTCCCAACTGTAAGCACACTGTGCACACAACTAGGAGAATACCCCTGCTCTGAGTGCAGACACCTTGTGCTTTTTCTCCCTTCTTGCTTAAACCCTCAGAAACAAAGAGTTTTAGCTGCGGAGAGAGCTAAACTGATAATCTGAGAAACAGTCTTCCTATGCATGTGCCCTGAGACCACACACAGGTAACAGCGGGCCACTTCTGTGCAAGCACATATTCTCACCCTCTCTTCCCCTAAATCCTTTCTCCCAACCTAGCAGAAACACCTAACTGAAGATAATCTGCAGCTCCAAATCAATAACACTCTAGTACAAGCACTAGAACTTCAGAATCTGTACTTGCAGGGGGGCAGCCACCTCATCTCGAGCTTATTTCACGTGCATCATGAACAGATGCCACATGGCTGACAAATTTTGGTTATACACACGGCCCAGCAAGTGGCCAAGGGAAGACACGTTCCATCTGAGCAACAACCAGGAGATACTCTCACCAGTACAGCTGGTAGCTTTGTTGGCTTTTAATTTTGCTAAGTAAGAATCATAAGAGGTGCAATGAAGTCTGGGGTGAAAAAAAACCCCAAAGAACAAAAAAGAAAGTTGTCCAATGATTACACATACAAAAAAATAAGTACTCATGCTACCTTTCCAGGAAAAAAAAAAAGTAATCATTGTCATCCTACACACCTGAAACACAAACAACCACATGGACATTACAAAAATAAAAAGATGAATACTCTAAACACTACAGGAACAGTTTCCAATCCATATTCTGTTCCCATCAGAATCAAGACAAAATTTTCTCTTTTCCAAACAGTTTGAGAGGCATTCAAGACATTTTCTAAAGCAAGGCTGGAATTACAATCAGTGAAAAAATGTTTGTAATAATGAAATTACTATCTAAGAAAAGTAGCATTCAACCAAATACTAGATGGCATCAGTGACATTTCTGAGTATTTTCAACAGTACACCTCCTACTTTGAAATGTTCAACCTTCACCCAGGAAAGAATCCAAACTCCAGTGTTCCCGTGAGTAAAAATATAGCTTTGGTGATAATATAAAGCTCTGTAATTGCACTACCCCTGAATTACCACCATATATTCAACAAAAATTTTCATCTTAATTTTTGTATTTGTAAAAGTCAGGTGAAGGTTCAGTCTCACAGTGAACTTTAGCCAGTAAGGTCAAATTACTGCATAAAAAGAAGACCCTGTTTTTGAGTGAGCATTAGCAGTCCCAGTACTGTGGCGAGCTGCCTTGGGAAACAGACTCAGCACACCACAAGAGTTCTAAAGACAGGATGAAGGAGAAGATAAAGAAACAGTGTCCAGATCTCCCCTTTTAGCAGCAACACAAAACTGCACATTGAGTCAGGCCTGATACTCTGAACAGAGAGGTCTCTTAACTGTAATAACTAAAGAAAAATTACCCAGTGCCAGACCCAGTCCTACCTTTCCTGGCAAGCAATATACCATCTGGATGGTAAAAACTACAAGATTCAGCTACAGAGGTCAGAACCTACTATTATTTTGCCAGCCAGGGCCTCTGAGCTATTAGGTCACTACAGCATACAAAATCTGAGAAACATGAGCTAGCTGCTCATCCAGCAAACCTGCCAATACCCAGGTATTGCCAAAAGAGCCCTAAGATGTTGTCCAAGTTCTGATGAAGAAAACTTTAAGAACTGATGAAGATCTGATCCTTTCAACATATTATTGCAGAGCTGCAGATATGTACACAGACACACCTTTCTTTTTTCCTATGTGAAAAATAGCTTGGATAAAAAAACACTTGACTGGCTCAATGGTAATTAGGTAAAACATTTATTTGTGAGGAAGGTATCCCAAAATTTTGTCTGACAGTATCAAATTTGTCCCACAGCATTATTTAGTGTTCTAAAAGAAGGAGTAATTATCCAAATAATCTGGGCCATAGCACTCCAAAGAGAACATGGTAAACATGGATTATCTCCCCCATGCTGTAAGAAGATAAACTCCAAAGGGCCTAGATTGGAAGATACTTTCAACACACAAGCAAGTACTTGTAGCGTTCCTCCTTGCAAAACATGGACTCTAAGAGATAGGTAAAGGCCAAGAGCAACCTGTCTTGTACGAAACTGATACCATTTTCACTTGTTTATAAACATTTTCAAAGTTTTATAAAGTTTAATTTGTTTTACTGGATCATGATATACTGGTAAGAGACCTGAAAGTCTGATCAGCAATCACATGGACAGAAATATCAATGGACTGTAAGAACAAGTAACTTCTATAGTTACGCAGCAGGGTAGATTGGAAAACCCATTTCACAGCAGAGGTAGGATTCCAACAACAGTTTCACTTGCTTAACCACTCCAGAAAAATAGGATCAACCTCACTAATGCACACCCAACATTCACTCTCTTGCACAACTTTTACCCTGGTATCGGCAGAAGTCCTGTTGGCAAAACAATCACCTTTACCAACGGGACCTAAGTGTTTGCCACAGATTTCTCATCTGAAAAACATCAGGCCCAATTTTCATAATCTATCCATGAGACATCAATTGAGCCATACGTACATCCTTTGACTTTCAAGTGTGAAATGAGATGCAGAATGCGGGGGTTTATTCTTCCTCAAGATGCTGCATCAGGTGCACACACAGCTTGCACAGATACCGCTGCTACTTCTGAGGCTTAGTGGGCATGGAATGCAACTTGCATTTGAGGTACCACTACCTACTCACTACTTAAAGTATTAAGTAGGTAGTGGTACCTCAAATACACACAAATTTCAATGAATTAATTTCTCGTACCTTTCTATCTTCAAAAGCCAAGGGAGGGGACAGAGGGGCCACACCAATCTTGACACAGGGTAGACCCTGGATGAGCTCAGCTGTAACACCCAACTGCATCATTAGTTTCTTTCCCCACCAAAAATTACTGCATTTTAAAATTCAAATCATTAAGCAGATAGAAAATGTGCTCATAATATTCACCACTACCTTCAAATGTGCATTTTTCTCCTCCTGTCACCTCCAATCCTCTCTGCAGCTTAGTGCAGGTTCTCCCCTTTTCCCCAGTAATAATGTTCTCACAGGACACAACGCCTGCAACGATCTCCATGCACATAATTTAGTGATAAAATACAAACAATGCACAGCTAAAAACCTGCAAACAGCTGCAAAATATGCTCACTCAGGCAACACGAGAGAGATCTCAGCCAAGGTCTAAGCCAGATGAATCCTAAGAAAGAAATATGAACTCACTGCATTTGAAGATCTGTCTGAGATTTCTAGCAAGCAGACAAAAGCTGGGAAAATAACAGAATGCTGCACTACATCATTGTAAAGTTTTGATGTCTTATAACTCAGTTAATTTTATACTTCAAAATAAATACAGATTGCACACTGACATTTGTCTTGCTTATTTCTCTGCTAGGGATCACATCTATGTAATGTGAGTTCACTGCGGATATTCCCAGGCACTAACAGTGCCTCCCACCAACGACCTTTAGGAAGAGGAAGAAAAGCAAGGCTGGGAGCATAATACATTTTTGATCCTCCAGTTCTCAGGAAAAGCCTGAAATTTACCCACTCTTATCTCTTCAACCAGCTGGTGACAGCTAGTGCTGCCATTTAGCATTCAGAAAATTCCTAGACATGTCAGGTAGCCAAAGCCAAACCACCATGCAGATGTAAAAATAGGTCACAGCAACAGGAACCATGCCTGGGAACCTGGACTTTTGTTGTAGCTTTTAAGCAGCTCTTCAGTTCTCCAACCCAGTCTGGGATATACCACCACCCCTGCTTTTGGCAAGTTGGCTGTCATTGAGCTGTAATTACTGTGAGTAGAAAGCATAAAAATAGCTGCTGCACAGGGTGGAAAACCTATCAGATGATGTCAAGGCGAGTTTTGAGCTCTCCCTTCCCCCCACCTCCCCCCCTCCACTTCCTTTCCTATGTCACTTTCTCATTACCTCACTGTCTCTAATTCTGAAAGTGCTTCTCTCTGCATCTTTCAGCTGTCAAAGTGAACTTTACACAGCAGCTAGAGTCAAATCAACCCCCAGCCCATATATAAACTCTGCCACCTACTCCATTCCTTGGGATTCAGCCAAGATGTCAGTTTGCCTTTCTCTGAAAACATGAGGCCCATGAAATTCTCGATCCCTATCTGCAAAACACTTGATCAAGAAGAATCAGTTCAGCTCAAGGAATGCAGCTCTGATCTGCATTTGATTAACTCCACAGATAAGCAGTTTACAACCAGCAAGGCAAGTCAACATGGTAAGTGAGGTGCGGAAAGACAGCAGTAGCAATCCCATCCCCCTTTGCTAACAGTGAGTAACTCAGCCCTGCCTCTCTCCCAGGCAGACCTGAGGAGCAAAGTCCAGCACACAAAGACAAAGTTTTGATTTTCCCATCTCTCCCCTCCCCAGATCGGGAGCTTAG
Source organism: Brachypodius melanocephalos (assembly GCA_013398615.1). Taxonomy (NCBI): domain Eukaryota; kingdom Metazoa; phylum Chordata; class Aves; order Passeriformes; family Pycnonotidae; genus Brachypodius; species Brachypodius melanocephalos. The sequence continues at coordinate 2,811,523 of VZSR01003524.1, read as the reverse complement.
ATGTCAGTATTGCAAAGAGACTCCAGAAATTTTGCTACAAGGGCTGAAAAGAGAGAAAAGAGAGAGAAAGGGAAGCAAAGATGTTGGTTCACTTATGGACCACGCCTCTACTCCTTCCTCCCTCCAGGACCCACTGCACTGAGTAAGCTGGGTGTGATAAAGAGAAGGAAATGGTCCAAAGGTCTGTAATACTCTAGATCATGTGCAAACAAAAGCATTATGCAGCACACGCTCCCCATACTACTACATGTGAGGGTAACATCTACTCAGAGGGTGTCATCTATGCAGACAAAGAAAATGGTGCAACTTCTAAAGAAAAGTTGGTTAATTTAGTTGGATTTTCTTCAGAAAAACACTGACAGCAGTTCTGTCAATTCTGTGCTCTAAAAACCTGCACATACACTCCTTGACTACAAAAACATGCTACCCAAGTAGAGATTTCTAGCCCAGAGAAGAAGAAATGGTGGATTTCTCTGACCAAAGGAGTGGAAGGACTGTGCATGACAGAAAACTTCACAGTAGAGGGTAGGAAAAAAGCAGAGGAAATAAGAGAAAGTTTTATAACTAGCTCCCAAACAACTACTGTGCACATAAGCACAAAAACTAGCAAGTAAATTAAAAACACACATCCAAGCACATCTTGGTTTTTTCACCATTTTGGTTGATAAATTCTGGTTAGATGCAAACACTGTTGCATACCTCTTTATAGTTCAAAGTTACTAGACTTTCTTCAAGTTACCACCCCATTGTAAGCCCCCAGAACTGGCTGTATGAATGCTCTCACTCTGTTCCAGTGCAAAGTCAGAAAGATTAGCTCAAATTACCTTGGCTAAACCAATGAGTTTTTACAGTGAGAGCTCACACATCAAGAACCATATCTCAAATGGGGTTCATATCACCACTGGAGGGCCTTAACTGAGAGCTGCTCCAGCTAGAATCACAACTAAATTCCATATACTCCTTTCAGCTATTACCCATCTTGCTCTAAAATAATTACTTAGACCAAAGGAAGTAACAGTTCCTCACTCTTACCTAAGAGCAATAGTTTACTTTTTATAAGTCAGAGATTTCAAGGCAGAGACAGTCACCCCAGGTTCAAGTTAAAACTATTCTCATCAGCCTTCCTGCCTACAGTTAATCTGCTAATACACCCACATGCTCCCCAAATAAGTTTAACTTCTCCATGGGTAGACAGATGTGCTCACACATGTGCAGATGTGCATTTCCCCATCCCTGCACACAGGCAGGAACACTCAGGGGTTGCAGGAATCACACACAGAATCACAGAGAATACTGAGTTGGAAGGTACCCAAGGAGCATGTCAGTGAACGGCACTGACACGTGAGTATGCATTGTGACCAGTGAAGAACACTGAGCACAAGACTTTTCAAAACATTTCAAAACACTTCCTCTTACATATATTCCAGACTTTAATTTAAACCACTACGAACAAGTGAAAACAGCAAAGTCCAAAACATTTGGTTTTGCTCTCAAGAGCAGAAAAACAGAGTAAGTTCTGGCTGCCAGACCAAGAGGCTTAGTAAGCAAGATAGAGTGGAAAAGGAAGCAATTTGAATTTGTCTTAAAACAGCAAATTGTTTTTAGGAGGGAGTAACTGGAAAAGGGCAGGAGGAAGATACCCTTCCTCTCATGTTAAGGCATGTCTAAAAGTTTGAGAAGTTATGTCACTAATTCCTGTGGGTGTGGAGCAAAAGCTATCCTGCACTTCTCTCTGCCACATCTTTAAACATCTGGCAATAAAAGGTTTCTTTTCTATCAAACCCTCCTACATACTACACAAGAGGTTACCTGCAAACACTTGGAAAATGCAGTCAGTTTTTTAAAGTACCTAAAGAAGAGAGAAAACAGCCAGGCTCTATTCTGTGTTCACATACTGCTTGTGGAAGGATTAGCAAACCCTTCATTTACTTCTCAGCATATACCAGCAGAATTGCTACTATGTAAACCTTCATTACATTGCAACTTTTTTGTCTTGTGTGATAAGAGAATATCGTGACTTTTTGTGGGAAGACAGAGATAGTGCTAAAGGCAATTTTGCCCCTGATATATTGCAGCTGTGTTAATTACCCAAGAGTGGGAACAGCCTTGCCTCCACAGTTACCCATGTGATAAAGGAGTGAGTTAGGTAGTAGAGAGTTAGTTGGAGTCTGCTGGCTGTGCTGTGAGGAGGAAGGGACAGGAGGCTGGGTCAGGGACAGACAGGGTTAGGTGGCCATGCTAGGGACAGGAATCAGCGAGCCAGAACTGCAGAAGGAAGAGAGAAGGAGCTAGAGCTGTGTGGAGCTGCCTATGGGAAGCTACACAGATAAGGTATGAAAGCCTCTCAGATAACAAGGTGCTGATGCTTGAAGCCCTCTGAAGTTTTAGTGAAGCATTCTGAGTGTTGTGGCCATCTTGACAACATCAACTTTTGTTGAGAAAGCTGCTTCCTCCTCTAAACACATTGGCAATAACAACGCTGTTGAGGCTTAATGTGACCATTCTTGGTTAATCTGATACAGAACTGCAATCTCAGAATCTAGATTGTTATTAAAAGTTATCTTCCCATTATGGTTGCAGAGGACTACTTAAAGCTGTAGCTGCTTGGAGTTGCAACAGCATATTAGACTGAACTGAGAGGAAAATAAATGACTTCAACTCCTTTCTGCTTGGACTTCAATGACTTCAACTTGAACTCTGACCTATTTTTGCTCAAGCTTTGGCTTAAGGCTCCCTGCTTAGACTACTTGTGCATCCTATCTTTTGAAGTTCCACCTCTCAGTCACACAGCAATTGGTGCCTCCTATGTGAGGAGATGAAGACCACCTAATCTGTGCAGGCAGCCGGCAACCTCTCAGGACTGGAAGTGCTGCTGGAAGAAGCAGGATTGGACCCGTTACAATCCCTCTGGATGACTGGGAGGACTGAGAGGTGAGCTGGGGAAAAGGAAACATGGGTCAGGGGAATTGTGCCCAGGAGAGAGATGTTGTTCTGCTTATGTTTGAGCTGCTTGAGAAACATAGCAAGTCTTTAGCTTCTCATGATTTAAAAGTTGTACTGAAGTGGGCAGAAGCTGAGGGAAAAAAATGTTACTGTGTCTACCACCTTTACAAAAGACTCTTGAGACGATATAGCAGTGAAATTATGGGACTATGCTATGAAGGGGAATAGGGTGGTGGCTGAGATGTTCTCCTCTTGGAGAGATTTATGAGACTATGGAAAAGCAAGAAAAGCTTCAAGCTGTGACTAATGATCCTGAATGAGCGGCAGACCCACTCAAAGCCATAAACTCTTTAGTACAGCCATCTACTCCTCCTCCCCCACTGGAGGCAAAAGAAAGATACTGGCACTGTGATCTGTGACAGCTTTTGCTGCTGGCCACTGCCCTGGCAATGGTGGCAGGACAAAGATGAAGATCCCTTTGACTCTGGTCCCACAGACACTGATGATGAGCCAGACCTGTTTACCTCAGACCTTCATGAGAATGGGGTCTGTTTAAAAAGAGAAGCTTTACCTGACTTGTGGGAGACTTGGAAACGGCTGATAAGATCATAGCCCCTGTCCTATATCATGGCAGGAAACAGCATAATCCTTGTTGGGAGGCATTGTCTTTTCAGGAGGTAAAAGAACTAAGGCAGACAGCAACCGAACACAGCATTGTGTCCCCGTATTTTGGGAGTTTGTTGAGCTCTATGCTTTCTGCACCCTTAATGACTGACTCCCCATGATGCTAGGTCCCTTGTGGGGCTGATATTGACCTCCTCACAGTGTACTTTGTGGGAGGTAGAATGGAAAAAGGGTCTGTGGGTGCTTCTTTTGACTTACGTGGGACACAGAAATCGAGATTCAGCTGCTTTAACACTGGATCACTTTGCAGGGGAGGGACTGTACACAGACCCTTCCAATCAAGTTCATGAAATGTCCAAAGGAGGCTCTCGAAGGGGTAAGAGAGGCTGCAAGGAAGGCATTTTTAAAGGTCCCTGATGCAAGGATGTCTCAGAACATTTTTACAAACATAATTCAAGAGGCATGAGAGCCATACATGTAGTTTATTGGCAGACTGAAGCAAGCCCTAGAATGGCAAATAGACAACGAGCCAGCCTGAGAGATTTTGCTTTTAAAGCTCACATTTGAGAATGCAAAATGGGGACTGTAAAAAGTTGCTTAAATCACTAACTAATCCAAATCCAACCCTAGTAGAAATGATAGAAGCTTGTAATCACCTTGGTACACTACAGCATACATCTGAAGCCATGGCTGCAGGAATGGCTGCAGCTTTTGCAGGCCTTAAAAGCCCCATGGAGGGACCAAGAACATGCTTTGGTTGTGGAAAACCTGGCCATCTGGAAAAGGACTGTTTTGCTCAGAACAGGGCCAAAGCAAAGGCTCTTGGCATGTGTCCCTGGTGTTGTAAAGGAAGACACTTCACTAATGAATGCCAATCTAAGTATGATTTTGAAGGTCGTCTGATCCAGGGGAGCCAGAGCACAGCACAGACACACACTCAGACACAAATGCCTCAGCTGACACAACAGCCCTCGCAGCAGATGCTGCAGCAGGGATCACCTCAAGTCAAGGTGATCACCCAGCAACTCGAGGCAGCACCAGACTAGACCTGGCAACCTCCAAGACAGTAACATGACTTGATTTTTCTGTTTATTTACTTCGTACAGGAACTTTTTCACTACCAAATCCTCAGAGAAGTGCTCTGGGAGATCTTCTTCCACCCTATCAGGGCTTCTTGTTCTCCCAGGAGTCATAGATTTGGACTCTGTTGGTGAAATTAGGATTATGGCCTGCACTCCTTTTCCACCCTGTACTGTCCCCAACGGGACTCATGTTGCACAATTGACTCTTCTCCCCCATACACGGGCACTTGTTAAGGGAGACTATTGAGAAAGGGTGGGGGGTTTTGAATCTATGGAAATTCCAGAAATATTATGAGTACAAGAAATTTTTGATGAACGCCCTACCTGTAAATGCACTGTAAGGTTACAGGGACACCATGTAACATAGGTACCTAGATACTGGAGCTTATGTGACTTTCATTTCTCAGGCTAAACGGCCTCCTTCCTGGGCCCTCACAGAAGTATCCCAACCCCTTACAGGGATTGGGTGAAACAGTCATAGCTTTCAGAGCCATCACCTAATTCAGGTGGAGGGGCCAGAGGGCCACACAGCTTCTGTAAAGCCATTTGTTATGCCTGTGCCCATGGTGTCATGGGGGCAAGATGTACTTTCTCAACGGGGCTTCAAAAGTCTGATTTTTGATAGAGGCCATTGAGGTGCACTGTTGTCCTAAGTTTTTTTGCTTTTTTTTTGCCTTCTGATGTTTGCATTTTTGCAATGGAGTTTTTCCACGCAGGTTCATGTGAATAATGTATTTTTAGACTCGTTTTCATCTTTATTTATGTGTTTCTCCTCTGGGAGGAGTCAATTGACAGACTGTAATTTTTGCCAATGGATTGGAGGGGTGGCATCTTCCTCATCCAATCCTTGTTATCTTCTACAAATCTATATAAACCTAAAACCCAAATAAACTTTCTTTCTTCTTCTTCTTCTTCCTCGCAAGAACACGAGTGCAGTCTCATTCTTTCATGTCGTATTGTGACAGTGCACGGCACCCTAAAGTTAACCTGGAAAACTGATTGCCCTGTCTGGGTGGGTCAATGGCCCCTGCCATTAGTTGAATTGCGCACACCCACTGAACTTGTCCAAGAGCAACCTCAAAAGGGACACAGTCCCCTCTACCAGCCCCTGTAATTCACCTGTGTTTGTTATTAAGAAACAAACTGGCAAATGGTACCTCCTACAGGACCTCTGAAAAATTAATGCTGTTATGGATGAAATGGGATCACTTCAACCTGCCCCCTACCATGATTTCTCAAAAATGGTATTTGACAGTCATTGATTTAAAACCTTGCTTTTTTAACATTCTTTTACCTCCTGATGATAATTCTAAATTTGCCTTTTCTGTTCCAAGCACCAGCATGCAAGCATCCTTGCAGATACCACTGGGTTGTTTTGCCACAAGGAGTGAAGAACCGCCAGTGGTTTGTTGCAAAGGCCCTCAGTCCCATTCACCACAAATGGCTGATGTTCTTCGGTACCACTACATAGATGATAACCTTGCAGTGGCAGAAAAGCAGGAGGTGATGCAGGAAACTTCAGCCTTTGTTGTTACTGCTCTAACTCAAGCAGGACTTTGTGCTGATCCTGAAAAAATTCTGCGTCAACCCCCATAGAAATATCTCAGCTGTTGCATTAGGATTCAGACTATTATTCCTCAGCCCTTGCAAATTCAAACAAACATTTGTACAGTGTATGATGCTCAAAAGCTTTTGTGGACAATTAATTGGGTTCATCCTTTATTGAGAATTCCAAATGCAGATCTGAACCCCTTGTTTGCACTACTCAAAGGGGAACCAGATCTCCTGTTGCCTAGGCAGATCACATCAGAAGCTTGCCAGGCACTGCAACAAGTAGCTGATGCTATTACAAATCAACAAGTAGCCTGACGGGTTTCTGAGCTACCTTTTTTTCTAACAATTCTGAACCCAGTTAAACAGTCTCATGCTTTGATTTACCAATGGGATCCTAAAGCGCCAGCCCCTTTGTTTATTATTGAATGGATTTTTTTTGCCATATCAGGGGACCAAAACTATAAGCACCCAACACAAAATTACTGCATTACTCATTATCAAAGCAAGACAGAGGTTGACTTCACTTGCTGGTGTGGAGTTTAAAGTCAATATGTGTGCCCACTGCTACTGTTTTCTTGCAATGGCTGTTACAACAATCAGAGATATTTCAGATGGCATTGACTAACTTCACAGGGCAACTTTCTTTGCATCCCCTGAAGTGCAAGTTGCTAGTTGCTAAATTTAAACTTTTTATGAAACCTAAGCGAAGTGAAATTTCTTTGCAAGCTTTAACTGTTTTCACAGATAGTTCCAGCCATACTCACTAACCGCTAATGCTCTGGTGGGACGTGAACTTTAATCTATGGGATTCAGACATTACTACTGTTTCACGTTCTCCTCAGATCGCTGAATTGGCAGCTGTTGTACAGGCCTTTCAGCAATTTTCTAGCCCTTTCAATTTAATCACAGATTTTGCTTATGTTGCAGGGATTGTTGAGAAAGTTGAAGCTGCTGTTCTAAGAGATGTGTCTGATAAAATCCTTTTCTACTGGCTACAACAACTCATTTCTCTTTTAGATAGTAGGTAACACATATTTTGTGATTAGTATTAAGATCCTACACTATTTTACCTGGTTTCATAGAGGAAGGTAATTGTCAGGCAGACATGCTCACTTTAGCAGGTCTTACCAGAGCGCTTTTCACAGTCTAAATTAAGCCACTCATTTTTTTTTATCAGATACCACCACATTGTCACTCTCCTTTGACTTGACTAGCCGCCAAGCTTCCAGTATTGTGGCAGTGTGCCCAGACTGTGAGAGACATTCCTTTCCCTCTGTTGCTGGAGGAGTTAACCCTAGAGGGCTTCAGAACCTTCAATTATGGCAAACAGATGTCACACATTTTGCTGAGTTTGGCCATTTCAAATTTATTCATTCTTCCATAGATACTTTTTCAGGTATTTATTTGCATCCTGTCATAGTGGAGAGTCAGCAAAGGATGTTTGCTGTCATTTTAACAGCAATTTTGCAGTCTTAGGTATTCCTTTAGAAATTAAAACAGACAATGGCCCAGCATATACCTCCCAGAGAGCTGCAAATTTTTTTTGCCCTCTGATGGGTAACACATAAAACTGGGATTCCTCATTCCTCCACGGGTCAATTCATAATCAAATGAGCTCACAGCTCACTCAAGCATCTTTTATTGCAACAAAGAGGGGGAATGGGGAATTCCCCCCCTGCGAACGCTTATAAAAGGCATTATATGTTTTCAATTTTTTGAACTGCTCCTTGATGGATCCTAATCCTCCAATTGTCAGACATTTCAGTAGTAGTCTGCAATTATAGCTCAAACAGAAACCCCTGGTGTTAGTAAAGGATCCAGAGACGGGTAAAATTGTGTCACCTTACCCTTTTGTTATGTGGGGTCAAGGTTATGCTTTTATTTCCACAGAAGCTTGACCAAGGTGGATTCCGGCAAGGAATGTGAAGCCTTTCAGAGAATCCTTGCCAACACCACCTGAGGATCCAGCCCTGATATGAACCTCTGAGGATTTGTGATTTCTCTGAGGATATTTGTGAGATGAGCCTCATCAGCAACTGCGTGACAACAGACTTATGTCCTTGGGAAGACCCTAACCCTAGGGTCACCAAGATCAGATCACACACTTTAGAAGAACTGGTGAACCACACATCTAAGGATGGTCGATACAGTGCCCAATTTCCTTTTGAAGAATCTGTCCTTGCTTTAGATTGGGAACATACTGATCCTAGTCAAATAGTCACTGCTTATGTGCAGGAACTTAGTTAAAGTAGCTGATTATGTTTTGGATGTTATTTTGTGCATACTTGTTGTAGTGCCTTTCGTGTTTTGCAGTGCTTACAGAGACTGATCAATAAATCAATAAAGAAAATGTTATTGGTGCAAAAGTAAGGGGAAAATATGGGAGAAGAGACGAGAGCTAGAACAGAAAGGACAATGGAGCTTACGGATTGAGATATCCTGGCCTTGGTGGGATACAGGCATGAGAAGAACTGGGAAAGTACAGCATATGCAGATATCAAGGTTTTTGAAACTGTAGTTTTGTAAGGCTGCCAAGTAATGCAAACAATCGGCTAATTCTGTAACTAGTGAGAAATTCTTGCTTAGGAATGTGACTGCTTAAAGCTGTAGCTGCTTGGAGCTGCAACAGTATATAAGACTGAACTGAGAGGAAAATAAACGATTTCAACTCCTTTCTACTTGGACTTCAACTTCAATCCCTTTTCTTGCTTGGACTTCAATGACTTCAACTCGAACTCTGACCTATTTTTGCTCAAGCTTTGGCTTAAGGCTCCCTGCTAAGACTTTTGCACCTCCTCTTTCCAAGTCCCGTCTCTCAGTCATGCAGCATTGGAGGCTTGGTTGGGATAAAGTAGGAGACCAAGTTTTATGATACCTCTAAACCAATTCAGTGGTCAGCTGCCACCAAAAGCAGTGGCCTCCTTTTCCCTCGTCATGGATGCTCATTTCACCTCACAATAGAAAACTGCTATTGTCAGGATTATTTGAGATAAGAAATAAATTTCTCTTTAGAATTTAAAATTCAGTTCTTGCATTGCCAAAAATCTATCAACCTCCAGTATCAAATGCTCAAACTCCTCCTTTAGTGCTGACCTATACCAATGCAAATCTCAAACTCTCATGGTGGCTTCAACAACTGAATTTGTTTCGAATATAAAAATGTATAGTCTGTTTGAGTTTTAATCTATAGCTACAACATAAAATGAGCCTGAGACAATGTCAAGGCACACAACCATGGTATGGGTTAAACTCATGATATGGACACAGTGATCCTAGAAAGAACTTCCTGGGTCTCGTATGGATTCATCCCCCACTCCACACACACAGGCCTTTCAGACCTTAAGTGAAACCTAAAGCATCTCAAAAAGGGGAGAATTTTAGACTAGATTTGGGATAGTTTTTACCTGGATGCTGATAAATTACTCAGTTTTTGATTAGCAAGAAAAATATTCTTGTCATGCTATGCTGGAAGAAGTCCTTCAATGCCTTCATGGGACTCACTTGTCTATCATCTTAGGAAGATGCAATTTTGACAGCACTACCATTCCTTTTCCATAAACTACATTTTTAGGTGAATCCTATTTTGCATAAACCAAACCAAAGGCTTACTCTCCTTTATCTAAAGGGAGACAGGTGCAAAGATACAGGCCTCTTTTGCAAGGAGCATGATTACTTTTAAAACAAACTTTATCTCATGTTCAAGATTTCTGGTAATGTCAGCCATGAAAACAAAGAAAATGGCAAGTAACTGTGAGCGTGTATCCTCTTCCCAGCAAAACCTGCTAAATCTTAGGAGTTTTAATCACTGACTGGCCTAAAAGCATTGGAAGGCACGTAGCCTAAGTGCTTCTAATTGTAAAGGTAAGTGTGCTTGGAACATGAACTTCTGATTCAGACACCAGTTTTCTATTTTGCCGGCCTCCTCCTAAATCTATAAGTTCACCTGAAACGATATGCAGAGAAGCCTCTTCAGTCACAATTTTCCATTAACTGCCTCATACCCCTTTAAGATCTTCCTTTCTTGCTTTGGTACAAGTTACCAGAACTTATCAGTCAGAACCTCACATTTATGGACTCTAATCAATTCATATATATTAAAAAACCTTTTGGCTGGACAAACTAGGTTAAAACAAGTAGAGAGATTTACATATAACACAGAGTCTGTGTGTCAGTACTGGAATTAGAAATCCATGTATGCTCTCTTCTTTGGCTACCGAATCTATTTGATTAATCCAGACAGAAGAGAGGGATCACTAAGGTGGGACTGCATAAAAAGCAAACAGGTGAAGGATCCAATTGAATAGACAAACATGCAAAGGAAAAAGATATGGTTTTAATACAGCTGCCAGTTGTTATGATCTGGCAGGACTTGGCTGCTCACTGCCAGCATATCTATCAGCTGGCTTACCATAAGTCACTTATGAACAAACTCTTTAGAACAAAACCATTTTAACAGTACAAACACTGCCATATGCCTACTTTTAGCAACTATACTATAGTAAGGCCAGAACTGACTATGAAGTCCCAATTCTGTCCCATCAGAAAATATTTTTCCCGGGGCACGACCGCAAATCTGTCTTTAGATTTCAGCTACAGTGTGGAGAGACAGACTTGGTGTTATAGAGGAGAGCAGTGAATATTGTCTGCCCTGACCGAGCGAGGCTTAGGCACTGCCTCCTGTGAGACCCTCACAGAGAAGCTGATGAAGTCTGAGTCAGAGGAGGAGACTGAGGTGGACTGAAAACTGACTGGTCGGGCCCAGAGGGTGCATCATGGCGGCAAAGCAGTTTGGCAGAAAGGGGCCTGGGGATCCCACTGGACACCAAGCTGAACATGAGACAGTGATGTGCCCTTGGACAAAGAAGGCTAAAGAAGACATCCTTGGCTGCACTAGGAGGAATGTTCCCATCAGATCAAGGGGAGGTGACCCCACTCTGCTCAGCCCTGATGAGGCCACACCTAGAGTGCTGGCTTAAGCTCTGAGGTCCCCGGTACAGGAGAGCCATGGCCATACTAGAGATCTTATCCATCTAAAAACCTGAAGGAATGGTACAAAGAACACATACTCCTCTCAAATGCTGCCCAGTGATAGGACCAGAGTCAATAGGCACAAACCAAAACACAGGAGGTTCCCAACGAACATCAGGAAAGATTTTTTTTTTTTACTGTGAGCACAACTGAGCACTGGCACAGGTTGCCTAGAGAGGTTGTGAAGTCTCCATCTATCGAGATATTCAAAAGCCATCTGAACACAGTCCTTGGCAATTGGCTCTAGGGGAACCTGCTTGAGCAGGGCAGTTGCAGAAGATGACATTCCAACTTCAACCATTCTGTGAGAGATGTGCAACCACCCTCCTTCCAGGTACTTGTTTGTCCATTCATAAATATGTAGCGACCTCAGAGTAAAATCAAAGCAAATTACAAACTTCATACTGGGGAAATGCACATATTCTTCTAAGAATCAGTCACTTCTAATTTAATTCTTAATATTTTGAGTCTATCATGCACTGTATATTATTATTTGCTAGCCAATCGTGTCTGTCTCTTGGACTTACTACCCAGCCAATGCCACGTTTATAGGCTCCATGACCTAGAGTTTAATAGTTCTCTCAACCTACTTACAATTTCAGAGTTGAAACTGTTTATCTGTTTGCTCAGCTTCACTGTTCAGTACGGAGTTTAAGTGATATTACCCAAGCCAGATGAAATAATCTAGCAATATGCTCTCATCATTCCTTCTTTTTGAGGGCTCTAGGTTTCATAAGAAAGTCCAGTGAATTAATTCAGGTAACTGATCCATCAGAAAAGTGAGGGGGTTTTAATGGTTTTGTTTTCAAAAGTGCATTAGACTCCTCACAAGAAAGTCCAATTGTCCAAGGTAGCTGGGGCTAAGCAGCAGGTGCACTGAGCTACTGCTGCTGCTGCAAATCAGGAAGGAAGGAAAGTACCCCTTCCCCTCCCTTCCACTGGTCATGACAAATCATTGGGACAAATCATTTAAACTGTTTCATGTTATTTCATCCTTGAGAGAAGCTTCCTAATTTTAGTTTCAGTTTAGTTTCTTTATTTTAGTTTACCATAAAGATATTAGGTCCCAAAAGACACAGCTGCCACATTTCTGTTTGGAACATCTTGAAGATAAACATACAGATGTGTGCTGTGGATAGATGGCCAGAGCATGTGAAGTAAAATCAACACTCTAGGGCACATCGGGATTACTCTTTGTACTACAAGCACATTAGATACTTAACTAGCACAAGCACAACAGTTTCATTACATGTCAGATTTAGTATGGTTATGTTGCAGAAATGTTTGGGATTTCTGAATGTCTTCTTCCCTCTTGGTTAATGGAGCGCAATTGCAGCAGGGCAGCCAGGCAATCTGGAAATTCTGCAGAAGTGTTAGAAGAACCCTCATGGTCCAGGATGGGGGAGGAGGCAGATGGAAAAAAGTGGACAGTCTGGGAAAATAAGACATATACAAGAAGTAGTATCTGCTATTAAATCAACCCCCTGGAAATAAGGTTCCCACCACAATTTAGGCCCCTGCTTCTCCACAACCAACTGCTGTTATAAGAATAAAATTATGCACAGCCAGCCTCCTGATACAAGCTAAAATGAAGTACTCAAAAACTTGACAATGCCAGAATTATGATATTAGGACATTTTTCTCCACTAAGTCCTCCCACAATTTTCCATTTTCTGCTCCCAGCGCTTCTCATCTCTTCCCCTAAATCAGTTACTCACCATTTTTCACTAAAGAAATTATTTCCCCCCCATTAAGTCTCCAAATTAGTTGCTACTCAAAATTCTAAACCAAGCTCTGCAATCTCCTGTCCCAATTAAATCAAAGGAAAGAGTAGTTCACATAAATAACATTTTCAAGATCCAGTTTTAGCTTCTAGGTTTTGCAGCAAAGTTTCCAGTCCTCCTTCAGGGCCAGAAGGTTAAACATTTCTCAATGATGCAGGCTCCCTTAGCAAGAGAGATGAGGAACAGATAAAAAAAAAAAAAAGTCGTTCTTCCCAGGCACTAAATCAACAACCACAGCAGTGACTGCCTCTCTCCAAGGAAAACTGGGAAGAGTGGAGCAGTCTCTTATTATAAGCAGCCACTTTGTGTGTCACCATAATGCAAAAGCCCAGTACAAAGAGAAGAAGAAAAATAAGAATAAGAAAAGAACAACAGATTTTTAAAAATCCCAGAATGGAGATTGTATATTGTGCACTATCTAGAAATCATAATAAATTAAAAAGCAAACAAATTTAAAATTCTGTAGAGCACTGCAAGTCTGTTCAAATTTGCTGTTCTTTTCTGGTCTATTTAAAGTTGCCAGGAATGTTCTAGCTTAAACTTAAAGGATGCTTTGACTTTTAAATTTTCATGCCTGAAACACTACTTTACACACACTACATGTTCCAGAACCTCATTAATCTCTCAGTTTTCAAGACAAGATTAAAAAGAGCAGTTTTTCCAAAAGGAGTCTACTAATCTGGATCTTGTTCTTACTTAGAAGTAACATGAAATCAGCAAAGCTATACTGAAAAGTGTCTTCTGTTTATTTCAGTTTCCAGTGAAAACATTGAAGGCTCTAAGCTTTGGGAATGTTTTGCAGTAAGTCAAGCTCAAGGTACTTTCTGAAGCAAATGTTTGGGGAGTTGTAATTTTTCATCAGTGGTACCTCAGTGTCACATAGTAACTTTAATAAATCAAGACCACTCAATATATATTTTAAGAGGCATATATTTGCGTTGACATCAGTGATTACAAAGTCCAAATCTCAAATATTGAAAAACGTAGACAAGGAACAACAGCTTCAAACAGAGTATCTCCAGCAGAATTAAAAAAAAAAAAACGAAAAAAAAAAACCCAACAACAACAACAAAAAAAAAAAACAACCAAAACTCCTCAAGGTCTCGTATTAGTACAGACTGATTAAGCCTGCTCGGGCTTCAATGGAAGCCACTTCTTTATTTGGCATATGCTCTTTTTTGCGGAAAAACAATCAGGGCAAAGAAAACGGAAGACTACAAAGTACTACAAATACATTTCTCAACCTACTTTTCACATGAGATAATTAAATAGGTTAATATCTTGTTGGGGATCCAATGCTGTGCATAATGCCTGGGAAGCTTCATTAACATTACGTAGAGGATCTGGTTTAAAATAAGCATCACTACAGAAAGATACAAAAAAACCATTAAGCAGGTCACATTAGCAGATACTATTTTAGCACTAGCCTACTTTAAGAATATTGTAAGTAGATGAAGCTTCTTCTACGGAGAATGTTTTGCCTGCATTAAGTTTTGCATCAGTTTAACTATGAGGAGTTATTTGCACTGAAAGCTACTGACACATTTAATGTTGAAAACTAGAAGACTTTTAACCAAAGAGAGAAATTCTAGGACAGCTTTCTAGCATGAGTGAGAAATCTTACACTTTTAAAGTGGTGCTCAGTAAATTTATGCAGGGGACTATATGACCGGATTACCTGCAGCAGAAGGGGAGGGGGCTCTGCAACCCTGAAGAGTAATTCCTGTTTGCTTGCTTTGTGACTTCTTACCTACCTAAACTATTGCTAAATTATACAGCATTCTTAAGTCACACTAAGGTTAATCAGAAAAGGGTTCTGTGCCAATGTAATTAAACCAGTTTTCTATATTTATTTTGATAGTAAAATTCTCTTGACAAAGAAATTGAGGGGAAAGGAGGACAGTACTTCTTCTATTAAGATAAAGATCCTGGTTTCACCTCCATAAAGCAGGGCTCGTGTTTCCTTTGCCACAAATGGAAAACCAGACCGCCTCAAGACAACCAGCAGAGGTTCCTCCATTTAAAAAGACAATTTGGAAGAAGTGCCAGTCTCTCCTTGGAAGAAGCCTAAGGTCAGAACAGCAGAGGGTGCTGTAAGTCTGAACTGAAGTGCAGCAGCTCAGCAGCAAAGAGAATCCAGAAGCCACATGAAGCTGTAGGTTACTTCAGATTTTGGGGTGGGTTTTCTGTTGGGTTCTATTGTTTGGTTTTGGAGGGGGTTTTTTGGTGCTGCAAGAGTCATTTGAGACTGGTAAAAGCAGACAGCAGACAGCTTAATACAAAAATTTATTTATAGTAGCTTCTGCTAACATCAAATAACATCAGAGACATTTCCAAAACCTCAACAGTTACTTATAATCCCTACCACTGATTTATACAGCTCTGGGCATACATTAGAACACTGGCGATTGATTCACATTGATGCTTAGACATTAAAAAATTGTACTTTAATGCCTACAATCAAAATGTAGCCTAGAAAGATCCCATTATTTCAAGAAAGAAAATCTTGATTATAAACACTAATGCAAATTTCTGCTATCACACACACATGGAAACTTTGTTAAACATTAGTCATTTCTTTAATGTGGCAGACATCGGACAGCAAGGAGTCACCAGGTAACTGGGAGACAGAACAGATGTGTCTGCAGCGTATCCCTTTAGGCAAAGAATGTGGTGTAATCATCATACCAGTTTAGAGAGACTCAGCATAGCATACATTCAGATATTAATTCAGAAGGTAAATTAGCGGCAGGCCACCAAGATGACTATGATCTGCCTGAGCGACAAAGATAAAAACTATCAGTCTGAGCCTATGTACATAATTAATAATAGTTCTGATACAATTGTGCCTAAAGACAACAAATAAGAACCTGCTTAAAGCAGTCCTTTTTCACTTCATTTTTCCAATGCATGTGAACTAAAGAAAAGTTGATTCATATTCGTCATGTAAATAAGTGGTAACTCACAGAGTATGATGACAACTAAACAGGGCCCATAACACATAATGCATTAACTTCACAGAAAGGAAGACTGTTTTGATTACAGTTACAACATATAAAACCTGACATTACTTTACACGCATTTTAAACTTTCATTTTATTTTTAATAACAACTGATGAACGATACAAAAAATCACAGTAGGAGGATGACAATCTTACTGCATACTGGAAACTGGTTTAAATGCACACACACTCCTAAAGTTAATTCTCAGAAGCTGTATTTTAAAGTAAGCTGGAGCCGTAAGAAGGGTTATGAGTCAAAGCAGTCAGTGAATAATCATTTTGTGTCTACCACATCCTTACTGTTTTAGAGCAAGTGCAGCCTGTTTGTGCCCCCCTGCAAGTTAATCTTAGTTCACAGAATGGATAAGGGCAAAAAGCTGCCTGAGTGGTTTGTTTGCTACTCTTCCTCAATCTATAGGGTAACATTCGGTGTATAAAAAGGATAAAAAGAGTATTCTCAAAGCAGATGAAGAAAAAAACCCTCAAAAGATGATTTAATGAATCAACAATACTTACTACATGGTTAAAAAGATTTCCAGGAGATTCTTGTTTAAGGTTGTCAGTAGAAATAAGTACTGTTCAACTAAATTATTCTAATGAATACTCTTTATTGTAGACTCTCGTTCTTGACACCAAAAATCCCACAACCCATCCTTTATATATTCAGTTTTGATACAATCCTTTAACTCTCATTTGGCTAACACAACCACACTGTGATTTGCTTACTCAGTAGTTCATCACAGGGATAAAAGGTAGCAAAAGGTTATATTCAGATCTTTCATGAATGAAATAACTCACTAATGTGCAGCTAACAGCTGTGCACTCCGCTCTCCCTGTCTTATAACAGCCAACCCAGAACTTCGTGCAGATTGTAGCTCCAGCACAAAAATTTCCATATTTAAAGTTGACTTCAGGAACATCCCATTTGCTGCTTCGGAAAGAATTCCCACTGCCTGATGACGATGAAGCTCACATAACTTTGTTCAGTCTTTGAATCACATGCAGGATGCTGGTTAAAAGCCAGTGAAGAGTCATTTCATCACTACTCAGAATACACACACTCAGGGAGCTACATCAGTAACTAGGGAACTCTTTACACTCCCCAGGAACTTGCTACCTAGATACAAAAGGTTACATTTCCAAACGCCATAGATTCCAAACAGAAATCAAAAGTTCTATTTTTAAAGCAGTGATGATGCAAACTATAGCGCCAGGAATGTTCTCCCCTCAGCTCCACCCTCCATCCAAAACCAAAATCCCAATTGTGTCAATTCAAGAACTCATTGCAATCTTGAAAATCCAAGTTGGAGGGAAAGGGGAAGAAAAGGGAGGAAGAATAAAAGTTCTACTATTGAAATAAAATGAAATGCAAAAAACCTCACAACTATAGAAAAACATCTCATTAGAAAACGAAAACAACAACAAGAAAAAAACTCCTTGTAACTGGTGCTTGAAAGAGACAAGATGAAATTAGAAGGCATTTTACTGCATCAATGAAAGGTCATTCCTCATGTACTAAAAGCCAATACTGAATTTTAAATTTATTTAAAACAGGAATGAGAACACCAATCACAAACTGCAGTGCTGACATTCGTCACTCCTGAAAGAGCTGAGGACATGGCCCTTCTAAGAATACACAGATATGCTGCCTGTCCCCCTTTCTTCCCATTAAAAGCAGTTTAGCAGCTGACATCCCTGAAGCACTTCAACTTAAATCCTGAAAAGAGGGAAGAAAAAGAGCCTGGGAGTTGTGTTTTGAAAGAAAGAACGAAGGGATCAGAACTGCTTTTTCCTAAATTGCATTTAATATATCCCTAATCTGCTAAAGTAGCTCAAAAATCCAACTTTTCCCCAGAAAACGAGGGAAGTTTTACATTTGATTCAAAATGACACTAATTTTTAGCTGAAAGAATTGTTCCATTCTCAGAACCAGTTGGGTGCAAAGCAAATCAGACTGCAGAAGTCAAGTTTTATCCATTACAGAGAACTAAATTATTTCTGTGCTCATTTACAGTGCTGACTTCAAAACAGCTCTTCTTTTGTTCTCTAAATATGCATGGAAAAAACCCCCTTGTTCACCTAAACCAACCTTCTGACAGTTTAGAACCACCTGCTTCTGAGTTTGCGTACCTGCCTTGCTATCTAATGGACGTTAAGGTTTTTTTTCAGCAGGTCAACAGAACAAACACACCAAAACCCAAAGATACTATTCCATAGACTACCCTACACTGAACAATCTTGGGGTTTTTTCAGTGTACTCACGGAAAGATTAAAATAGGATCATTATTAATGTTCAATATATACCAAGACACTGCAAACAAGTGTTGTGCACTGAAGCAAACCAAAGCTACCCAGAAGAGTAAACAAAGGGTTTATGTAGAGCAAAACCATAAGGAAATAGAATTCATTAACAGAAGTAGCCATTTGGCCAAGTGCTAACATCCATTAATTCTGGCAATGCACTGTTAGACTCTACATGACCCTAAGTGGCCGTAACACTTATCCATCCAACACAAAACATCAGGATAAAACAATCTGAAATTTAGGGTTTCTCTCTGGCTAATTGCACCTCTGTATGTGTATTGCATACACACTTCTGCCCAGCCACGTGCTAGAAGCCATAAAAAGGAATTTGTGACAAAATCAAATAAAATTACAAAGAAAGTGAAATTATATTTGAAAGTTTGTTTTTGTTATGTAAACACAGAACTTGCATATAGAGGCCAGCAGCATACCCAAGAGTCCTGAGATTTTCCCCCAGTTGCATGAGTCCCTCATGTGGCTGTTCAAAAACATTTAAGTGTTACTAAATTGCAGATTGTGTCCAAAAAACGTATGCTTCTAGCACTCCTCTCCATTACAAAAGGAAAAGAAAAAATAATATTCATGGCTCATTCCTTCAATGGCCAGTCTGTTACAAAGCCAGGTAACAACAAATACTATTTAGTCCATATCCTGACTGAACAGGGTGGCCAACAGCAAAAGAATTTGCAAGATCTCTACATGGGATAATTAGATAACAACACGAATAACAAAAAGGCTTCAGGGGAACAAAAAAAGAGGCTTCATAGGGAGATTAGTCTGAAGTAGATAATGGAAAGGAAACAGCAAGCTTTTGGAATCAGCAAATAAATATAAAGGAAACAAATGATTCAGATGTTGAGAGAGTTAAGGCAGCAAAAAAGACCAAGTGACTCTTGGAGAAAAAAACACTAAAGAGGGAGTTCGCCCTGCTAAGAGCTTGGTACAGATCAGCACATCAGTTCCTTTGTCAGCAGAATGAAAACACACAAACTGGCACAGGGCTGGTTCCAAAACTACACACATGAAATCGAATGCAGAATTTCACCCCACCGGGTATGTCTGCTTTTTAAATTATTAGATCAGTAATACCAGCTCGTTAAATAAATTCAGTAGTCCATTGAGATGTCAAATAGAGCAGTTATGGTTTTGGTCTTATTCTTGCATTTTTTCTGGGTCTATTGCTTTTTTGGAATGTCTTTTTAGCTTGATTTTCACTTTTACTTTTTCCTTCCTCTGCTGTCACCTCTTGCATTGTTTTTTTTACTCCTCCTTTTATTCAGTTTGATAGGTGTGTTTAATTTTTTTCTGGTTAATATAATGTGCACCTCACTGTTCCTATTGTTGTTGGCTTCAGTTAGTTTTTGTTCTGAAGAAACAGTCTATCCCTGCTTAAACTATTCTCCTCGCAGAAGAGTAAAGTTGTAATGTCCCCCTCAGTTCTTTCTCCAAAACATTAAGAATGCTTTCTCATCTTTAGTATCAAAGGAGTTGTTTTAATATACTCACAACATGGAATACAGACACTATATCCTGGGTCAGCAATGGCTTCAGATACTCCTGCTTCTTGAGTGGACTCCCATTAATACCCACGCAGCAAATAATCACAGCCTAATGACCTACAGTCTTGAAGAACTTTTGGTCTATGGAGTGCAGGCTGTGTAAACTCTACCAGGATAATTTATTTACCCAGCTTAGGTTACAATTCTCCTATTCCTTCAGTGATTGTTTGGAAACTTTGAGGAGCTGACTGGGACAATTGCTTCCATCTTTCCAGTAGGGCTTCTGGAGATGAATATTAGGACCAAGAGAATTTGAGAAGTCTTTCCTCAGCTAAATCATTTCCTTTGTTTCCTCATTCTAGGTCTCAACAGACAGGAGATCCAATTTCAGCCTCTGAAGTCTCAAATAGTTTGCCCAACACACAACTACCTTACTAAGCCCAACAACAGCAGCCACCAACAACATCTGAAGTCTCTAAATATTACAACTGAGCAAATTAGCCTCTTCATCACATAGCTGCTTTCCTTATCTAGAAGCTTGTAATACATTTCCATTATTCATGACAGATCTTTTAAATCTATTATGTACATGTTCCTGTTGTCACACTCCATTTCCCCACCAGTCTTGTGAATCCATTTACGTAAACATTCGCCTGCTTCTTGCTTAAGATTTTCCAGCAGTGGTTGATCCAGGAGAGGAGAGAGTGGCCACTGATGGAAGAGGTGTAATAAATCTGTATCCCTCATTAGGTAAGCTAAGTTTGCCAGGAAATAGCCTCAGCGTTACAGAACGCCACTGCATAATCTAGGACTAGGGTTAGCTGACTTTAGGAAAAAGCTCTATACAAATACTCCTTAGTGGGAGAAACTCTAACCCTCAGAATTAAATGAAAGCCTCAGGAGTTATCATAATTTGGAAGAGACAAGAAACACAGCCACACAAAGTTTTGAGCAAAAGCAATACTAATAAGAAGACTGTTTTCCTAATTTTAACAAGTGTTACTTCATTATGTGAGTTTCCTGAGAAAATAATACATAAATTCAGTTATAAGAACCCTGAAATGTAAATTTCATGGCTGTTCTGGGGAGGGTGGGGGTTGGGGGGCAAAACTTTAAAATTTATTAGAAATGAAGCATGTTAAAGTCAACATCCTTTTTCAGGCCTTCACATAAGAGCTTTCTTTCTAACAAAGCCAGATTAGGTACTATCCTGCCACATGCATCCTGTTCATTACCAGACACCTTGTTAGTGTCCTACCTCAAAAATTCAGACTGCAAGAGTACAACTAGAGGAATGATGTATTAAATACAAATGCTCTTCTGAATCAAGACAAACACTACATAAGATGTAGGCCTGTCTTTCCTATCTACAACAGGAGATACAAAATAACCATACTTTGGTTCTCTAAACAACAAAGACTCTCAGGACTATAAAATAAAGGTCATACAGAATCTTTATAGACATACAAAATCTTCACAGATATTTTAAAAACACAAAAATTAAGTTAGGGAAATTAACACAGTCAATTCCTGGGGGGGAAAAAAACAAAAAACAAGCAAAACCAAAACAAGCTGAAAATAACCAAGAAAACCCAGCAATTTGGGGGAAAAGTTAAACTTATTGTTTTACTTGTCCCTTTCCCAGGCACTAGTTAGGGAAATGAAAAAGCATTTGACTTTCAGGAACAAGTTTGTCTTCAGCATTACCTATGGGCTGCTTTTCAGACAATGCTGCCCAAGAGATAAAGAGTACACAAACCCTAACTCCTAGGCTACTACAAGCTTGTGGTCAAATCTTACCAAGGTTACAGTCTCTGTTCCCATCCATGGAGCAAAGGCCGTTCATATCTACGTATGTATTTATTTTCATGACTATGTAATGTCCTAGAGCCTCAGATAAAAACACCCTACAGAAGTATCTCATGTTCCCATTAACAGATAATTCTCATTCTAGCGTGGCTTACATGTGAGAAATGCAAGCCCATACATATCTAACGGGTAAGCACATCAAAAGGCCACAGTATTACCAATGAATCATATAAACAACATACCATTGTCATTCTCAAGGAAACAGACTTTCAAGGTATAAAACAAGTATTAGAAAGTTTCAAATACAGGTTTTTCCCAAACTACACGACTTTAAATCTCTCCATAGTATCAAGAATATGTTTAATCAGAAAATAATTAACAGTAAAACCACATAAATCAGTCAAAAGCTAAATGGAGGAACAAGTCTTTAGAACAAGTCTCAGCTTTGACTGGAATTTTCTAAACTTCATAAGCCCCATAAATTTAACACTGGAGACCAAGAGGGGAAGAAAAGAGAGAGAATTTTATCTCTGATGAAGCTCTACATTAAACAGTATTTAGCATCCAAAAAGTACCCATCTACAACCTGCACATGAAATCACCACAGTTGTCTAATTTGTCTTTATCTGAAGTCACACAGCCTCCTGGCACTTCCTATATAGCTCAGCAACCATGATTCACTAGCAAAAATTAACCATGGGTTATGTTTGGAGTGGTACCTGATTGGAGTGTTGTCATCAGCATTTCTGGTTCCAGCAGTGTCATGTCAATCCTTTTCTCAGTAGTTACAAGCCCAAGTTACAAGCCCTCTCTTTACATAGACATGTTAAAAAAAATTATCAAAGAAGACCTCTCAATTTTAATCTCATTCAAAACCTGCAAGAAATTTTCATCCTTCTATCATGAAAATTGTGCCTAGTGAGAAAACTCAAGTCTTTCAATATGCAGTTCTCTGCTTATTCACTAAGGCAAGTTGGAACAGCCCAAGATCAAATTACTGCTGGAGAAAAATGAATACTCCAAGGGAGAGCAAGATGTGAAGTTTGCAGAAATACGGTCCACCCCTTGATACTCTGTAAATTGAAGTGAGGGGGGAGGAAGGGGTCAGAGACACCAGAACTGGCAGTTTTTCCCCTTTTATAAGAGGAGGATGACGTCTTGGGTAGACTTTCAATCCCCTAAGGGGCTCTGCGGATGAGGCAATTTCATTCCAAGGACAAGGAGACCCAGAGTTAACATAAACATGCAGACATCATCAGCTTCGGAACAACATGGTCAAAGTCATATACATCCTGCTGATAGATCAATCACTTTTCTTCAGTCTTTGCCAGTCCTTTTTCTCAGTAATTAAACTACTCCCCATATCAACTCCCCTTGCTGATCACTAAACCTGAGCTACTCTAATAGATGGTAGTGTCTGTTTCTTAAAAACAAAAAAACCTGCTCTTTGTCATTCAGACTTTCCCCCACCATGGATCACATCCTCCATATAACCAGACCAGGGGTTAAAAAAAAATATCAGTCTTGTTTCCCACATCCACATGATCAGTTTCAGATTACTTGGGATAGGACAAAACTTTTACAGTCACGTATTTATTGAGTAAAAGATAAAAATGAAATTAAGTCTTTCCTCAATACATGAATTCTAGCTCCCAACAGAAAGGAGATTCAGTCTTGGTCTCTAAAGAGTCTCAAGTAATCTGCCCAACAGATAATTTAATTATCTTAGCAAACTAATTCCAACACTTCTGTCTCCAAGCATCTTTCCCTTATTCCCCATCTTTCCACAAGGCTTATCACCCTTTCTCTTTAGGTCATCTAAGTAGACAACTGCATATATTTGTACAAAGCCCTAAAATATATTGAGCTGTGCACATATAAGATACAGACAAATTTTTAGATTTTAAATCCCTTTTTAGCAAGTCAGAATCCCTCTCCTGCCACAACAGTATGCATAAAAATGACTGGCTAGGTGTGCAAAACTGCTTTAGCACTATTTCCTGAGCCGTCTAACACGAAATAACTTCAGGACTTCTCTACCATTTGGATACAAGAACTCCCTGACAGCTGCTCGACTGCTGAGGGAAGAGCATATCAGGTTTTAGCAGCATATCTTCCTTCCCACACACAAACACATCTGGAGCTTTAAAGGAGGTAGGAAAAACTCAGGAAAATCCCTTGAAGTGATGATATTGTAGTATTTATCTACTTTTCACACTCTGGACATCAGTAGTGTGTTGTAAAAGGACAAGAATTGGGTTTCTCTCATACTCAAATGCCACCTTTGCAGTCCTCCATCTGCAGTCAGAGTAGGCAAAAATCACAGGCCCAAATTGTTCCTTCTCGCTATGCAATCTTTATGAAAAGGAACTGCAGCAGTGCACTGTATCCTGAGAATTCAGACACACTAGTGACAGAAATAACTCACTTTACCACCTACTCAGAATATTTATATGCATTATACATAAAGGAAATATCCATTTTTAGCAGAAGGTATGCTTGATTTTGTTGTGGTACATGGAAATATAAGAGGAAGCAGTATGACCCAAGTGGAAGGGAAATCTTTCCAACAATTTCCAGGAACTAGAAACTTAACTCCCTGAAGTATGCACATGTGCATTGTCAGTGACCACAAAGAGGCAGATGAAATTTAAAGCATTAAGCAGGATGTTGCTCATTTGACCAGCAAGGAAGCTGAAGACTACACTTACCAGATGTCTTCCGACAGAGATTCCCTCATTATACTTTGTGACAATGTATTGATCATGGCAGAGGCAGAAGTGGCTGCTGGTATTTCAATAAAAATGACTTCTAGAAAGCCACATGTTACAGAAGCAGCAAAGGTCCCAAAGCCAGGATTCCGCTGGCTAAATACTAACTGCAATTGACTTGTGAAATACTGCAATCTTTCTTTCATGAAGCAGCCTCTCGCTGCTTAAATAGAACAGACTGAGAGTCTTGCTGAATGGCATTCTCCCTTTAAAGAGCCAGGTTTCCTTTCCCCATTACTGCCCTTAACACTCAAAACAGCAAAACCAGCAACAGAAGTCCTCACACAGACAAAACAGCTGTCCTTATCTGGGCCTGACTTGTTTAGCAAGCAGTTTAAGTTCAAGAAAAGGGAATGGTTTTTAAACAGCTATCAAATTGTATGTCAAACATTCATCCAGCAGCCCTGAACCTTGAAACCTCAAAGGCAAATTTAAGTAATACAGAAAATAAGAAGGAAAAACAGAAGGGAGAGTAATATGAGCCAGGGATTGTAGAAGGGTGTTAAGTCTTGTTAATTTGAGAAGGAACAAAAACTTGGTTGGGAGCTAACTTGTTAAAGCTGCCTTTGGCAATATTCTTTCCAGCTCAACTATTCCCCCCATCACTATTCAAAAGTTGGTTTAAAATATTTCACAGAGATTACCACTTCTCAGTTGTTTGGTAGCTCCCACCAGTAACAGGCCAGTCATTTCTGTCATGCTCTGGATCTCATAGCTCTATCAGAAACTTTCAGACAGCACGCTAAATTTATGGTCTCCTGGGACATAAAGTCTCGTAACACAAATCTATCCAAGACAGACTGGTTGTTTTTGTTCTAACAACTGTTCCCCTTACTCTCACATGAGAGAAAACAGCAAGACTCGCTGGAATGTGTGTGAAGGACAGATCAGAGAAAGCTATGTTATTTCCTGGCTTAGTCCTTTTGCTACAATACAGACTTAATCTTCTTCACATCTAAGTTCTGGATGAGGCAGTAACCACCACTTGGTAATTAAATGTAACTTTGAGTCACACTATTCCAGAAGTCAGATATATACTAGATCAAACAAACAAACCCCACAAAAAAAACCCACCACCAACAACCACCACACCAGACCTCAAAAACTAGAAAACAATTTCAGAATACTCTCATGTCTTTAAAGCCCTTTATCAGGAAAAAATATTATTCTTGTTTATCAGTAAACATGCCTAGCTTCTCAAATGGGTTAATGAGTCACACAATTCACTTTTTAAAATGATTTTAAGAAAACATTGGTTTTTTAAGTCAGAATAACAAGAAGAATATAATAACATTTGCAAATCCCTTATTATAAGTTATATTTGAATCTAACTGTATTCAGTGTAATGCGAATTCAAAATGGGAAAGCAATGGCAGAGGACGGAGATAGGAATATACAGCCTAATAAAAGAATTATAGGAGCAAATCACCTACACAATTATTTAAAATAAAATAAGGTGTCCTAATACTCAGGTATTTTAATAGTAAATGGGCATAAGAGCACAGGCACTAAATTAGCTCTTTAGAACCATTTTAGAAGTTCAGCTCTGCAATTTCTGAGTATAATCACCAACAGCTTACATACAGCACTAACAGGAGTACATTCCCATACCTAAAGCACATCCCTTTTATATGACTTGAGTCATACTGAAATTCCACACATTCCAACTAGACTATTCCCTCAACACATATGGTACTTTGTAGAAGGCAACCATTCCAGATCAAGTAAACCCCAAACACCTGCAAGCTGGAGCAAGTTCCATGCAAACCAGTAATCATAAAATGCGACAGTTCATTGGAAAGAATGTTACCTCATTTTAAACAAGCCCACAGCCAGAAGAAACCAGGCATGTCAGAGGGTTCTAACACAATGTTTTTCATGACCCCTGGACAAAGGTAACTGTGAATTCATCTGGGGAAAACAGGTCAAGAGAGAGGGACAATAAGTTAGCAGAGCACTTACTGTAATTTCAAATGAAAGTTAAGGAGAGGAGGACTTTGCCTTTTTTTAGAAATTATCAAACTACTTAAGATAAGTATATCTATCAGCTGGGGGGTTTTCTCCTTTCTTTTTTTTCTGTAAATGCATTCATCAGGGACCTGCTCCAACCATGCCTTAAGGGCTGGGATAAGTTATCTTAGCATCTTAGTACTAGTGACTGAGAAAAATCAAGATATACTGAAGAGCTTCAGATGACTCTGTAGTGGCCTTTTTCTGGCTTGTGTGGCAACAAATGAGTCAGTCATAGGTAATCTCTCAAAGTTAAAGCTGAGGATTTGATGAACATGGGTAGAAAAGGAGAAGGAATGTAAATTTGGGGTAGAAAATTCCCTCTGAAGCACAAATTAAATAACTACACTTTAAATGTCCCATTAAGCTTGAAGTCTGAACAGAACCTAATAATTGTGTCAAAACAGTTTACTAACACCTTACCATGTAAGGTTTTTTCCACTGAACTTACAAAAAATTGTTTCCTAGCTATCTGTGTTCAAATGCTTCATATTGGAATTCTATATCCTTAATATCTTTTATTGCACTTTAATTGTGTAATTTAACAGCAGTTGTTCAGTCAAGTTGTTCATGGTCTTTACACCCACGTGTCCAGGTGTACCTACCCTTCCAGGAGAATGTGTAGCTGTGATAAGGGAGAATATGAAGAGGAGGCTGAATCTGAAGCAAACCAAAACCAACAAGAAAACCCCCAGAAACTGTGTCTGGCTGCTCTTCAGTTCTAAGAGAAGGAAAAAAAAATTAAAAGGAATCTGCTGTCCTAGGGCATATGGCAACACACATATGCAGGACTGCACTCCCAGTTTTCTCATGAGATACATAATTCCATGACGCTTCACAAGCCAAAGAAATTTCTATTTTAACTCAGCTAACAGTTTATGTTCCAGAACCACAGTCTGTCGCAACAAACGTGGTACAAACCCACGCAATACTTTACTACAGTATCTGCAGTTAAGCCAAGTCTGTTTAGCAAAAGCTACAGAAAGAGTTAATCTGTTAGAAGCTCTCAGCATTAGCAGTTACTTCAGCTGTGAGTCAGCAGTGCCTGTCTAGAACTGCAAACACGAGACCCCTTGACACAGACAGGCAGCTTCCAGCAAGTCTCTTAACTTACCATCTCCTCCCCTCCCACTGCCACTCAGCTTGAATCTTCCTCATACCTTGAATTTGGCAAGTTGGCACAGAAGCAGTTTCACTGCACAAGGTATGTTCTACAACGACTTTGAATTGCTCAAATGTTTAAGCAGATTGCCATCTCAACTGGCATATAATCTCAGAACATTTTTAACGTTTGAAACTGAGGACACAACATCAAAGATACACCATATTTAAGAAAGGAGTTTTAACAAGCTCAACAGCGCTCAACAGCTGTGCAACCTCCACTCCAAGATAACTTAGAAATTCCCATTTGAAGGAATACATTTATTAATTCAAAATGCATCAGCTAAATTTCTTAAGAGTTCACTAAATTTCTTAGCAGCCCACTAAAACAAATGTTCTTTTATGCTGTGACAGTTTGCAAATAACTGTATTTCAACATCACTTTTCACTCCCATTATACTTTAATGATTGTACACACAAATAACACATAACAAAATACTGCAGCCTAGGAGAAAAAAGCACTGTGTACCTCTTGTGTACCTCCAAAGATAAGGGATATTCAGATAATCTAGCTAAGGAACTTTGGACTTTATGCCTCGCCTGAAAAGCTGCCCCTCCAGCAGTAAAATTCCCACTGTTGGGCTGAGCCCTGATAAAGAATCGGCTCTGAAGAGATCCACCTAATGAGTCATTTCCGGGAATATCCTAATTTTCTTTGGCGAAAGATACAGGCAGAGGTGCTCTTTTTCAAATACTTTTAAAGTACAAATCTATTTTACCTGCTCCAGCCCAGCAGATTTGCAGCCCACTAAGATACTGCTTCAAAGCTGAGCCCATTAAAAAAACATTACTTGGATAGAGGAAAACAACTTATTTCTGTTAAATATTCCCAAAATACCAGTTTTCAAACTCATCCAAACAACTGAATCCTGTAAAGACTTTCATTCCTATGCCAGATTATCCTTTCCTCTGACTATTACAGTACCATTCAAAGTGCTGCTACAAGTTTCATTTTACTGAAAGGTACTCTTCTTACTCTTATCTCTTCCCAGCACTAGTATCCTTTTCCCAGTAGCATCAAAAATAAACTGCTTCTTCCCACTTCAGGATCCTTGATCATGTCTTATTGGCTAAGAGAAGGACCCTGCTTCCAGAAAAATCACACCTTCAGGTGGCCAGCTGTCAGGCACTGGAAACAAAGGCTCATACGCTTTTCCCATGTTCCAGCTCTATCAGTTTCACTGCTATCTCAATTAAATACCATTTGAAATCTCTGTTTGCTTTCATAACCATAAAATGCCCAAGTCTACCACTAGCTGAGAAGTGCTGAGATCACAGTCTACCTTGCTGATTTAACATTCCAATTTTCTTCTATTTACCATCACCAACTTTATCTCCATCTGTTGTATTTTACCTTAGAAGACTGCAAACATTAAGGATTAGAAGTTTTTTGTTCTGTTATTGCCATTTCTATGTTCTCCACTTTTTGTAAATATAACTGTGATCACATAATGATCATATAATGTATATGAATGAGGAAACTCTTTTTAACCTCCTAAAAACCCAACACTTGTGCATAAGTTAATTAATTCTTCCAAATTGCAAAATACTGATACACCATTCCGAGAAAGGCATGGTCATTTTCTAGATATAAAGATCCAGCCATCTTAAGTGAGGTACCCCTTCAATCCAAATTACTGTTCTTCAGTGCACACGTTCTAAACCACTTTACCATAAGCACTATGTTTTGGCTATAAAGCCACTCTGAAGCTCCCCAGCATTTCCCATATACTGTGTCATGCAACTCCCTAATGTTCAAGGCACACAGGACCTGACCATGCTCAAATCCATAGTACTCTGCAGGTGATAGCATGAATTCAGACTGCAGCAAGACCATCATACTGCCAAGAGTCACCAAAATATACCCCAGAAGATGGAGTGAATGTAGATCACCAAAAGGAATTCACAAACAGAAGCCAACATTTATCAAATGGTTTCATCACACTCTTACACAATGAGGCTGAACACGCAAAGGCTTTCATAGGAGCCTGGTGATCCTGAGCTTCAGACAGCTAACAGCCTTCCAAAGCCAGGAATTCTGGTCACTGAGTAACCTTGTATTTTGCCACTATATTGCAACTGACTATACAGTTGCCCATAAGACACCTGCAAGTTGAGAAACATACATAGGCCACTCCCCCTCTAGGATCAGAAGGTCTATTGGGACACTTATTTTTTTAACCCTAAGTCTTGCTTCTCCTTCCAAGAAGTCTGAAAGGACATTTCAGACATTTGCAGTGAGAAAGTTACTCACCCTTGACAAGTGCAGACCAAGTTAACAAAGAAAAATCTACAGATGGCTACAGTCTGAAGGTGAGCTAACACTTCCTTTGACTGACTGGACTGTTTTGCACAACTCAGTTACCACAAAGTACAGGGAAGCTGTTTCTGGTATTCACCTAAAATAATAATACAAAGCATTTATCACTGCAGCTCTGTGGAACTTCTACAGCCACTAACATCAATCCTTCCAATCAAACAGTGTAAATACAGTTTGTGAACTCTAGATCATTTGGTTTTGCTACAAAAAAAACATAGTAAGAAGCAATAAAAAGCAAACCTGATATCAGAACATTTACCATGACACCATCACTTGGCGAGGACACATTACATGAGATATGAGCACACTGTACCACTTACCATTCTTCCTTTCACTGAGTGGTGGGAGGTTGGGGTTCCGGCCATGATGGAGGCTGAGGGTCAGCTCGGGCTGCAAGGTGAGCTCCTGCAGCTCATTGGCAACAGCTTCACTCTGCGGGCTGGGGGCCGCTGAAAGGGACACCAGCACCGGCTCATCATCATTTTCGCCAGCCCCTCCTCCGTCCAGCCCATTTCCAGCAATGACGGAAGGGGGCAGGCACACCACGCTGGAGAAATCCACTTTGGCTTTCGTGATGGCAGCCTGCAAGCCAGAACAGCAAAAAGTAGACCATAAATCTCACATGAGGGCCTTAGCCATATGTCCAGTTCATCACAGTGTCTTCCATGCTACACAGAAACATATCGAGTTTGTCTGATCATCATCAGCTGAAATCCAATGAAACTTGCTCAACTCAGCAGTTTAAAAACTTGAATAAACCTCCAACAGCATCACCAAGAAACTACTGATGAAATTAGAGATTACTATAATTTTCTTAGAAAGCATGAGAACAGTCTCAATTTTTGGTATTTTAGGAACTCCGTCTTGAGAAGACACAGATTGATTCACTCCAGTGAAGTCAGCCGATTTGGAACCTTGCTGAACTCTTGACTACTGTCCTTTATATCAACAACAGTGTTTTAACAACAGTTTATTTGAAATCCAGTCAGGTAAAGTAATCTTTCATAATAAACCTGGAAGGACAGCTGAGTACAATAAATGAGGATTTTCAGATAAAAATCAACTGTATGTCAAAAAATAATTCTCTTTTTCCATTCTGTCCTCCCCATTCATAGTAAGTGAAAATGAATATATGAAAAATATTCCACATCAACAAAAAACCTTTCCTGTCTTAAATCTCAGCTACAGTAACCAAAATGTTCAATATATAAAGAGCTTTAACGAAAAAAGTAATTTTAAATGTTTTATTATATTTCAATAATTCTTTAAATAAGTATTCAAAAGCCACTTCTATGTTCAAATTAAAATTCTTTTCTGTTCAGTAATTTAAACAGAAACAAACCAGCTTTAAGTCTCCAGTGAAATGGTTACTGTGTCAACATTTAAACAATAATGGACATTATACAAGGGCAATCATATTTGGTTTTGATTAATGAGGACAGAAGTCTCCTTCTCCTTAGCATACTGCTGTTTCAACTCAGAAGACTCAGCTGCACTGTTGTTATTTAGCAAGCAAAAGGTACTTGCAGACGCTAACCTTCAAAAAGATGCAGGTAAAGCAAAGTCAAAACTATCACGATAATCTTCCAGAAACCAATCAAAAAGCATGAACTTGAAACAAGGATTTTATTAATACAGATTTTATTAAGTATTCCCCACTTAACACTGATAATTAACCTGGATGAGTGTGAAAACATCAACATGTCAATAGCAGGCAAAGGAGCTCAAATAGTCACTTTCCCCAGTTGCATGCTTCAGTTGATTAGCACCATTTGTTCTGTAATATCCAGAACAAAGTTATGTAAGTGGTACAAATATTTGTTTCAAATTTTTTTTCAGTGTATATTTAAGGCACCAATAAGAATTCACTGGTAATGAAAACATGTTATTTCATCCATACATTCATTCCCAGGACCCTATGTCATGATCTGAAGAGAAGCAAAGAAGAGAAGGGTGGAGAAAAAAAAATAGGAAACAACAAAAACCATCAACTGAAGCTGGTGGTTGTTAAAACAAAACAAATGAGACTGAGCCAAACCTTACTGCTATATGAAGTATTTGCTTTTACTTCAGTTAAAATCTGGCTAGAAAGTGCCTACCCCTTCCTTGATATTTTTCCTGTCCAAAGCAAACATGAAATCATATCTATATGAAAGCAAATTGTAACGGTAATCTGAAAAGAGAAAAAATTGGTATCATGCCCTTCTCTAAATGGATAGAGGAAACTGGAAAACACACACTGGTAAACCACAGACTTAAAAGAGCAGAGTTTGGTACACCACAACAACCTTTGCAAAGGCTGGAAAGAGTTAAAACACAACCAATACAGCTGGCCTCAGGCCCTGTCCCTGTAGGACGGCAGATCTGTAGAAAGCGGCTAAAAGGAAGAGTAATTATCCAGGTAGGAGGCTGGCTGGTAAGGGCTGCTATCATCACCTTAGAGGAGCCAAAGCCAATCTGCTTTATGGAAGGAGATACACTGGAGACATTACACTTCACCTAGTTCCACATGGTGGTCAGATCATGCGGAAGCACAAGTGTAGGCAGGCATGAAATCACAAACAGGTGACAGACATATCTAACACTCACCCCACACAGATATGGAATGGCAGAATTCTCAGCCTCCCATCCTCAATCTACCCTAGAAAAGAAAGATTTCCTTCCTCTTCTCAAAGAAGAAAACCTTGACATGTCTCATATATGCAAGATCTGTGTCAACTAGGTAAATAGCACATGTCTTTTAAGAACTTCCAACATACTGGATTTTCTTTCCAAGAGGAATTTGTAACCTGCAGGATGAACTAGGAAAAATCACATTTCAAACACCACTTTAACAACAGTGTTAATTCCCTAATCAGTATATTGACATTAGCCAGACTACTGAAATGGTATAATTTATGGAAAAGCACACTATCAAGCCACACTAAAAGCAGTCCAGCAAGGAGCAAGGGACCTGTGCTCACACACCACTTTGCTATGTGACCTTGACAACACCACACCAAAGGGTGTTAATTGGTATTGAAATTATAAACCAGAGTTTCTCCATTAAATTGTCCAATGGAATTTCATCACAGCAGCTGGACTATCTAGAATTGCACTTGGACCTGCACATTTCCTACACTTATGCAGAAAAAAAACACAGACGGGAAGGTATCTTAATCCTAGTTGGCATGTCAGTCAGTGTTTGTCCCACATCAAAGGAATACAGCTTAAGGAAACCTTGGCTTGATACTCATTCTTGCTCTGCCACTATGTCCTGAATTGTGCTGGAAACGCTGTTTTGTAGTGCCATACTGTGAACTGATCAGAAAGCTGACTCAGCTGAAAGGCAGTTTTTCATCTGGATCAATTCCTTCATATGAGGCACAGCTGGACCAGCATGGTACAGTGGAACACCACCACAGAATACAAAAATCAGTCAGTCTAGACAACAATTCTGTTAGTCCAAGTAGGGCTCCAGTTCAAATGAAACGAAACTGGGATGAACCACTACGAACAATTAAAATGCATTTAGTAAGCCTGTCTTCTCCTTCCTTCACATCACCTCCCACTTCAGACCAGCACAAGACTCTGCAATGACACACAATAAACCAGGTGTAAAAGCCAGTCTTCTGGTTCACACTCCAGCTAAGTTGGGTCGCTGGTGCAATTTGCTGTGCAGCATCACCAGCACTTGTGCCAGCACTTCACAAGGACAGAATCAGCTGATACCATTAGTACATCCAAACATCCAGCCTCTTCCTAAGGGAAAGAGAAGTCTTTTTCAGATCAGTGCCAAGTTTTGGTATGGAACACATTGCCACAATTAGAAAAGAAAAAAGGCATCCAGTTCTAAAGACTACAATAAAAGCTATAATTGGATGAGTTTGATTTAAATGTTTTCAATTAAAAGTCTGACAAGGGCAGAGAGGGATTTGAAAGATGCTTTGAGGATTTATAAACATTCATGCTACAGTATTTGGAAGTCCTCTGAACGACGAGGAATGCTTTTCTACAAACCAGCCTAAGTCTGTTTCTAGACTTCCCAGACAGTTATGCCACTCTATAACTGTCATTGTAGAATGATCAATCAGATAGTTACATACATTAATATGTAGAACCTAATTAAAATTTTACAATGTTTCTTTTCCTGTAATTTCCAACCAGACTAGAAACTTTCCCATAAAGAAATGTTGCCATGCCATGATCTTTAAGTGAGTCACACAGAAGCTAATGGACAGTATTAAGAGCTAGTATTTCTTATCCTCTATAAGGGTTTCAGATTAAGTACCCTCAAGGATTTTTATCTGTTGCCTTACCAGGCAAAAGCCTTCTATCATGGTATTTTTCTACTTTTAGGCCAGCTGCTTCTGGGACAAGAGTGGCTGTGATACCACAGATGTTCTACAGCAGCAGTATCAGCTTAAGTAACTTTTAAGTCCTCCACTGTCTAGCTGCTCACTTCTGCTACTACACTGCTCTTTCTTTGACTGGGGAATCTATTTAGCTGAAAAACATTCTTTCCTAGGTATTCAATAAAATCAGTTCCCCAGTCCACTGCCATCTACACCCACAGCTGTGTCACTACAGTGCGTGCGTCTGTATCCAACATAAATGTTGGATAGATTAAATCATTTAATAATGCAGCCATCCTGAGTTCTTTTTTATTTCCTTGTGCCTTATTCTCCCTCATGATAACCAAGTTTTTGTGGGGCTGGCTGGCAAGCCAGATCAGCAACAGATGCAGCTTAAAACTAGTAGTGTCTGTGTGTGTGTGTATGACCAGGTCAAATTGAACCCAGATCTGTTCCTTGATCTGGTTCAGTCTGTGCTGGCTGACAGAAGGTGAGGAATGAGCAGGCTGGACTGCTCCTTTTGTTGGCAGTGCCAATTTAGTGTCTAACCAGAGGATGTGGTTGTATGACATAGCTAAGTTGGTCTAAGCCGGTTCTTGCCAAAAGGGGCGGTTTTGGATGCACGCCTTTGTTACTTCCTTGTGCCAACATTGGTGCTTGTCTGTCATTATGATAGGATAATTAATGGAGCTAAAATGACAGGAAACTAATCCTAAGCCCTTCTCTCCCTCCCAGTTTATTCATCACTAGTTCACTGCTGGTCAGAGAGGTTTCCACACTGTATGTGTCTGTCTATTTTGTTTCCTTCTCACCTCCCAGGCTTTGAGCTATCCTTCACTGACACTGGATGAGCAGCTTTAAGAGAAATTTCTCTAAGTAATTTTGTCATATGGTAAATGTAAAGCAGAATGCTGTTTTTACCAATGACTAAGCTAATCGGGTTTCCTGTGTGTTTATTGTGATATGGTGTTGCAATGGCAAGAGGATGCACTTAAACAGCTATCATGTAAAATGAGCTTCAGAGCAGTTTAGTCTTTGTAATTTGCAGGTTTAATAAAATGAATATTTTTCAGAAAATTCTTTATGGCTGTGGTTATCTTATACCTTGTGCAAAACTGACTCTGTCTTGTTTGTCTATCTGAAATTGAAGTATTTAAATGCCTTCAGAGATTAGAAATGGATAAAGATTAGTTATTATTTACAAGTAATGTCTACAGCTTCTCTTGAGCAGATCTGTTTCCTCCTAGGTGTCATGGTTCATGCTTGTATTGTTTTGACCGTGGTTTTGTGTTTTATAGCAACATAACTTAAAAACTCCTGGCTCCTGAGAGCATGCTATTGTCCTTGCATGATTTTGGAAATATTCACATACTCATGGTATAATTAAGATCTTGACGGTCAGTATTTAAACCAACCAAGGACTATCACCTTCCCTTACACAAAAACTCAATAACCAGAGTAAAACATAGAGGAATTTAAACTTAAAATTAAAACATAAAAGAAATTTTAAAATAAGTGAGTAAAAATCAGAAAAGCAGAGGGGAAAAACCCAAAACACATGCAATTCCCAAATCAAGAAAGGACATCTCTCTAAACAGCTTTCCCTTGTTTGCATTATAGGATCAAGTTGCCAGGGCAATAGCAATTTCTAGTGATTTAAGAATTGCTAAGCAACCTCCAGCACCTAACAGCAACAGCATGTGTGTGCAGCTGGGCTATTTTGAGCACACAGGGCCGGTTTTGTTTTGTTTTTGGGTTTTTTTCTGTTTTTTTTTATTCTAAACTTAAGAGCAGCCTTCTGGTAAACTATCATGCCAGCTAAGATCAGCCAGGTAAGAGGCAATCTTGAGGCAAAGTGACTTAAGTAGACAAATCTTTGAAATGACTGAGAAGATTGGAAAAGAATGCCATGACATACCCAAAAGCAACTATATCCCCCAGGTCATCACAAATTAAAAGAATAACCCAAGAGAAGTGAAATTTACAGCAGGTGGAAGCAGAGGCACCAATTAGCTTGAGAAGTTATAACAATCAGAATGAGAGATCTTTAGATATCAGAGTCACCAACAGGAAGACCTACAAAGCTG
This sequence comes from Brachypodius melanocephalos, assembly GCA_013398615.1. Classification (NCBI taxonomy): domain Eukaryota; kingdom Metazoa; phylum Chordata; class Aves; order Passeriformes; family Pycnonotidae; genus Brachypodius; species Brachypodius melanocephalos. Next base: position 2,775,211 of record VZSR01003524.1, on the reverse strand, counting down.
TATTAAAAAATTATTTCATTTCCTGTCAGTCAGCTTAACTTCGGGACACAACTGTCAGCAGAATTATTTTTCCAGTTAGTTGAGAGCTAACATGATGATACTGTCCATAAAGAATATATAATAGAGCCAGCAGCAAGGCAAAACATCACAAAGACTGTATCCTGGAAGAGGTACAGTCTTGATGACTTCTTCAGGAACCACCTTAAGTTAAGAAACCAAGCTACACAGACCACTAAGAAGAGGCCACCTTAGATTATGGAGTTTTACTTTAACACATACATTCCACACACATTTGGCTTCTGCCAAATGAATCTGTCATCAGCTTCCTTCACTTCCACAGTAATTGGGAGCAGGGACAGGCAGAGGGGTAAAAGCAATCAAAAAGTAACCAAATTCATTCTGGATCAGAACCAGTGATTTAGAGGTGTAAACTGTCCGTTTTGCCATGATCACCAGCCACTACATTGCAAAGCCTGTATTATAAAGGCAAAGATTGCAACACATGGGAATGAAGATGCTGGTAAAATACAGATGAGTACAACTTTATGAGCTAAAGAACCCAAATCTATATGTGTACAGTGCCAGTAACACTGCAGAGAGGATATCTGAATCCATCGTCTCTCTCTGCTACCACCGCCAGCAAATCTAGAAGTACAAGAGTCAAAGTATGCTTGGGCCAGCAAGAAATGTTACGAGACAAAAGGCATGAACAGCTCTATAGAAATGTGAGGACTTGAAGGAGGAAGGACACACATCTAGAGCAGAGCAATCAACTGTATCATTTGTGCTGTAGACAAACACAGCCTTGCACATTATTTTAACAACCACTCATCAGTGATGGTATTTCTCAAGCCCTAAATATTTCTGTCATAAATTTGCTTCACCCCATCCAGCAGCAATAGAAAGTTTTTAAGAGGTCTTGAAAACTCATCATTAAACATTAATTTCTTAAAGCCACAAATAGCAAGCTAAGAAATGTAAATTGACATTCCAGCTATTTTTAAAGAAATATTTTTCATTCTTCAATATTTGAAGTATTTGAGGGAAATTTGTGGCTTCCAAGCTCATGGAACTTTGGGTACACAGAGAACTGATAATACCAAAGCTAGTTTTGAGATTAACAATGATACTTAGAACAAACAATCCTTGCTGGGAAAAAAAAATTAAGTCTCCATCAATTTCTAAAGTTCTTACTTTAGTTCAAAGCATGAATGAGCAAAGCATTCTTCTAATTTCAGAGGATGTTACGCCTCAAACTGGTGAAGTCCTTTATAGACACCTAATTCTCTCATACCTCTCAGTGTGTTGAATGAATGATCTAGTTTGTGAGACTAAAGATGATAGCTACTGAAGAAATAACAGTTTTTGCTGAGGTTCAAAGAACAAAAGAGAGAAAAAAAATGTCATGTTCAGGTGTCATGTGTCAGTGGGTACACTAATGTATTTTAGGCCTTGGTCATGATAGAGTTCAACATCATAATTAGAAGAAGAATTCAGCCTACTGCTATCAAGCCGTTGGTTCCTGCTGCTTTCCTTTTGTCTGATCCAATGATTGTGCACCCACAGGATGACTCACATCAGCCGAACCAGCAGGTGATTCACTCTGCAAAAGATCAGAAACCATTTTTACCCAGATCAGTCAGCTGGCTGGCCATGCCCTGTGGCTGCACAATCACCAGCTCTGATGCAAAGGAAGAAGCAGGAGTGCAAGGCTGTGCAGAGGTCTGACCTGCCTTTGCAAGAGCAGCACACCGAAATATCAGCTTAACTGTAATGTCAAAGAGCACACTCAAATATCTAGCAGTGGTGCCAATTTAGGCAGCCTGCTACACATTCCCACTCTCATACCTTCCTCATTGTGAAACCAGTATAAATTTTACAGAGATTTACAGAGACAACATGTACTGGACTAGATGAAAAATAATCTAGAGGAAAACACTTCTTTCCAGGAGGATGTGCTCCCCAGGGTGGCTCACCACGGCCACAGAAACAGCTATGCCAGCAAAACAGAGAGAGTTGAGAAAAAAAGCAAGCTGTTGGAGCCTGCACTGCTGCCAAAGAAAGGCATGATGAACTGCAGTGCATTTAGAATAGGACTGTCTGCTTCCCACCACCTTCTGACTGGCTGGCTTCCTTGCAATCACTGTCTGATGCATCTTTTAAAATTTCCTTCATGTTAAAGGCAAAGCATTCCTCCTCATCCCATAGGGGCAAGTAGCGGAAGCAATGGATTCAGCAGCAGCAAAGGCATGTGGCAGTGGATGTCAACAACCAATGGAAGCAGGGAGGCTACAGCAAATTAGAAAAGGGAATGCTGATGATCTGCAGCCAGATGTGAGCTTTGACTTGGAAATGCACAGCTGAAAAAGTACGAAGGAACTCTTGGTGAATATGGATTTAGAGCAGACTGGGATGAGCAAGTCATTGGACGAGAGAAGCATGCAAGTAAGGCCTCAGAAGAAACAATTCACTTTCAAACAAAAGAATTGAAATTTGGGTCTAGAACAGGATGACGCAGGCATAATAAAATGGTGACTTAGGCAAGGCAGGAGAGACAGCTCAGGGAACAAATCTAGACTAAAATAAAAGAAAACCAATTTTTAAATGTATACATTTTTAACAGAAAAGGAAGAATTAAAGTAGTTAAATTTCAGTCAGTTCAGTTCCTGGCACAAGCACTCATTGCAGCACAAAGCAGCAGGCAAAACTGCAAAACTTTAGAATCTTAAGGATTTTTGGCAAAGTTTTTTGGCAATTTACTTTTGTGTGTCTGAGGAAGCAGCTTTATATTTTATCTAATTCAGTCTGATCACGGGCTGTGACTGAGATTGTATGTCCATATTGTATCACCACACCACAACTTAAAATTCTCACCTTCTCTCCTTCAAGCAGTGACTGCAGCCATAGAGCAAGTCAATTCAGTTTTCTGTTCTGATGGAAAGCTACACTCTGAAACATGCTTGTTTTCCCATTGTGATAGCAATCTGAACTTTGCAACCATAGATTCCTCAGATCTCATTAAAAACAAGCAAAAAACCAAACAATAACCCCTAAACCAACAAAGAAAAAAGAAACAGAGGAGCAAGACCCATTGAAAAATGACAGCTTTCAGTTACATCACGTGAAGTACAATATGAAACCAAAGCCAGAAAACAGTCTATAAGAAGTTTTCTGACCCCAGTCACATTCTTTAGTCATGACAGTATGAAAGGTCTACAGAAATTAAACCAATCTGAACTGGTTTTGTCTCTCCTCCCCATCAATAGATACTGAGTGTGGAATTTAAATTTCTTTGCACTTACTGGCATCATCTATTGCAGCTACCCAGCATGACATTCTTTAAGTAGAAGTCCCAGCAATCGATTTACTAGATATTCTGTTCCCTTTTTCCCTTACAACAGCTGACTTTCCACCCTTGGATTTCCCTAATACTGAAAATAGGTAAAAATTTTCTTCAGTGATTCACAGAGAAGCTAAGATCAATACTACTGTCTTGTTTAAGCTAACCAGTTCATTGAAAAGAAGTAACAAGTACTCCCTAACATGGAAATCTAAACAATGTGAGTAAAGAACATGGTGTAGGGATGGGAGAATCAGAATTGCTGTTGTTCTTTGCCAATTCAAAAGATACCAAATTCAACTGCTTCTTTCATTGAAACAACAAGTCTTACTAATTGCTCAGAAACATAGAAAAGTGCACGTGTGCTGTTCATATTCTTGACACTACTTTAGTCCTACTGTACAGCTGTCACACTTGACACTAATTCAAAATATTTGATCTCTAAACAATACTATTCCTCACTTTTAGTGACTACAAGCAATATTCAAGTCGAAACCTAAGAAGAAAAAGGTGCAGACTAAAGTCAGAAAAAAGAACACAACACATACCTCACTCACAGTTCCCACAAATCCAGCTCACTTCCATGCCAGCAGCTCTCTCCCCAGCCACTGAAAAACAGGACACAAATAGTCAGAGATTTAAAAACAAACAGCCAAACAAAACCAAACACAGCCCATTTTCTCCTTTAAGATTAAGGAACAAAGTCCTTTATCTGGGATTCTTTTTAAATAGAATCTTTAATTCATTTGGTACACACTACAGAAGTTGGATTGAAATACCATCAAGACTGCCACTGGTATATGCAAACCATGCTACTTGCAGAGCAGAACTTTTATTCTAGGACTGCTGCTTTGTCAGTCCTGAGGAATGCATTGTTTGAGATGTACTAAGGTAGAATATCCACCAAATTATATATTCAATTTTCTAGTCCCTGTACTGAAATCATTCTTAAACATCGGATAGTAGAACTTGGAGATTGTTATAACTAGCTTATCACACCAGGTTATCAATCTGCACAAAAACAGGGAAAAGATAAAAGTACATTATAGAGATCTGTTAAGACAGCAACAGGAATCCCATTTTAGAGGAGGAGGAGAAGAACCATCCCATGCACCTTAAAAACTCATAAATGTACTGAAGTAAAACACCATTTTCTTTGGCAATAGAGTTCTAAAAGGCATACAGAGCAGTACTCAACTAGAAAATAATTACTTTGGAGGATCTAGAAGATTGTTGTTTTAAATGGCAATAAAAAGGGTCAGAAGTTACTCTTTGTTTACTCCTACTTCCTTAGCCACCTTTAAAAAAATATACATCAAAGTTTCCATTCTATTTCCTCCTCCAAGCTTTTCAGACTTCAGGGCTTCCTGGACATCAGAAGCACAAAAGCGTAGTCAAGATGCCATGATATTTTGTCAATAAGATAAAAAAGAAACAGGCACCTCCCCAAATACAAACTTCAGACCAGATGTACTTTGGACATGAGTATTAACATAGTTCCACTGAAAAGGAAAAAAAAATTAAAAAAAAAATAGTATAAACCATCTACTACATCAACATCAGAGAATAAGATCAGTTAGACTGATTAGTCTGGATGCTCAGATAGTCAGTGTAACACAAAATGCAGGTTTTCTGATCACCAACAAATAAAACCATTTTATTCTCTTTACAGTGTTTAGAAGGAGCTACAGGTAATGAATTACACATCTACTTGGTCCACTCTCCTCCACCTAACTCCACTAATTTGAAGGAGAAGGGATTTTACAATACTGGTACAAAAGAGAAAAAAAAAAAAAAAAGTAAGACACAACTACTTCAGAAACTTCTCTTACAGAGAATGTTCCTATTTTTCTCTGAATAAAATGTGCCAGCACGCATTAATCATGGCTCTATCACAGAACCAAGGAGTCATTCTGCCATCTCTCACAGTATTTGTCATCAAGTCAATATTTAAAATTACTTAAAACTACTTAATTAATTTAATGTGACAACCCAGCAGTCAAACTGATACAACTGTAATTGAAACATAATAATGATCCAAGACTACACAACTAAGTATATACTTACAGTGTACTTTTCACAGAATTGCAGATCCTAGATTTCCTAACAGGCAAGGCAAAAAGGCCTCAAGAAGTCAAGGAAAGCCTTCCACAAAGATAGTAAACAATTAACTACTGTTAAAAGTTTGCTATTCCAACATGATGAACAAGGTACATAAGAATTTAACAAAACAATTTTGCTGCAACATTCTTCTTGACAGCATTAAGCATAAACATCACAATATAGTTGTGATGCTGGTTCTTTAAATCACAAATTGTAAGTGAGTGAAATTGATCCATATATTAAATCTTGACTTTAGTGCAACTTTTTGACTTTTTGGCATAGTTTGGTTTTGAGTGAGACTTTAAATTTTTAGTTTGCTGTTGTTTGGGGTTTGGTTTTTGGGGGGTTTTGTTTTATTTGGTTTTTTTGGGTTTTTTTTTTTGAGACTCCCTGAAACCACTTTTCACAACAGGGAAGTGTAGAAAAGTAAGAAATGCATTTCATTTGAAGATTTCTGCTGGCCAATCCCTAATTTCCAATAATCTTGGTTCACTGAATATTACTTTCCAATTTAGGATTGCAACAGCACTGATAAAGCTGAACAACCACCATGCTGCTGCATTTAGTTTCCAGCACTTAAGATACATCTTCTCCAGAGTCTCAGTTGAGTCAAGACAGATCCAGCAGTGAGTTTTTTCATGATCTGCCTGTCCAGGTACAGGGAATCTGCTAATTTTCTATTATGGTTATGGAAGTGAAACACCATAACCAGTCAAAATAATCTCTGTATTTTCTTCAGTGCATTTTTTCCTGGCCTTCGCTTATTTACCTCTCCTAATTTTCCAACACTTCCATTAGCCTTCTCGGGTGCCTAGAGATCCTTGTTCTCCCTCTCAAAACTCATCCTCCCAGACATCAGACATTTTTCTTTCTCTACTCAGAGCTAAAGTTCTATTCCAGATACTCTGGTGAATAAAAGGTCAACTTTAAAACTTTCAGGCCCATTTGCAAACAAAGTTCCTGCTCAACCTGAGTTAAAGTATTGCATCCTGCAATTTACTGCTTGGTCATTTGAACCCCAAATAGGAGATAACTGGCTTGCAATAGGCATGAACAGTCATGAATTCTTTTTTCTAATATGTGTGCGCTAGTAAGATAAGAGATGCTGCAGGTATAACATATTCCTGTCATTATTCTTATTCACTCACTCCATGGAATTTCAATCCAGCTTCAAGATGAAACAACAGAAAACCCAGACACACCCTGCCTTCAAAATTAACAAGTCAAACTTCACAAGTATTTAGCAGAACATTACAACTGTAACGAAAGACAAGCACTTTACTGCTCCTTCTAGCTGCAGTGAGTGAACAAAGATTAATCTGATAACTGAAACATTTTCTGGCAAAATTCCCCAGTTAAACTGCTTTTGCTATTCTTTGCCCACAGCACAATCAAAACATTCCTCCAACACTCCTTTTTCCTCTCACTTCAGTCACTGCAGGCAGAACTCTACTGTCCTAGATTTTCTAAAGAAAAAATAGTGTCATCTCTAAGAAATGCACAAGTCTCATCTTGCTAATAAACTTCTCCATCCAATAGAAAAGTTTATATGTCAGTGTTTACATGTTCAAGCCAAATGGCTGCTATTCCAGTGATTACAATGGCATATTGCCTTCACTGGTGACTTGGAGTTTCAGCATGCCTGAAAAACACAGAAACTGACTGACACGACTCGCAAGTCTGATCGGAACATGACAATGCAGAATTCATATCCCAGCCTTCCAACGCCCAGACTGTCTCTTAGATGGGGGCTTTAAAAAGATGACCTGCTCCTGTAAATCATGTCCAACAGGACATATGAGAGCAAATTTAGAGACAGTTATATTAGGCCTAATATTAACATGGCCTAATATTAACATAGACCTAATATTAACATTAACCAGTCACTCAGAGAAAACTCTCATCCGGATGCAGGCCCATCTTACACAGTGAAACAGAAATTATCTTACTATCTGGACTATAATCACATTCTGGGAAACTTCTTATATTGCTATTAAGGATCACAAGGGAAGGCAAAAATAGTTGTTGGTTTTTTTAATCATTCAAGTAGAATCTTTTCATGTTTTTTTCCAAGTTTCTGCCTGAAGGAAGAAAAGCTTCCCTGTAATTAACAGAAAGTGAATCCTGTCTCATCTTTGCTCAGAGCTGTACCATCACACACATAAACAACTGCAGAGTGAATGAGTTCATCATAACATGGCTATGGTTGTGTGTAAAGGATGATCTCATCTGAGTAAGCCTAAACAGGGTATCAACCACATGGATCAGTCGTGCAGTAAAGATACATCCTCAGTGCTCCACTAAACCATGGGAAGGACAGGACTCAAGGAACCACACATCCCCTCCCTGGTGTGTTTATAACTAGTCGTAATTGCCATATATTTCAGGAAATATTAATTTGAGGTTGAAACAATCTGTGATGTAGACTGTCGCAGACCAAAATAATTTCACAGAACTAGACATATCATTTCAGTCTCCTGTTCCCCTAACATGAAGATACTCGGAAGATGATGTGTAGTCAACACATTTATTTGACTCACCAGAAGATGGCAAAACAGGAAAGTTTCTGCACTGCTTTATGTCAAGGCCCCTGCACTGTGGTACATACACATTTCAGTATGCGCCCATGGCAGGCAGAGACAACAGCAGCAATGCCTGACCATGTCCAGGAGAAAGTTTTTCTTTCAGTGCCAAAAAGGCAGCCCACAGTGATTAGCTGTTAACAAACAACGTGCTGGTACATGCAGCTGCAACAGCTACCATGCTTCCTCTGCTACACTCCACAAAAACTCTGCTTTTCTGGATCAGCAGGGCCCAAACAAGCTGAAATAGGGAGCACAAGTTAATTAAGATGGATAAGCAGAAGTAGTCGACACTAGTTTGCAGTAAGAGAGCAAAAGCAGATGGACGGCATAAGGTTAGGGTGCAGAAATCTCCAATTCAAAGTTCAGTCTTTAGCTTTTAGGATTTAAAAAGACTTGTGAATCTATGTTAAATTTCACCTTCATGCAGAGATGTCATCAATACAGCTGTGTGTCTAAATCCAAAATATTTCTTCACACAAGAATAACGATGTTGCACATACACACACAAGTAAATGGGGGAGGGAAAGGGAAAAGAATGCTGCACAAACTAAATTCATTACACTAATTTCTGAAAGACAAACCAAACTAATTTAGCAATTACATTACTTCACTAAGTGACAAATTCTAGGATTTATCTCTGTGGAAAATAAGTGTCTTGAATAAGAAACAGGAAAGGATCAAAGGAAGTGAAATACTGTTAGCAGCCTTGTTTCTTCACATCTGAAAACAATATCAGACTGAGGGTAGACTCCTGTACAAGCTGTATGCACTGTTTGCCCTCTGCAAGGGCAACCCACATTTAAAAATGAGAAGGCTCTAACTGACCAGTGTGGCACACCTAAGTCTGGTAATGAAAACTGTCCTCACCCTAATGCCATTCATCTCCCCTGAAGAAGCCACTTAACAGTGTTTGCATTGCAGAAAGCATTCAAAGGTTGGAAGGTAAAACATACACATTGAACACACATACAGCATCCCTGAAGAATTGTACAGAGTATTTGACAAAGGAATGAGTCTCCGAATTCACACAGAACTCATCCATTTCATCTGATACCCACACATAAAAGAAGAATCATAGGAACAGTTTTGAACTATAGGTCCTTCTAGCTGTAGCTCTTATTAATCTGCTCCTCCACTCCAGCTATGCATTCCTGCAGCTCTCCCCCATTTTTTATTGGGGGGGGGGGGGGACAGGTCTGAGGGAGAGAGGAATAGAACATGCCCAGATTAAAAATCAAGTCTCTAACGTGGCCTAGCATGCAGCTCCACAGACTCCACATCACTACTGAGGTGACAGCACATGGTGGGGAGGGGGGAAAAAAGGCAAATGGGAATATGAGCTGTTTAAGACAGCCCTACCACTAAAAGAAATGTCTGTGTAACCACATCCTCTGTTTGCAGTTGCAGTCCAGCAATATGTCCAACAGGAAAGATTTGGCTTTCCCAGAGTAGGTGTCTGACAATTTGAGA